>CM018693.1:109981123-110473408 GCA_009363875.1 Mikania micrantha | reverse complement strand
TGTCCGGAATCGAAAAACGAAGAAAAATTTCTAAGTATTGATCGAATGGGCTCGTCGCGGTACGCGGAGGAGGGCTCTTGAAGTTCTCCACGGTACGCGATGCATGTAAAATATCTAAGATTCCTCCGGAAATCTTCGCGGTACGCAAGCCTTTGGGCCTCCCGCCGCGGTACGCGACGGGTGTGGCGGTGGAATGATCTGATCCTCTTTATCAGATAGCATGCAGAAGATTATATTTTCTTCACTCGAACCTACACGCTCAAAATACGCACCAGACACCATTTCTATCATCCAAATTCATTCTGAAGTCATTAGAAGCCAAGGATCGCACCTGTGAACGTATTTTCAAGTCCTGATCATCGTTTTGAACTCAGAAATCCGTCAGATTAGGGTAATGATCCGTTTAAACCTTCTAGTTTGATTTTGATTGATTAGATCTTGATTTTGAACGTAATGACATAGTTAGGATTGTTGATTATTGCCTAGATTGATGGCTAGGATTGTTTATAAACAAAGAACACGAAGTTTTAACGGTTAAATCCTTGTTTTGATCCGTTGTAATGCGCGGTTTGGCATGAAACCATACCCATGATTATAATGGTTTAATCCATTTGATTATAACAATGTAGGTGATTAGTTGGATTAATCCTTGAAATGCAAGGTTAAATCCAAGTGTTTCAAACTAATCACAATCATTAACATACTCATTGGAATGATTATCTGATGTTTATGATAACAGTCAGATTAGTATGTTAAACTTGGTTACTACACCTATTTTGATGCTACATTGTGATATTTTCATGAAATTTGGGTAATCAACAAAAGGATTTATCATTCCTAAGCCATTAAATTATCTAGAAACTGTTACAGTATCATAATCAACAACATTAACTATTTGATTAATTCGAGACTATTCTGATTAATCAAGATTGTCATCAACCTTAATTGGGAATCTAATGCAATGTAGGTTCCTACATTATCATACATTGTATGATATAACACTAAATTATCAATTAAATACTTAATATCAGTTGATGACTTACTAAGCAATGTCTTTGACATTGAAACGTTCAGAAAGATCTAATCAGTAAACTAGCACATAAATAACTTATTAAATATAACTAAATGCAGAATCATCTCTGTACTATCAGTTTGGTGATACTCTGCTACACCTATACTACCAGGTGAGTTTCGTACAACCCCGTTCTTTTTAATTATTTAAACATCGGGGTAACTCTGCAAACTATTGTCTGAACATATGATATGCATCAATGATATCTGTGTGATTTCATGTGATTTGTGAATTTCATGGGATTTTGCCTGTTAGAACTGAACTCTATCATGGAACTAAAAGTCCTCATTCCTGAACTGTATCTAGTGAACCCATGTGTGGCCGAACAGAAAACATTGATAGTACTATTGGTTGACATCCCATTCGCTGGGAGGATTGCATCTCCCCTTGTGTGAATGTTTGTTATCTGTTTCCTGAACTTCTTAATGGTATGATAGACATTAAGATAATGAGGGCACTAAGATATGTACCGAAGGGTAATATCTTGAGAACTGAACTAGACGTCCGAAAGGAACTAGATACGGGTCCCATGATTATCCGGAACTGAACTTTTGAGAACGTGCTTATCATATCATATTGTTTTAAATTGAACTGTCGAACTCACCAGCTTTGTGCTGACGTTTCAAACTCAAACCTTTTTTGCAGGTAAGTAGTAATAGCCGGTGAGGATGCACTTTTGGGTATTTGTACTTTAATAATTAGTATTGTAATTAAATAAATGTAGCTGTAATGTAATTGTGATTGCGACACCCTTGTAATGTATTTACTTTAAGTTAATCTGTGTGCTTATGATATCGGATCAAGTAAGTCACCCCTCACCTCGGAGACATCACCACTATGCTTCCGCAACCGGTTTAGTGACATCAGGCTAGACACGGGGTGACGAGGGTGGGGGTGTGACAGGGTGGTATCAGAGCCACAGGTTATAGAGAATTAGGTTGACTTAGAGACCTAGACTATAACCATAGGCTCGTATAGTGACACAGAGAGCACTGAACATGGCTAATGAACAAAACTTGTTTTGAATTAAGCCAGGATAATCAGGTGGTACGAATCTTAGTTATGAGTGGCCAGCATAACTGAAATCCGCAACACGTGTGCATTCTAGTTTGATTTGACTCAAGCGGAACATTAATAACTATAAAGTCAAATAGTTGTTCTAAGATAGGGAGAAGCATCGTATCATATTCATGTTTATGTTGATATTGTTATTTAATATTTACTTCATGATACTGATTAGAGATTTTGATTGTACAGCGATGGCCGATCAAGCCGAGCAGTATATCTATCAGCGATTTCCCTATTTGAGATTAGATGATACACCGAGTTCGAGTTCGGGTTCTGATTCCGATCCGTCGGAAGTATCTGCGGCTATATCGCAGACTGATCCACCACCACCACCATCACCAGTATTACCACCACGACCATCACTAGTATTACCACCACCACCTGTGCCAGTTACACCACCATTACCAGTATCACCCGTTTCCTCTAGACATTCTCAGTTACCTGCTGAGAATGTTCCTGTTGATAGGAGGCAGAGTGTTTCTCCTCCTAGGATTCCCGTCTGGGACGGGTTGAGGCGGATGCGAGGACAAGCTCGCAAAACGACAGGTCTTCCTCCTAGACGTCAGATGGCGCCTAGAGATGAGCCCGACACCATACATGAGGTAGGAGAGTCTTCACAGCAGGCGGATTTTAGGGCGCAGCTTCGCCAGGTGACTCTAGATCTTCAGGGGACTCGACTAGAGTTACAGGAGTCTCGTACTACTGTGGAGGATACACGTACCACTGTGTTGGAGATACTCACCTCTCATCTAATGTTGATGGAGCAGGTGAATGCACTGGATGCGGGCACGCAAGCTTGGCGGGCTATGATCGAGGAGAGGATGAGGAGAACAGTGATTCAGGGGATGATAGCTGCATTCTGGCAGCGAGTGATAGTGATGAGAGGAGTGGTGATGGGAGTGCTTGAGGGGATGAGCCTAGAGGCTAGGCTACTATGTGTGGCTATAGTGTTGGTCATTATAGCTGTGGTGTTGGATTGTTTATGGTATTTCATGCGGTAAGGGGTGATTGAGGGACTGAGCAGTTGTGATCTTATTGTACATATGATGTGACATAGGTTGATCAGTAGTTGTGAGTGCGGGATATTTTGGGGTAGACAAATCCTGAGTTTGTGAAATGTAGGGTATGATGTTGTTGGTTTGGGGTATCATGACTTTTGGTTGTATCAAAACTCTGTGTGTATAAAACCATGATAGTGTAATAATATGGGTGTTTTGTATATCTGTCTGTATAATGAACTATGTGTGTGAACTATAATTAATTTTTCTGTATATGAACGTATCAAGATGAGAAACATGTTGAACTAAAATATATATTTCGCTGAAATACAGTACGGGAGCAATACAATGTATGCGAATATATTGAACTAAAATATATATTTCGCTGAAATATAGTACGGGAGCAATACTGTATGTGAATATATCGAACTAAAGTACAGTACGAGAGCCATACTGTACGAGAACATGTCTGAATTGAGAACGTATCTAATTGTGAACATATCTGTAACTAAAATACAGTACGAGAGCCATACTGTACGAAAACATATCTAAACGGGAACATATCTATTGTGTGTATTAGAACTTAGTGCATGAACCGAGAACATATCTTAGTCCTGTATGAACATATCTTTAAAAACATGTGTTGCAATGCAATGAGCTGGGTAAGACTCTAACATGTTTTGAAATAACAGGACTAAGTATAACTACGAACATTTGTGTGATCTGTGTGTATCGAGTACATGTCTGGACTAAATTCATTTAGTTATACTGTATTCTTATATCACATTTCAATGCAAATTTTCAGTGTAACTGAATGTGATTGTATTTATGTGATAGGACGGGTTATATTTTGATGTTCTTAAACTGACCTGAGTTTGTCTGCTTGTGAGCAGATTAATGGCTCCTAAAAGAGGTCGACCAGCTAAGAAAGCTACCCAGAACATTACTAACCCTGAACAAAATCAAATCCCACCTGTGAATGTTGAATCAAATCCGGATCCGCATGTTAATCCGGAAGCGAACGTGGTTCCACCTGGGAACATGGAAACAAATACTACTCCACCAGTGAACCCTGGAGCAGGCATTGTTCCACCTGCTAGTACAAGCGGATCTGAAACAAATGAAGCTATGATAGCTCGAATTGTGCGTGAATAACTATCTGCTTATGGTGTGCTGATACAGCACCAACCACATATCACCGCAGGTTCTGGTGGGAACATGATCATGTTGAACATAATGCTACTGGTGGTCACGTTGAAACTCATACCACCACCGGTACAACTACAATTATTCCTGATCCACCTCGACAGGGATGTACTTACAAGTATTTTGCTTCCTGTAACCCTCCTACTTTTACTGGCAAAGAAGGAGCGGCTGGTCTTTTAAGGTGGATCGAGGAGATGGAAACTAAACTTAAAATCAGTCAGTGTTTGGAGGAGCATAAGGTGTCTTAAGCTGCCTGTTCTCTGAAAGACTCAGCTTTGACCTGGTGGAATACTCAGGCCAAGACTTTGGGTTCAGCCACAGTTGACTCGATGGGCTGGAATGATTTCAAAACTCTGATTAGATCAGAGTACTGCCCAATTACTGAAATTCAAAAACTCCAGGAGGAATTCTGGAATCACTCTATGATCGGTACTGATTGTCTGGCTTACACCGATCGGTTTCATGAACTTACTTGTTTACTTCCCGATATGTTTCCTACGGAAGCCGCTTTAATCGAGAAGTACATTAAAGGTTTGATTCCCCAGATTCGGGGAATGGTGACTGCTGCTGAACCTACAACTTTGAAACACACGATTCTTTTGACCACTAAGCTTACCAATGAGGCGGTAAGGAGTGGTACTTTGTCTTTGAAACCTCAGACGGCTCATAGCCGTAGTGATGTCGGTACCTCGAATGTGTCAAAAGGTACCAAACGGAAGTGGTTTGGCAAAACCAAGGCGAAGGCTCCGGCTGAGATCACCCAGAGCAAGCCAACTGTGAAAAACTATGGTGCTACTATTCCTGAGAGGAAAGTTTATACTGGGCAGGCGCCCAAATGCAATAAGTGTCCACTCCATCACACGGGACCATGTCCTGTTTGTCTGAACTGTAATCGAATTGGACATTATGCTAAATATTGCAACTTTCCTGCTCAACCACAAAATCAAGCACCACGACAAACCACTCAAACCACTCAAACCAACCGGTCATGTTACAAATGTGGAAGCCCTGATCATCTCATATGAAACTGTCCAAACAATAACACCAATCCGGGAACTGAAGCTAGGGGAGAGCTTTTCAGATTGGTGCGACTGAGGCGAGACATGATGCAAATATTGTCACTGGTACGTTTCTTTTCAATAATCTTTACGCATCATTTTTGTTTGACACAGGAGCAGATAAGAGCTTTATCTCTCCTGAATTTGCATCATTACTTTCATTGCCTACGATAGATCTAGACACTCCTTATGTTATTGAACTTGCTAACGGCAAGTTGATCAAAACTAACAGTGTTATTCAAGGATGTTCCTTTAATTTGAATGATCATCTTTTTAATATCAATTTACTTCCTATTGAGCTTGGGAGCTTTGATGTCATTGTTGGCATGGACTGGCTTTCTGATAACCAAGCGGAAGTTGTGTGTCAAAATAAGATGATCCGTATTCCATTACCTAACAGTAATACACTGATAGTTCAAGGAGAACGAGCTCGTAGAAAACTTGGTATTATATCTTGTATGCGAGCTCAGAAATTCTTAAGGAAGGGCTGTTATGCTTTCCTGGCACATGTGATTGAGCACAATTCTTCACCCAAACAAATTACAGACATTCCAGTAGTCAAGAATTTTCCTGAAGTTTTTCCTAAGGACATATCAGGATTACCCCCAGTAAGACAGGTTGAATTTCGGATTGATTTGATTCCAGGTGTAGCACCTGTTGCTAAAGCCCCGTATCGGCTTGCACCATCCGAAATGCAAGAACTTTCAGGTCAATTACAAGAACTGTTAGACAAAGGTTTTATCAGACCTAGTTTCTCACCCTGGGGAGCACCTATTCTTTTTGTGAAAAAGAAAGATGGTTCATTCAGGATGTGAATTGACTACAGGGAGCTCAATAAACTGACAATCAAGAACCGTTATCCACTACCTTGTATCGATGATCTGTTCGATCAACTTCAAGGTGCTACTTACTTTTCAAAAATTGATTTAAGATCCGGATATCATCAATTACGAGTGCACGAAGATGATGTTCCTAAAACTGCATTCCGAACTCGGTATGGGCATTATGAATTTCTAGTAATGCCGTTTGGATTAACAAATGCACCAGCAGTTTTCATGGATCTGATGAATCGAGTATGTAGACCTTATCTGGATAAATTTGTGATTGTGTTTATTGATGATATTCTCATTTATTCTCGAAGCCAACAAGAACATGCTCAACACTTGAAATTAATTCTAGAACTTTTGGCACGTGAAAAATTATATGCCAAGTTCTCCAAGTGTGAGTTTTGGTTACGAGAAGTTCAATTTCTTGGTCATGTAGTGAATCAAAAAGGTATTCAAGTGGATCCCAGTAAGATTCAAGCGGTGAAACAGTGGGAGACTCCACGAACCCCGACTGAAATACGCCAATTTTTGGGTTTGGCAGGTTATTATCGCCGGTTTATCAAGAACTTTTCAAAGATAGCCTTGCCATTGACCACATTGACACAAAAAAATCAACCGTTTATATGGGGTTCTCAACAGGAGGAGGCGTTCCAACTGTTGAAACAAAAACTCTGCAACGCACCTATCTTGGCACTACCGGAAGGTACTGATAACTTCACAGTGTATTGTGATGCTTCTCGTCAAGGTCTTGGGTGTTTTAATGCAGAACGACAAAGTAATTGCTTATGCTTCTCGACAGTTGAAAGTACATGAGAAGAACTATACCACACATGATCTAGAACTTGGTGCAGTGGTGTTTGCACTCAAAATCTGGAGACACTATCTATACGGAACTAAGTGTATTATATACACTGATCACAAAAGTCTCCAACATATTCTAGATCAGAAAATGCTCAATATGCGACAAAGGCGTTGTGTTGAACTATTGAACGATTACGACTGTGAGATTCGTTATCACCCAGGCAAAGCAAATGTCGTAGCTGATGCTTTAAGTCGCAAGGAACGAGTCAAACCTTTACGTGTAAAAGCGTTAGGTATGACTATTCAAACTAGTCTAATTCCCCAAATTAAAGACGCTCAGCAACAAGCTTTACAAGCCACAAACTATTCTGCTGAGGGACTGAGGGGATTAGATAAGAAACTTGATACCAAAGACGATGGACTGTTGTATTTCAAAGACCGAATGTGGGTTCCTCTATTCGGTAACTCTCGAACAATTATCTTGGATGAGGCGCACAAATCCAGGTATTCTATTCATCCAGGTGCTGATAAAATGTATAAAGATCTTAAAAACTTTTACTGGTGGCCTGGAATGAAGAAACACATAGCCGAATACGTGGATCGATGTCTAACATGTCTCAAAGGTAAGGCTGAACATCAACGACCTTCTGGGTTATTACAACAACCTGAAATTCCCATGTGGAAATGGGATCAGATCTCTATGGATTTCATCACTAAGTTACCCAGAACATCACGTAATCATGACTCTATATGGGTTATCGTTGATCGCCTTACCAAATCTGCGCATTTCTTACCCATCCGAGAAGATTATTCTATGGATCGACTTGCTAAACTCTATGTTAATGAGATTGTGTCTCGACACGGAGTACCGATCTCTATCATTTCTGACAGAGATAGTCGATTTATGTCACGATTTTGGCAAACTCTTCTGAATGCTATGGGTACCCAAATCAATATGAGCACAGCTTATCATCCTCAAACAGACGGGCAGACTGAACGAACGAATCAAACTCTTGAAGACATGCTTAAAAGCTGTGTGATTGATTTTGGAGGTAGCTGGGATATTCATCTCCCACTTGTTGAATTTTCATATAATAACAGCTACCATACCAGTATTCAATGCGCTCCGTTTGAAGCACTTTATGGACGCAAGTGTAGATCACCTATCTGTTGGTCAGAGGTAGGTGAAAGCCAAATCATAGGCCCAGAATTCATTCAGGAAACAACTGATAAGATCGCACTCATTCAGGAACGAATTAAGGCTGCTCGCGATCGCCAAAAGAGTTATGCTGATAATCGTCGTAGACCACTCGAATTCCAAGTAGGTGATCGAGTAATGTTGAAAGTGTCACCTTGGAAAGGCATTTTCAGATTCGGAAAAAGAGGTAAACTTTCACCAGGATTTGTAGGGCCATTCAAAATTCTTGAACGAATCGGATCAGTAGCCTACAGACTTGAATTACCTCTTGAACTCAGTAACATTCACGATGTCTTTCATGTATCTAATCTGAAGAAATACTTAACTGATGAATCATTGATCGCACCTCTAGAAGAGATTCATATTGATGAAAAACTTCAGTTCAGTGAAGAACCAATAGAGGTAATGGATCGAGAAATGAAAGTATTGAAACGTAGTCGCATACCAATCGTTAAAGTGCGATGGAACTCGCAACGTGGACCCGAGTATACTTGGGAACGTGAAGATCAAATGAAATCAAAATATCCACATCTATTCTCATAAATGATTGTCATAATGTAAGTCTTCACTAAATTTCGGGACGAAATTTCTCTAACAGGAGGAGACTGTGACAGTTGCATACGAGAATTACGTCATCAATGACGTGGACACATTTGATCGTTCTAGAAATCCATGTTGTTCTAATACTTGCAATTGTTACAAATTGATAGTAGGCAAGAAATGATGAACGTGGGTGAAAACAGTGCACAAAACGGAGTCCTGGATTGTCCGGAATCGAAAAACGAAGAAAAATTTCTAAGTATTGATCGAATGGGCTCGTCGCGGTACGCGGAGGAGGGCTTGAGAGTTCTCCACGGTACGCGATGCATGTAAAATATCTAAGATTCCTCCGGAAATCTTCGCGGTACGCGAAGCCTTTTTGGGCCTCCCGCCGCGGTACGCGACGGGTGTGGCGGTGGAATGATCTGATCCTCTTTATCAGATAGCATGCAAAAGATTATATTTCTTCTTCACTCGAACCTACACACTCAAAATACGCACCAGACACCATTTCTATCATCCAAATTCAATTCTGAAGTCATTAGAAGCCAAGGATCGCACCTGTGAACGTATTTTCAAGTCCTGATCATCGTTTTGAAGTCAGAAATCCGTCAGATTAGGTAATGATCCGTTTAAACCTTCTAGTTTGATTTTGATTGATTAGATCTTGATTTTGAACGTAATGACATAGTTAGGATTGTTGATTATTGCCTAGATGATGGCTAGGATTGTTTATAAACAAAGAACACGAAGTTTTAACGGTTAAATCCTTGTTTTGATCCGTTGTAATGCGCGGTTTGCATGAAATCATACCCATGATTATAATGGTTTAATCCATTTGATTATAACAATGTAGGTGATTAGTTGGATTAATCCTTGAAATGCAAGGTTAAATCCAAGTGTTTCAAACTAATCACAATCATTAACATACTCATTGGAATGATTATCTGATGTTTATGATAACAGTCAGATTAGTATGTTAAACTTGGTTACCACACCTATTTTGATGCTACATTGTGATATTTCATGAAATTGGGTAATCAACAACAAGGATTTATCATTCCTAAGCCATTAAATTATCTAGAAACTGTTACAGTATCATAATCAACAACATTAACTATTTGATTAATTCGAGACTATTCTGATTAATCAAGATTGTCATCAACCTTAAATTGGGAATCTAATGCAATGTAGGTTCCTACATTATCATACATTGTATGATATAACACTAAATTATCCAATTAAATACTTAATATCAGTTTGATGACTTACTAAGCAATGTCTTTGACATTGAACGTTCAGAAAGATCTAATCAGTAAACTAGCACATAAATAACTTATTAAATATAACTAAATGCAGAATCATCTCTGTACTATCAGTTTGGTGATACTCTGCTACACCTATACTACCAGGTGAGTTTCGTACAACCCCGTTTCTTTTTAATATTTTATAAACATCGGGGTAACTCTGCAAACTATTGTCTGAACATATGATATGCATCAATGATATCTGTGTGATTTCATGTGATTTTGTGGGATTTCATGGGATTTTGCCTGTAGAACTGAACTCTATCATGGAACTAAAAGTCCTCATTCCTGAACTGTATCTAGTGAACCCATGTGTGGCCGAACAGAAAACATTGATAGTACTATTGGTTGACACCCCATTCGCTGGGAGGATTGCATCTCCCCTTGTGTGAATGTATGTTATTTGTTTCCTGAACTTCTTAATGGTATGATAGACATTAAGATAATGAGGCACTAAGATATGTACCGACGGGTAATATCTTGAGAACTGAACTAGACGTCCGAAAGGAACTAGATACGGGTCCCATGATTATCCGGAACTGAACTTTTGAGAACGTGCTTATCATATCATATTGTTTTAAATTGAACTGTCGAACTCACCAGCTTTGTGCTGACGTTTCAAACTCAAACCTTTTTTGCAGGTAAGCAATAATAGCCGGTGAGGATGCACTTTTGGGTTATTTGTACTTTAATAATTAGTATTGTAATTAAATAAATGTAGCTGTAATGTAATTGTGATTGCGACACCCTTGTAATGTATTTACTTTAAGTTAATCTGTGTGCTTATGATATCGGATCAAGTAAGTCACCCCTCACCTCGGAGACATCACCACTATGCTTCCGCAACCGGTTTAGTGACATCAGGCTAGACACGAGGTGGCGAGGGGTGGGGGTGTGACAGACAGGTTCGGCTGGCAGGGTACAGGTTCGGCTACCTGTACCAAGGTTCGGCTGATCAAACTGGTTCGCGAACCTGCATCATCTTCTTCATTTTTCGATCTAAATCTGTTGCAAATCAGTTTCTACAACTTCCTAGTCATTCATACGTGTTTATCTAAGTGTTTCTAGGTGTCCAATGTGCCTTAAACAACAATAATCTAAGAGGCTCGTGTTACACACTTAAAAACCGAAATAAAATCAAGATTTACCTCAAATTTTATGTTTGGAAGCTATAAATCCTTGTACTTTCGTGATCTTCTTGATGAGATGAACGTCTTGACACCTAGAACACTTGAATCCGACGAGAAATCACCACCAAATTGTAGAGAGAAGGAGGAGAATCCTTTTTCTAGAGAGAGAGAGAGGGTTTTGGACGAAAGTGAGAGAAAAAGATGAGATGGTGGAGGTCGGTGTGGTCATTTATGACCACATTAATGATCCACGAATACCCGGTGGTTCGGTCTCGTATGGTTTCGCGTAAAACGCCGGTTTGCGTGGTTTTTCGTCACGAACGACACGGTTTATAAATTAGAATTTATACATTTAATTTAAGTTGTGATTCCTAATAAATTAACTAATATCTTTTATTTATTTTGAAATTTCCGAATATTTAATTAACTGTTTAAATTGAATCGTACGGTTGTCGCGCGCATTCGTTCGAATCGTCACCCGTACGAACACGACGATAACTATACTTTTCAATATTGTTTTCTAATTATTGGATATTATTCAGAACGTTAAACCTTCAGATATATTCGTACAGATCGTCACCCATACGAATAATCCGTCAATTTAGCATTCACATAACAACATCCGTTCTGTTTTGTTCTGTAAATCCTCACATACGTTTATACATAATAAATCCTAACAGATAATCCCATGATGGTTCTGTGTTGCTAGATAATTATCTGACTCAAGAACCATAGTTCTGAACTTTGTTTCTGTAAAATATTTCTGAACTTGTTGTTGGATAACACATATGATAACGACAAATGATATGAATAAGAAATGTACTGGAATGTATATAGTTTCGTACCTGTTTACTGTTCTTATTACTGTTTAAGATCACTGTTCCGGTACGGTTCCGGCACTAATGTTACAGTCTCTCTTTGTTAGAGAAATTCCGTCCCGAAATTTAAGCATTGTCATCAGGTACGTCTTACTCTGTAAACAGTTGGGGATACTTTAACTTCATGTGATCTTCACGTTCCCAAGTAAACTCGGGTCCGCGTCTTGAATTCCATCGAACCTTTACAATCAGAATACGGCTCCGTCTTAGTTGCTTAACTTTGCGGTCCATAATTTCCAAAGGTTCTTCAATGAAGTGTAACTGTTCATCCACTTGAATTTCTTCAATTGGAATGACGAGTAATTCGTCGGAAAGGCATTTCTTTAAGTTCGAGATGTGAAACACGTCATGCACACCACTGAGCTCATCTGGTAATCTCAGCCTATACGCCACCGGACCAATACGCTCGATGATCTCGAACGGTCCCACGTACCTTGGTGATAATTTGCCTTTCTTTCCAAAGCGTACAACGCCTTTCCATGGGGATACCTTTAACATTACACTGTCTCCCACTTGGAATTCCAACGGCTTGCGCCGTTTGTTGGCGTAGCTCTTTTGTCTGCTCCTTGTTGCCTGTAGTCTTCTTTGAATCTGAGCAATCTTGTCAGTAGTCTCTTGTACAAGTTCGGGCCCAGTTAGGCGGTTATCTCCTACTTCGGTCCAACAGATCGGTGATCGACATTTCCGGCCATAAAGAGCCTCGAATGGTGCACATCCGATACTGTTGTGGTAACTGTTATTGTAGGATAACTCGATCAGTGGCAAATGGGAATCCCAATTCCCACCGAAATCCAACACACAGGTTCTTAACATGTCCTCTAGGGTTTGAATCGTACGTTCACTTTGACCATCCGTTTGTGGGTGGAAAGCCGTACTCAGATTTAACTGTGTCCCTAGAGATTTCTCCAATGTTTGCCAGAACCTTGATGTAAATCTTCTATCTCTATTAGAGATAATAGACAATGGCACACCGTGGCGTACCACTATCTCATTGATGTATAATCTCGCCAGTTTATCCATCGTGAAAGTCTCACGCATTGGCAAGAAATGAGCAGATTTTGTCAAACGGTCAATGATCACCCAAATTGTATAATCCATAGCTATTTGTTCCCACTTCCAGAGCGGAATTTCATGCTGTCCCAGTAGACCAGACGGTCTCTGGTGTTCCGCCTTTACCTTCGCACGTTAAACATCGACCGACGTACTCGGCTATGTCTTTCTTCATTCCCGGCCACCAATAAAATCCACGCAAATCCTGGTACATCTTATCAGAGCCGGGATGAACAAAGTATTTAGTCTTGTGTGCTTCATCGAAGATAAGTCTTCTCAATTCGTCTACCGTCGGGATCCATATACGATCCTGGTAGTAGATCATTCCATCAGGTTTAGTTTCAAGGTGTTTCTCTGCTCCACAGTCAAGTTCTTTCTTCAAATTTCCTCGATCAAATGCTTCCTGTTGTGCTTGAATTATCTTGTCCCGTAAGCTCGTCTGCACAGTCATTCCCATTGCTCTGACGCGCGAGGGTTTGACCCGTTCCTTCCGGCTCAAGGCATCAGCTACAACGTTCGCCTTTCCCGGATGGTACTTGATCACACAATCGTAATCATTCAGAAGTTCAACCCAACGACGCTGTCGCGTGTTGAGTTCCTTCTGATCAAAGATGTGCTGCAGACTCTTGTGATCAGTGAATATGGTATATTTAGTGCCGTATAGGTAATGTCTCCAAATCTTCAATGCGAAGATTACTGCTCCCAGTTCAAGATCTTGAGTAGTGTAGTTCTTCTTCACGAACAGGACCGGAGCTCCCCAAGGTGAGTAGCTCAGTCTGATGAAGCCTTTATCCAGTAGCTCCTGTAACTAGTTAGACAATTCCTGCATCTCTGAAGGTGCTAACCTGTAAGGAGATTTAGCAACAGGAGTTGCTCAAGGAATTAAGTCAATACGAAACTCTACCGGTTGCACAGGTGGCAAACCTGGCAGGTCTTCAGGAAATACTTCCGAATATTCTTTCACCACAGGTACATCTTGAATCTTTTTCGTGTCCTTCTCCTTTTTCACCACATGAGCCAGGAGCGCAACGCACCGCTTCTGTAGACACTTACGCGCTTTTATACAAGAAATGATTTTGACAATGCGTTTTGCTTGATCCCCTTTAACTTCCAATACGCGATCGCTCGGCAATGGAATACGAAGCAGCTTTTCCGAACAGACGACTTCCACTCGATTAGAAGAAAGCCAATCCATTCCAACAATGATATCGAAACTACCCAACTCCATCGGTATCAAATCGATGGTGAATGTATGACCATTAAGTGTCAATGGGCAATTCCTATAAACTGTACTAACTGTGATCTGTTTCCCGTTAGCTACTTCTATGATGTAAGGAGAATCTAACTGTTCCTCTATAGAATCTAATTGGCATGCAAAATTGGTAGAGATAAAACTCTGATCGCACCAGTATCAAATAGAACAGATGCATAAAAGTCATGTAAAAGAAACGTACCAGTGACCACATTCGGGTCCTGGCGTGCAGCTGGTGCTCCAATAACAAAGGCTCTTCCACGTGGAGCTTGAACTACCTGTTGTGCCTTCTTCGGGCAGTTCTTTGCAAAGTGGCCTTGTTCGCCACAACTGAAGCATCCACCGTTGTTCTGGTTGGTTGGTGGAGGGAGAGCCAAAGCAGCATTGTTGACTGCTTGGTTAGGTGTCATCTTGCAGTGTTGGACCCAATGGCCCTTCCATCCACATCCCGTGCAATGCTTGCAGGGAGTGTTAGCAGTATGATGATATTGACACTTGGCACACAGAGGAAACGTGCCAGTGTTGGGTCTTTTGTTAGGGTTTTGTGGTGCTGCTGCTACTTGTTGGAGAGGTGTGGCCACTGTGTAGTTCTTGATGGTCTTCTGTTTCTTCTTCTGATGGTGGTGGGGTTTCTTTGACGGCTCTGCTTTGTTTTTTCCAGAGTCTACCTCTTTCTCCAGGGTTCCAGAGGCTACCATAAGGTCAGTGAGTTTACCAGACAGACTCACTGCAGACTCCACAGTGACAGGGTTAGCCGCAACAACTAAGCCCTGAATGCAGGTGGGAAGTCCACCTACATAACGATCCATCCTCTTTGCCAAAGTTGGTACCATGTCTGGTACCAAAGCAACCAACTCGTGATAACGAGTCGTATACCCCATGTGATCAGCCCCCTTCATCACATGGTTGGATAGTTCAACCTCCAGTTTCTGAAAATCATTCTTGGGGCATAATTTTGTTCTCAGCAACGTTTTGAAGTCCTCCCATGGCATGGCCATAGATTCTTCTCTTCCCCTGGCATTTATCTGTGAGTTCCACCAGGTCAAGGCTCGCTTGTTGAATGTTCCAGAAGAGTATCGAGCCTTGTGATGCTCTGGACAGCTGCAGAGGTCCAGAGTTGTCTCAATCTTTTCTATCCATTGGATTAATCCAACGGCTCCCTCAGACCCACTAAAACTGGGTGGTTTACATCCTATAAATGACTTATAGGAGTAGTGTGATGAACCACCAGTATTCCCTCTGGCCTCTCCTGACGAGTTGCCAGTGTTGTTGATCTCATTTCGGAGACGGAGGAACATCTCCGGTATCGCCTCCTTCATCTGATTGGTCATCTGACTGCTCAGAAAAGTCATCAAGGCGATAGTGGCAGGGTCCAGCATTGGTGTTGTGCTCGGGCCTGGTGGTATGTTGAGTGTAGGAGGAGGAACAAGTGGAGGAGGAGGTGGCAGTGGTGAATCAGGTGGTGAAGGAGTAGATGAATGTGGTGCTAAGTCTTGCGGTGGTGGAGGTAACAAGGGAGGCTGTCTTCTCGGCGGCATTCTGATCATAACCAATAAAGTTATCGGTTAGTGCAATGATCAAATACAGAAGACAGTATGCAAGCAAATCCTAAGTCCTGTTTTCTCTACATGCATGGTCCCTAGGTTATAGTCTAGGCCAAACCGTTTAGTTAAGTGACCTATATTTCTCTATAACCATGGCTCTGACACCAATCTGTCACAACCCGAGCCGGCAGTGTTGGATCGGAGTCCCCGTCGGGCGGAAGGTTCCCGGGGCGCGATATCGTGAATGATAATCGAAATGATCAGATTGTTACATTGCACATGATACATAAATGAGAAATGCTAAATAGAATAGAATTACAAAGTTAAATTACATCCGTAGCGTTCATAATTTAACGATGTAAATCTATCATAAACATCATAGGATATCTATCTTGTAACTGCACAAGATATACAAAATAATTGTGTAATGATGTTCCAAAAGTATGCAGGTCCAAAAATACTAAGTCTTCTAACTGAAGTCCTAGTCCAAAAGCATAAGTTTCTTAACTGACCTGTTCGTCACCTGAGAAGTCATGCAAAAATAAAGTCAACACATGGTTGGTGAGATCATATAGCTTAGTAATTGAAAATGATTTGTAAACCTTTTTCGGTAAAGACCCTAACCTCATTAACATCACATGTAATATCCACATCGGTATGCTTATATATAGGGCATACCCCTGAGTCAAGCCTACAAACCCGATCAGACGCCGTCCCACCACATACTAATATGCATATGACACTGTTGTTAATAATAATTAAGCATTTTTACCTAACACACACTTCCATTCACAATAGTTCAAATGTACACTCAAAAACTTTGTTAAACCCTCGGGTAACAACCTTAATCTCATTAACATCACATGTATCATCCAGATCGGTATGCTTATATATAGGGCATACCCCTGAGTCGAGCCTACAAACCCGCCCAAACGCCGTCCCACCACATACTAATCCACATGGGACATTGGTGTTAATGAAAATTAAGCATTTTACCCATACCATTATCCCAAATGATTCTTCGGTTCATTGTTCCTGTAAATACAATAACTTGGAATCCATGTACTACCACAAAATGCGCGCTTTTGTTTGTAGACTAAGTGTCTTCGGTTCCTGAGTTGTTTTAAAAGAGTTCGAATACTATAAGTATACGTATCAGTCGTCGCGTCTAAGGTTTAGCCTCGGTGTGCAACTAAGTGTCCTATACTACTGTGGTGTTTCTATGATTTCATCTACCTTATTCTAACCTCTTACCCAATCACAATCCCAATCCATAAGCAATGGCCATTACACCTTAGTGATGTATGGTGCACATTGTTCACATTTCAAAGTTTATTAATTAAAACATTTAACACTTTATTTTTTTACATCATTAAGTTAGAAATCATTTTATTTAATTAAAAAGTGGTTTTAATTGAAAACTTGTAGTTTACTTTAAGAATTCAATGTTCAACAAGTTAGGCTTAGGTTAATCACATTCAATTAACCTTAACCCATTACTCGATCTTTGTTTCCCCATAGTCCTTTGTTCATCCGTGTATATAACTTAGCTTAGAGTGCCCAATTGAGCAATCCAATTTAGTTATATAAGCTCGTATGAAATTTCTAAGTGTTAGATGTAAATGTTGCAATTAACACTAACACATTAAGTATCTAACATCCACTAATGCATGTTCCTTAGTTCGTTCCAAGCTTTTAGTACTCATATATTCATTTCCTTATTCTTATGATTAAGTTCAACAGGCCTAGGTACTGAATTTCCTTGATTAGCTAACACTTTAGGTTAAACCAACCTCAGGGCAGCGAACCTATTTGTATTTGAGCATAGGTTCGGCGAACTTTTAGGGTTAGGCGAACCTTTTTGATAGTAAGGGTAGGTTCGGCGAGCCTCTGAGTGTGACGAACCTCTGAGGTTCGCGTATGGAGGTTCGGCGAACCTTTAGGGTTCGCTCAACAAGGTTCGTTGGTCTAGGGTTCATTGCTAGTAGGTTCGTCTAAGGAGTAAAGGTTCGGCAAAGTTCCTAGGTTCAGCCATAAGTAGGTTCGTGGTAACATAGTTTCGGTTCCCAGGGTTCGCTGGCCACAGGTTCGGCCAACCAGAGAGAAGGTTCGGTTAAGATTCCATGTTCGTCACTTTAACATGTTCGTTCAGAGTAAGACAGGTTCGGCTCCAGCTTTTGGTCAGGGTAGACAGGTTTGGCTGGCAGGGTACAGGTTCGGCTACCTGTACCAAGGTTCGGCTGATCGAATTGGTTCGCGAACCTGCATCATCTTCTTCATTTTTCGATCTAAATCTGTTGCAAATCAGTTTCTACAACTTCCTAGTCATTCATACGTGTTTATCTAAGTGTTTCTAGGTGTCCAATGTGCCTAAAACAACAATAATCTAAGAGGCTCGTGTTACACACTTAAAAACCGAAATAAAATCAAGATTTACCTCAAATTTTATGGTTGGAAGCTATAAATCCTTGTACTTTCGTGATCTTCTTGATGAGATGAACGTCTTGACACCTAGAACACTTGAATCCGACGAGAAATCACCACCAAATTGTAGAGAAAAGGAGGAGAATCCTTTTTCTAGAGAGAGAGGGTTTTGGACGAAAATGAGAGAAAAAGATGAGATGGTGGAGGTTGGTGTGGTCATTTATGACCACATTAATGATCCACGAATACCCGGTGGTTCGGTCTCGTACGGTTTCGCGTAAAATGCCGGTTTGCGTGGTTTTTCGTCACGAACGACACGGTTTATAAATTAGAATTTATACATTTAATTTAAGTTGTGATTCCTAATAAATTAACTAATATCTTTTATTTATTTTGAAATTTCCGAATGTTTAATTAACTGTTTAAATTGAATCGTACGGTTGTCGCGCGCATTCGTTCGAATCGTCACCCGTACGAACACGACGATAACTATACTTTTCAATATTGTTTTCTAATTATTGGATATTATTCAGAACGTTAAACCTTCAGATATATTCGTACAGATCGTCACCCATACGAATAATCCGTCAATTTAGCATTCACATAACAACATCCGTTCTGTTTTGTTCTGTAAATCCTCACATACGTTTATACATAATAAATCCTAACAGATAATCCCATGATGGTTCTGTGTTGCCTGATAATTATCTGACTCAAGAACCATAGTTCTGAACTTTGTTTCTGTTAAATATTTCTGAACTTGTTGTTGGATAACACATATGCTAACGACAAATGATATGAATAAGAAATGTACTGGAATGTATATAGTTTCGTACCTGTTTACTGTTCTTGTTACTATTTAAGATCACTGTTCCGGTACGGTTTCGGCACTGATGTTACATAATACTACACATATGGATCAAGATGGTTTTATGAAAGTTGTAAACCCAAAAGAAGGAAGGAAACCACAGCAAGTCATGAATCCAGGCGTAAGGTATACAAAAATGATGCATCATGAAAAGAAGTACGACAACAGTAGATGGATGAACAAAAAGCCGCAGATGAATCCAGAAGCAAAGGAATATCGGACCACCAAAGGAATGCCAGGGAACAAAAAAGACAGTAAGGATAGTCAAACTTGTGTTATGGAACATGATGAGAAGAAGAAAGGTGTGACAAAAACAAAGGAAAATCATACAGATTCACAGACTAAAACAAAACAACGTATTGGGCCTAGCATGGTGGGTGCATGTTGGATAAGTGCATCTACTGTTCATGAAGTAAATATTAACAAGAAGTGGGAAAAGGATCAAGCGAGAATGTTGGATAAGTTCTACTATGATAGACTCAGTCCTGAAGATAAAGGAAAGGCGTTGGATTTCATTATCCAAAAAGAAGTGCCTTCTAAAGAGATACTGTCTACATGGAGCAAAGAGCTAAAGAATTATTTCCATGATATGAGCAACATTCATAATTTTATCCCAGGAGTACAGGTAACAAGAAAGGGCATGAATCTAACAAGTCAGAAGCTGATATGGAAGATGGGGATGAAGAAAATGATGTGGCAGGAGTGGATATCCTGAAACAAGCTCAGTGCATTAATGGTAATTAATGGAGTTAAATGTGTTAACGTGGAATGTTAGAGGGTTCAACAACATAAGTCATCAAGAGAACCTGAATGATTTGATCACATCGAACCAGATATCCCTCTGTTGTGTGTTGGAATCTCATATCACCGGTCAAAATGTCGATAAAATTTGTAATAAGGTGTTCCGTAAATGGATATGGACCTCGAATGTGAATACATGTACAAATTGGGTTAGAATAATAATTGGGTGGGATCCTAATATAGTTGATATTATGGTGTTGCATCAAAAGGATCAATTAATGCATTGCTTTGTCAAACCATGCATAGGGCAACAACCATTTTTTTGCTCTTTTGTGTATGGGCAGGTGAGATCGTATAAAAGAAGACCTCTCTGGGCTGATTTAAAGTGTCTGGCGACAACTATCAATCAAGAACCGTGGGTGGTACTTGGGGATTTCAATGCTGCACTATCATCAAATGAATCCTCACAAGGAATATCCCAGCCTACCATCTCGATTATGGATTTCCAAGAGGCTTGTACAATGACGGGATTAGTTGATATCCACATGCATTGCATGATGTGTATGTGGAATTAAAAGTCCAGGAAACCCAAGGGGTATTTTAAAGAAATTGGATAGGATAATGTCCAACACTACTTTCACCACCCAGTTTTCGGAAGCTAAAGCTCAGTTCCTTCCATTCTGGACATCTGATCATACCCAGGGAATCCTTACGATACCTCAACTTAGGAAACGAAAGAAACCACCAATGTTCAAGTTCAGGAATTTCCTTACTCATAAAAAAGGTTTTAAAGAAATGGTGGAAAAGGAATGGATGAAAAATATACAAGGATGCCAGATGTATAATGTCGTGCAGAAGTTAAAGGCCATGAAGACATGCATCAGACGGTTTGAAACAAAAAAGGAAGGAAGAACAAAAAGCATAGGAAAAGGAATGGATGAAAAATATACAAGGATGCCAGATGTATAATGTCGTGCAGAAGTTAAAGGCCATGAAGACATGCATCAGACGGTTTGAAACAAAAAAGGAAGGAAGAACAAAAAGCATACAGAGGCTTAAAAATGAGCTGGGAAAGGTACAGGAAGCTATAGACCAAGATTCCACAAACTCAGATCTGAGGGAAGAAGAAGCACACTACTTGGCAGCTGTTAAAATGCTAGACAATGATGAGGAACAAATGCTCAAACAGAGAGCTAAAGTGAACTGGTTGAGGTGGGGGGACCAAAATACTCGATATTTCCATCATGTGATTCAGGCTAGGAAACAACGCAACTACCATCAGAAGAGAGGTGATCCTAAAGTGGCTCTCAAGATTGATTTACAAAAAGCATATGACACGGTGGATCATAGATTTGTAGAGCAATGCTTAAATCATTTTGGATTCCATCCTTGTATGCATGCATGGATTATGACGTGTCTAACCTCAGCCACATATTCGATTAACATAAACGGTGAAGCCCATGGTTTCTTTGCTGGAAAGCGAGGTCTAATACAAGGAGATCCTATCTCCCCATATCTTTTCACCTTGGTGATGGAGGTCCTAAACCTCATGCTTAAGCGGAAGATTCGTAATTCTCAGAATTTTCAATATCATTGGAGATGTGAAGCCTTACAATAAACACACTTATGCTTTGCGGATGATCTATTTATGTTTTGTCATGCTGATGTAAACTCAGTCAACGTAATCAAAGAAGTGTTGGAGGAGTTTAGCAAAACTTCTGGACTAAAAGCTAACATGAACAAAAGCACAATGTTCCTTGGAAATGTCAAGGAAAATATGAAGATGGCCATAAAAGATACATTACCATTTTAGGAAGGAAGTTTACCTGTCAGATATTTGGGGGTGCCGCTTATCTCTAAGCGATTATACTCGAAAGATTGTGTAAGACTTATCACAAAAGTTAAAGCTCGGTTGGAAGATTGAAACAACAAACGGCTTTCGTATGCGGGTCGAGTGCAACTGATTAAGTCGGTTTTAAATTCCTTGCATGTCTATTGGGAGATTACATACCTACTGCCAGCCAATATTGTGGAGGAACTTGAGGGGCTCATGAGGAAATTTTTATGGGCTAGCTTGGATAGAAGTGTACAAGGCAGGGCTCGTATAAAATGGGCTGATGTTTGTAAACCAAAGTTCGCGGGAGGGATTGGCATCAAAGATGTGAAGACACATAATCTTGCTCTGATGACCAAACACATTTGGAGGTTATTAAATGAAACAAATTCTGTATGGGTACAATGGGTACATACATATAAAATGGCTGACAAGAATTTTTGGCAATTGCGGGCAATGGACGGTGATAGCTGGAGTTGGAAGAACATTCTACAGGTTCGGTATAAGGTGAGGCCTCATCTAGTTATGGCCATAGGAAATGGGGAGAGGACGTCCGCATGGTTTGATCAATGGCATGCCATCAGCCCTATAAATGAGCTAGTGTCTAATAGAGAAGTGAATAGGGCTGGATATAGCCACAACACTAAAGTGGCTGAGATAGTTGGAAATGGAACATGGTTGTGGCCGGAATATTGGAAGAATGAATTCCCTTGGCTTTTTGAACTCCCTCCCCCTACATTAAACCCAGAAAAGAGGGATTGTTTGCAATGGAAAAATAGAGAAGGTAAACTTGTCCAGTTCTCAACAAAACAAGTTTACAAAAATCTTATGGGGGAAATGAACACTGTAGCTTGGCATGAATTGATATGGTTCAGTAGAAACATTCCTCGACATGCGTTTATTACTTGGCTGGCAATCCTGAAACGACTCCCAACCCAGGACAGGTTTGCAAAAAAAGGAATAACTACTGATCTTGTTTGCAGGCTCTGTGATCAACAAAAAGAAGGTCACAGTCACTTGTTTTTTCAGTGTAGCTACTCTCGAAAAATCTGGAATGAAGCAAGGCAAATGCTGAATATGGAACGACCACCCATATTGTGGTCTGCTTTGGTACAACATTTTGCCACTATGACGAAACCCAAAAGCATATGGAGTATTATCAGAAAGTTGGTTCTTGGGGCGGTGGTATACTATATTTGGCAAGAGAGGAACTACAGGCGCTATCAAGGAAAACAAAGACCTTGGAAAGAAGTGTGGAAAGTTGCTCAAGATATGGTAAAAAGCAGGTTACAAGGTATGAAAACTAGTAATTTTGCACAAAATGAAAAAGCTAATGCTATTTGGGGAATCAAATTGGGAGGAAAACATAATATAAATGGGAAAAAGAATTAAGGAGTGGGTTCTGCGGGGATGGGAAAATTTTCATAAAATCAAGCATGCTTGGGTAAAAGGTTTGGCTTGGGCTAGTAGTAACCTACAACACGGTATGGGTAAAATGGGAAGGGAACAAGAATGTTGTAACAAAAGATAATATACCGGTCATAAAACAAAGAAGAAGGTGGTTGAATCCGGGAAAACAAAATATGGATCAAAATTGCATGGGATGGGATGGAACCTGTGGGAAACGTGATTTTCATGAGAGGAATACGGGAATGGTAGGGTGGGGGGGTTGGTACACACGACATACAAACCGCCACCATCAAGAGAGCTGAATCACTTCAACATAGAGATAGAATGATTAATATCCAATGTTGGGATACAATATGGGGAGGGACTCTGGTTGGTGCACGTTGCACACAAATCACACAGCTTTCGCAAGACCATTGTTTTATCACTGATATCGATAGATTGTGTATGGGGTGGGACGGGAATTATGGGAACTATTATCAAAAGGTGCGACTAAAGGGTAAGGTAGGGGGTGGATTGGTACACGATACACACTGAACACCACCATCAAGAGAGAAGTATTGAGTCAGTCGAGAGATAGAGTGAAAAAACAGTACTTCGGGACACAATTTTGGGAGGGGAGCAGGTTGGTACTACATGCACACAATGCACACTGCTTTTGTGAGGTTATACTGCTACAGGCTAATACTATATACTTGGACTTCACATGTGGTAGCCAAGGCTTTGGGATAATGCGGGAATGGGATAGATGGGAAGAAATTCAAAAAGTGAGGTATGACGGGATGGTAGGGAGGGGGGTTGGTACACGTAACACACAAAACACCACCATCAAGAAGGATGAGTTAACCATAATGAGAGTGTGTGTGCTCCAAGATTGTATGCGGGAAACATATATGGGAGGGAAACAGGTTGGTACACTGCACACTTTTAACACTCCGTTTTCGAGAGGGATAAACCAGAAGTTCACACCTTGGGGGCCAGGGGATGATAGGGCTGCGACACTTCTTAGGAGGAAGTATGAGGGGGATGTTCATTTCTGGGAAAAATTGATAGGAGGGAATCAGGCTGGTACACATAGCACACTTAACACCACCAACAAGAGAGTCGGGATTCTAATTGAGAGTGCTGGAGTGACAAAATACTTTTCCGGGAAACACTTTTGGGAGGGATACAGGTTGGTACTAGATGCACACACAACACTTTGCTTTCATGAGAACCTGTTATTGCAGGTTTATCAATTTGAGCTGGCAAAAGAGCATACCTTGTTATTGCATGGGCCGAACAATGGCATGCATGGTTACATCATGTTCACGAGGATATGCATGGATGAGGAACATTTGAAAGGACAAAGCTTGGAAGATGGAGGAGATATGGCAGCTAGGATAGAGAACAAGGATTTGTGCAAAGAAGATCAAAGAAGATTGACAACCAAAATGTTGAAATTAACGTGGGTTTTGCATGTGCATGGTATTACTAGTTGGCGTGGGAAGCTTTGGATGGTAATTTGGGCTAGGAGGAGACAGGAAGCAAAGTTGCTCGAGTGGGACTTTGTGGATCGTAATTGGGCTATGAGGAGGCAACAGGATGCTAATAGGGGGAGATGGTACATGGATGATGCTAGACAATTATCTTATACTGAATACGAGATATTGAATGGCTAATCTTCAAGATATTAGGTGTATTATTAGAAATGGGTTGGGTGCTATGTTATTTCTTGAGTTATTTAGTTGTGTTTCATCTGTCACAGATATTACCTAGTGTTGGGTTTTATTTCTTTGGGTAGGCTTTTGTGATTGTGCAAGCCTATGCCTTAGTTTGTATTCTTTTATTTTTTTTCTAATAAAGTTTGCCAAGGCATTGCCTTTTTCAAAAAAAAAAAACCCGAAACCCCGAAACCCCTAACCCCTAAACCCTAAACCCTTTTGGGCCGTGCATCCCATTATATATGTAGGGGTGTGGGCCTTGTATTATTTTTGGGCCACCAACTTGGTGAGATTACCTAGCATGTATAGTAGTTTGTACTATTATTTTGTTTGGGCCAGGCCCATTGTTTGTCTGTTTTGGGTAGTTTTAGGTGGCCCTTTGGGTCGGTTTTTGTTAGCCTCTCCGGATATGTCGGTGAAGTGCTATTTGGGGGGGGGGGGGGTATGCCCCCTTGTCCTCATGTAATTTTTTGATTGGTTGGGTATAAAATTTTTCCGGGATTAAGCCCTTTATCCAAAAAAAAAAACCTAAACCCGAAACCCTAAACCCAAACCCGAACCCTGAACCCTGAACCCTAAACCCGAAACCCTAAACCCCAAACCCGAAACCCTAAACCCCAAACTTATAAGATCAAAATTTAATTTAGCTCATATCTAACTAAAAGGTTAGGAAGAGATCTCACAAATAAATCAGCTAAAAGGGATATGTTTAAAGTCCACTTGAATATCTTACGTCAAGATACCCAATTATCATCTAATACAACGTTAGATGCTAAATTCAATGTGGCAAGCTTGTCATAAACATATTGGAACACATTAGTTAAATTATCCCAAGGTATGTGTTCAGACTACAAGATAAAAGAAGTGAAAATTTAATTTCTTAATAGCCCATTGATAAATTGAAGTGCAAGTGCAAAAATTATGAACTCCCTATAAGAATATGAAGTTTAGACGCTTCAAGAAGTTTTGGACTTGAGCTTTGATATATTATTTGAAGGATTAGGACACATACTAGTTATATATTGTGTTAGGTGGAATTTGGATTTATAAACGTATGTGTGTTTACCTTACATGTATTTAAATAGATAACATGGGTTCAATCTATTATGATACATTTTTATTATAATATTTGTATCGTGTAATATATTAAAGTGAAAATTCAATCCGCATAATATTTTCATTTACACGCACGTTCGTGTTTATGTGATAATTGTTAAGTTAATCATTGATATCTCTAAAATGGGGGAGGAATTTTGGATATTTTAGAGATATAATATTGGGCCCTTTGGTAGGCTTAATTAATGACTATGGCACCAATTTCTTAACAACGAAAGCCTATTGCACACCACTTGTTAATATTCAGAACAAACAAAGTGATTGCATTAACAGATTAATATTCCAAACAAGAGCGCTTGTATAGTAGAAATAGGTTCCATAGGGTTCAATCAAGCATTGAGGTTGATATGTCATTAGTATGCATGCAGGTGACCCATAATTTATATTTTGTACTTAGACGTATTCTGTAATTAAACTTCTGCATTTGTAATGTATATATTTAGCTTTGGTTATTATGTATATATGTTTTATTGTTTCGCATTATACAATAATCATTAAAAAATAGAAAATAAAAATTGTAATCAAAACCATAAGCAAACATTTGACAAAACAAATTTTTTTTATAAAAATACAGATTTTTCATAAAAACAAACAAAAAAAATTCTTTTTTTATACATATATGTGGTGTATAGACCTATATTCTACATATTACTTTTAACCCAAAGGGAACGAGTCCAACAAGAAATAAGCAAAACACATATGTGGCGTACAACCAAATACGTCACGTACAACACCCGATAAGGCTTCATGTCAAGTAATTTAAGGTTATCAGTGGTGGTACTTCTATATGATACGTATAGTACCTTAAAATGTTCGTAATTACACTGGTGTAATGATGCTGTAACATTAAACACATATCGTTACAATGGTGTAATTACGGCTCGTTACATGATAAAAGCTTACTATCTTATTTTTAAACCTTCGTAACTTTTTTATACTTTGTTATTTTTTTTTATAAAAATTAGACTATTAAACTTATCACATTTTTATCTTTATTTCAAGTATAGTCTTTTAAAAAAATTTTCAAAATATACGTATTACACTGAAGTAACAAGCTGTAACATTAAATACAGTTAGTTATATTGATTTAGTTGTTATCAATTTATGTTTCAACTTTTTACATTGAGGTAATTTATATTGATGTTACAATTTGTTACATTCATTTAACTTCTGGTTTATATTGATATAAATTTATTCAATGATCTAATTTTAATAAATAAATAAATATTATAATGTATATTTAAGATGGGAAAAAAAATATTTTCAAAAAAAAAATGGGAAGTTTGATGAAAGATGAGGAAACTATAATCACACAATTAAATCATAAACAATAAATAATCAAATAGAAATCAAACCTGGAACTTTAATCTTGAATTTCATGCACACAAATGCTTTGTTAAACCTATTTGTGGGTTTCATACAACAATTTATCACATGACAAAGAAAAGAAAATCACTTTTTTTATGTTATTCAAGTCAAATATTTATAATTATATTTGACCAAAACCGGCCCAACAACTTAAGCCCATAGTCATTATATAAGCCTACCAAAGGACCCAATGTTATATCTCTAAAATATCCAAAATTCCTCCCCCATTTTAGAGATATCAATGATTAACTTAACAATTATCACATAAACACAAACGTACGTGTAAATGAAAATATTCTGCGGATTAAATTTTCACTTTAGTGTATGACACGATACAAATATTATAATAACAATGTATCATAATAGATTGAACCCATGTTATCCATTTAAATACATGTAAGGTAAACACACATACGTTTATAAATCCAAATTCCACCTAACACAATATATTACTAGTATGTGTCATAATCCTTCAAATAATATATCAAAGCTCAAGTCCAAAACTTCTTGAAGCGTCTAAACTTCATATTCTTATAGGGAGTTCATTATTTTGCACTTACACTTCAATTTATCAATGGGCTATTAAGAAATTAAATTTCCACTTCTTTTATCTTTCAGTCTGAACACATACCTTGGGATAATTTAACTAGTGTGTTCCAATATGTTTATGACAAGCTTGCCACATTGAATTTAGCATCTAACATATCCCTTTTAGCTGATTTATTTGCGAGATCTCTTCCTAACCTTTTAGTTAGATGATGAGCTAAATTAAGTTCTGATCTTATAAATTTAACAGATATCAATGCATTCATGATTAGTTCTCTAATCATACTATGTCTATCACCTAAATGTTTAGACTTTCCATTGTACATTTAATTATAAGCTTTAGCCAAAGTAGTTTCACTATTGCATCTTATAGAACTTGATGATATCGGTTTTGACTACAATGGAATCTCAAAGATTATATTTTTTAGCCATTCAAGGAGGAATGTTTCATCCACTTCCATTGTCGAGTATGAAAGTTTGTTTCTTGGATGCCCATGCAATTGCACCACCATCAAGTAGGAATGTCCGTCCACTTTGTGGAAGAGTGATCTTTCATATTTGTTATCCAACTTGCATCAGGAATATTCTTTAATGGTCAAAGGAAAACTAGAATAAAACTAAACATAGTTCATGGTTTCTTTCTAGTATTTGAACAATCAATTCATAGCTGGATGCCTGGATAACGATATGAGCTTGGATTACTAGTATGCTTACTTAGTTTTCCTATACCATAAGCATTATAAAGTCTTGTACTAGTCATAGCACAAATAAGACATATCATTGTAGGACATGCTTGTTACGTTGACGTAATTACGAACGCTTTAAAACATATTTTTCAAATACTTAAATATTATTTACTGGATGAAAACGGTAAAATAAAAAAATTTGGCAGACTACAATAAAATTAACGAGAAAAATACGACGAGTTTAATGGTGTAATTTTAATAAAAAAATAACACAATATAAAATAGTTATAAGTATATAAAATCAAGAGGGAATCTTTGATTTTTAGAAGTGTGACACTTGTCACTCTTATCAAATATGACTTTTTATATTAAATCAAATGACTAAAATACCTTTTTATATTAAAAATAATTAGTGACACTTGACATCATCTTGTTAAATCTTGAATTTTTGAACCATATATTTGAGTTATTGGGTATACTCAATTAAAATGAGTTCTTATTCGATGTATTTTCTATATGTGTGTATCTTATCTTACTATTATAATAAAAAAAAATATCTTTTTGGCACATGCCACAATTAGGCCATATTAAGCCAATATTGCCAATTAACTTCATATCATCTTATTAGATTCTTCCCCTTCTTAAATAATTATATTAACTTTCATAATCAATAATTATAATATTAATGATATCATTGACCATTTTAATACTAAAGTGTTTACAATATATTAAAAAAATAACATTTTATTAAAAAAGTCTTTAATAAATTATAAGAGACGATTTTTTTCTAAAAATCAATAACTTTTAGAAATAAAAAATATTTTAAATTGAATTTTTTTTTCTAAAAATCATGTATTATAGAAAATTGAATTTTAAACAAATAAAATATAGTATAAAACATAGATTTTAGACAAACAAAAGACATGTTTTGGCATTCAAGTTTTAAAAATAATTTATTTAAAAACTAAACTTTTAAAATTTTATATTAAATCCGAATCATTGTTAATACTTAAAAAAAAAAAAAAAAAAAGTCTAGTATGTATCCAAAGAATGGCTGTTCAAAAAAAATGTATGCTAAGAATGATTGACAATTAATTGGGTGGCTGTTCAAAAAAAATGTATACAAGTGATATATTTGGGATTCAATTACATATGCAATTTTACAGTTACTTTCAACAATAGTTATATGAAGCATCCCTTGACCTACTTCAATGTGATAATTTTACAAAAGACATGTTTTGGCATTCAAGTTTTAAAAATAATTTATTTAAAAACTAAACTTTTAAAATTTTATATTAAATCCGAATCGTTGTTAATACTTAAAAAAAAAAAAAAAGTCTAGTATGTATCCAAAGAATGGCTGTTCAAAAAAAAATGTATGCAAAGAATGATTGAAAATTAATTGGGTGGCTGTTCAAAAAAAATGTATACAAGTGATATATTTGGGATTCAATTACATATGCAATTTTACAGTTACTTTCAACAATAGTTATATGAAGCATCCCTTGACCTACTTCAATGTGATAATTTTTGTGTTTCTAATAAATATGAAAAATAAGAATGAAATTTTCATAAAACTAAAACCGATCAATATGATATCAAGTCCCCATAGGTTTATGTGTGATCACTGTTTTTATCTTTGTTATTAGAAACAGTAAGAAAACCTTATCTGTTGTAAAATATGATGAAATTATTAATACTATGTTTTCATCTTTTCTATTTTTAACTTGAGCTTTAGTTCTAGCAATTACAATTGACCTTATATGTTAAATAAAAGCTTTTATAACATTATAACATAAATGTGAAGTTTGTTTCAAGATAAGAAAATATTAAATAAAATTAAGTCTCTCTGTTGTTGAGTGTTGAAATGAATTACGTTGTTTTTTACAAAGAATATAATGAAATAGAGATAAAGCAAGGAGTGGTGATTGCCCTTCTAAATTAGTCCTAAGTTTTCTCGCTAATCATTCTCTTAGCAATTGAAAACATGTTTCGTAATCACTGTAACATAACAAATAAGATCCAATCATGTTGATGAAATATACAATAAACAAATAAAGGATTAGAACATGTATACATCAACTTCTATAAGGAGAAAACCATGTATTGGATTAAAGCAATCAATAAACTATAAACACTTAAAGAATCTATAGAAAAAACCCTAAGATGGTAACATTATTGGTCCAGAATGAAACCCAGTCACAAATTGTTCAAGATTTGTCATACGTACCTCCAAAAATCAAACCCACATTCGCTCAAATAAAGGACGATCGGATATACCTGGTTGAAAATCATTAGTGTTAAAATACCCTGAATCAATACTCGATATGAAGGAGGTATGATCGAAATACTGATAAAGATCTTTAAGGTTTCAAAATCAAACCTTTCGTGGTCAAACTTTCGTAACTGAAGTGATGCCATCCGAAATATAAGAAGAGAAACAAATTAGGGTTGGTATACTGTTCCATAAAACGAAAAAATAGGATTATTTGACTTTTTATTATTCAAATTAATATTTAGAAATCAGGAAAATTTTAAATAGATTTAACATGTGATTGCCATGTGTCAAATTTAATCTGAGAATTGATGCGGTAATAGCATGTGTCAAATGAAAGGGTATAATTTATGTGGTGATGACAAGTAAGAAAATAAATTTTCCTTTATTATAAAGTATAGATATAGATATACATATATATATAGATTAAGGTTTGGCTAGAAAGTTTTCAAAGTGTGAGAAGTGTGAGAAGCGATCTTAGCCATACACGTGTATTTCATAATTTTTCAAGATATGGGTATAAGCGTCATTTCGTCTCAGGATTTGTTTGCGGTTATTTTGGGAAAAGAACCGTGAATGTCGATAAATAAAATTTTCAAAATCCGGGAAAAGAACCGTGAATGTCGCTAAATAAAATTTTCAAAATCCGAATCAATTATCCATTACCAGAAGAAATCACAGATTGCAATTGATTTGAGTATTTCAATTTCATCCGGCGAATGCTCGTTTGGTGTTTTTAAAGGGATAAGTCGTTATGGAATCGAACGCACAGGAGTCGCAAGGTATGGTGTTTTTAACATTATGTTTAGCGTCGGCGTTCTGTTAGATTCATATTATCGTGATGGTGTTTATATTAGAATTGTATGATCGAAATGAATAATTATCAATTACCATAACAAATCAATGATTGTTATTAATTTTATTGTATTAATGTCATAGAGCGAATGCCCGTTTAGTTTTTTTGGTGTAAATGCGTGATTTGAGTCGATAACATAAGTGAAGCAATTTTTATGGTGTTTTTAATAAGATGGTAAATGGCGTTTTCAGTTAGATACATATATGTTCGTTATGGTGTTATATATTAGCATTGTAATAAAGGTGATGAATTCGTTTAATGAACAAACGCAAGTTTTATGGTGTTTTTAATATTACGCTTGATGGTGTTCTAAATTAAAATTTTTGTTTATGGCGTTTTATGTATGGTGTTTGTATTTAATAACATAGTTATGGTGTATTATGATGTATTGGGGTTTTAACATATGAAGATTTTGGGTGTTTTTTATTTAATGACACAATTGATGTTTATGGTGTTTTAAATCAACTTTTGTTTATATGGCGTTTAATGTGTGTTGTTTGTATTAATAACACAGTTATGTTTTTTTTTGTGTGTTTATTGGCTTTTCCTATTAAGAAGATATGTGGTGTTTTATATTAACATTTTGTGTTTATGGCGTTTTATGTATGGTGTTTGTATTTAATAACATGGTTATGGTGTATTATGGTGTATTTGGGGTTTTAACTTATGAATATTTTTATTTAATGACATAGTTGATGTTTTATGGTGTTTTATATCAACATTTGTTTCTATGTCGTTTAATGTGTGGTGTTTGTCTTAATAACACAGTTATGTTTTTTTGTGTTTATGGAGTTTTCCACTTAAGAAGACATGTGGTGTTCTTATATAATAAGATAGATGATGGCGTTTTTTATAGTGTTTGTATTTATGATGCTTTGATGTTTATGTTTTATTGTAACTAAATAATGTTTTTGTTTTGTAGACATACCTAGGGGAATTGTTAAAAATTCACCAAAATCAGGCAGAAAGCATTATATTCCTGACGTTGACGAAGATTTGAAGCCGAAGTTTGGAAAAATATTTGATTCATTAGATAATGCATATGTTTTTTACAAAAAATATGCAGCTGCTGGTGGGTTTTCCATACGTAAGGCTACTGAGTACACTGACCCAAAAGGGGAAAAGAAGTTGAAATATTTAGTTTGTTCCAAACAAGGTGTTCATAAACCGAAAAAGGTTGATACATTGGAAGATTCTTATAAACAAAAGATTTATAGACAGAATTTGTCGAAAAGGACGGGATGCCCTGCAAATGTTCGTTTGGAGTTTAATGGATTCAATTGGAAAGTATATAAGTTTGTAGAGGAACATAATCATCCTTTTGTTGATGAACATGACATGCATTTCTTAACATCTTCGAGACAACTGACTTATTTGCAAAAACATATGATACATAGCATGTCTAAGATAAACATGGGACCTGTAAAAGCGTTTAATGTAATGAGAACTATGTTTGGTGGTTTTGAAGAAGTTGGCGTAACAAAAGTAGATTGCAAAAATTTCAAAAGGGAGATTAATTTGTTTATAGGAGAATACGATGCAGAGATGGCAGTTAGTTATTTAATGAAAAAGAAAGAAAATCTTCCAAATTTTTCATGTTTTTATTTTACTGATGATGATGATCGGTTGAAGGGTTTGTTTTGGGCAGATGAAGAAGCAAAGAGGAATTACTACACTTTTGGGGACGTTATGTCATTTGATGCCACATATCGGTCGAACAGGTTGGAACATGTAATAAACAGTGCACTCCACATTTTGGTTTTTTGTGAAAATATAATTTATGTGTTATTTTTTTTTGTAGGTATTCTATGGTGTTTGTACCATTTACAGGGATTGATAACCATTACCATAATGTTACTTTCGGATCGGCGTTATTGGGATCTGAAACTGCTGACACATACAAGTGGCTATTGAAATGTTTTTTAAAAGCTTTTGGACATGGACCGAAAGTTGTTGTAACTGATCAAGATCCAGCTATGAAAAAAGCAATAGGCGAGGTGTTTACTGAGTCACGTCACAGGTTATGCATGTGGCATGTTATGCATAAACTTTCAATGAAGGTAATAAACTATTTATTAGTTTATGTTTTTGTTTTATTTAGTATGTAAGTTGGGTGTATTGTGTAGCTTGGTGTCTTTCATACCACATAGTGTTTTTATATACAACAGTATAATTCCATTTTTTTTTAATAATGTGTTTGTATGGTGTTCCTTTAGAAACCAACATTGTTTTATATAAAATAAGTGTATTAGTGAGCTTGGTGTTTTTCATATATTATGGTGTTTATTATAACACACAGTATAACTCCATGATTTTTGTGTGTTTTATTGATGTAAAAATTTGGAAGTGTAAATGTAAAATGGGTTACTAATGTAATAGTTGTTATAATTTTGTACAGGTTGGTGCATACTTGTGTAATAGTTCAGACTTCAAGCAACGAATTTGTGACATTGTTTGGACCGATGAACTAAATCCAAATCAGTTTGAAGAGGCATGGGCTTCATTAATATCAGATTTTGATTTATCTGAAAACAATTGGCTGTCTGATATATTTGATCTGAGAGATTCTTGGATACCGGCATATTATAGACATGAGGAGTTGGCTGGGTTGATGCGTACGACATCTCGATCTGAAAGTGAAAACCATTTTTTTGGTCAAGTGTTTAATCCCAAAGCAACTTTAGTTGAGTTTTTAACAAATTTTGAAACAGCAGTAGAAGCTCAAAGGCATACGCGAACAAAAAATGATCATGATACTCGATATACACGTGCTATGTTAAAAACTGATTTTGTTCTTGAAGAGCAAGCTGAGTTAATTTATACAAAGACAATTTTCAGTGATGTTCAGTCCGAGATCGTTGCTATTGGTGCGTGTATAAATGCAAAAATTGAGGAGGTTGGCGATTTTCTAAAGTTTTTTGTAAAAGATTTTGAACAACAATGCTCTTCATTTTTTGAGGTACGATTTAATGATATGCTAAGTATAATCAGTATTTGTATGGAATTAAACATGGTTTTTGTTGTGGTGTTTTTATTGACAGGTTATGTTTCGTAAGGAAGATTATACAATATATTGTAGTTGTAGAAGATACGAACAATTTGGTTTGTTGTGTAGACACATATTCTACGTTTTAAAGATGTGTGACGTCAGAGAGTTTCCGAAGAAATATATTCTTAGACGTTGGACAAGGGAGGCTGTTCCTACCAGAATACGTCGTGAAGCTATTAATCAGAGTTTGTACAACGAAGATAACAGTGATGTTCAATCTCTTATGCGTGATATATTGTTTGCAACGGAATATACGATTAATCGTTTGTCTGACAATATCGGCGAGCTTTCTCTGTATAATGACTACGTACAATGTTACATGAAAAAAGCCGATGACCTACAGATTGCTGCACCAGCACCAAGTAAAAGGGATAGGATAGCTGAGCTGATTGGACATAAGCAAAATGATAAACTTCCTATAAGAGTTCCTATCGTATATAAGAGTAAAGGTTCTGGGACACATAAACGTATGAAATCAAAACAAGAAGAGTCAATCATAAAAGCGACAAAAAAGACCAGACAATGCCAAAATTGTAAAGAGTATGGACATTATGCTTCAACTTGTAAATCAAATGTCAAGAAAAAATGATAACTTGAAACAATGTTGAGAACCATCATTATGGTGTTTATTTTTAACTTTGATGGAGTAATTGTGGATTTGCTTTTGTTACAAAATTATCACAATAATGGTTATGGTGTTTTTAATATTGTTGTTTTTGATAATTTTTATGGTGTTTATTAAGGCGGGTTTGTTTCAGTTAGTTGATATGGTGTTTTATTTAATTTTTATTAAATTTTAATGATTAGAAGACAAATATGGTGTTTTGTTATGGTATTTGGATTATGTTGTTTTTTATGGTGTTTACTAAGTATGGTTTTGTTTCATTTAGTTGATATGGTGTTATTAGTTTTTTATAAATATAATTATCTGAAGACAACTATGGTGTTTTGTTATGGTATTCAGATTATGTGTGTATTTGTATGGTGTTTATTAATGGAGTTATGGTGTTTTTATCAAGGTGTTTAGTAATGGAGTTATGGTGTTTTTGTCATGGTGTTTAGTTATGGATACTAAGTATGTTGTTTAGTGATGGCATTTATATTGTACATATGTTTTTCATATTATGGTGTTTGAATGAATTTTTATAATTGAGAATAAATGACACTTAACAAATAAGCAGTAAAACTAATTTAATAACTAAACTGGAATGCAATACAAGTATTGTTCAAAGCATTCCCAAAAGTGAAACATTGTTAAAAGCTTAAACATTTTTTACATAAATTAATCCGCATGTTCTTTCAGTCTTGCTGCAATGTTATCATGTGCTTCGTCATCCGCAGCTCTCCTGACTTCAAAGGGTAGTTGGATGTATGCTTTAATGTCCTTCAGAACCCATAATTTCCTACTGTTAATATCATGTAAAATGATCTTAGTCGTGTACTTGCGCCTCAAGTCATTTAGTTGATTCTTTTGTGCATTGTTGACTTCATCTTCATTACATAATCCACAATCCCAATATAGCAGGCCATTACCCCGATAAGTCTCCATGTGTCTCATAATAAAAACACCACAGTCAACATGATTGAACTGTGTTCTCCAGCGCATACCAAGACGATGAATTTTGGCCTTTTTGATTTGTCTACCACTTGGATGTTTTGTTTGGATCAAGTAATCTGCAAATGCATTTCTCTGTACAAAAATAAAGTTAGATAATAAAGTTATGGTGTTTTGTTAATAAGAATAAATGAAGTTGTGTAAGGAGATTACCAGTTTTTCAGGCCGTCCTGAGTATTTTTTTGCAACAGACATGTGTGGCATTACTCCACTATTGTCAATTATTTCAACCTTATAAGATCTCAAATTGAAAGACATCAAGTAATAATGTTGTTGACTGATAATTGGAACAAGAACAAGGTCATATAGTTCTAATGTACTTTGCCCAACATCCGCAAGCACAATGTCCATGTTACGATTGAATTCAGTGTTTCTTGATGCTACAGGTTTATCAAATGTATCTCTATGCTGCACGTTATTATAAATGTAAAAACATATATTTTTACAAGCATGGTGTTTAATTATACAATAATAATAATACTACTTAAAATTATAACATACCAGCAGTATCTCGGTGCAGAAGAGTCTTGATATGGAGGCCCTTGCCTTGTATTTCTCCTCATGATTTAAGATATGAGCCCATGTTAGTACTAAACTGATGTGAATGGAATGTCCATGCCGCATACTTTCCATAATAAATCTTGGAACTTTCGATTTACTTTCAATCTGAAAAAGAATGTCCCTGACATACAATTCAAACATACACTTGTTAATATATTGAATAAGGTTAGTCATTGAAATATTGCTAATATATTTATACATACCATGGATTGCCATATGCGGAGAAGACATAGTTAGAAACATTGTTTTCTAACGATGTTCGTGGATCTCCCAAAGACACCACCCTCTTAATATATGGTGAACGAAGAACATCTGTTAGATTTGTTTTCCTTACTGGTCTGTCATTCTTTTTATCAATATCAGCTGGGTTCTGCACACCATGACTTGTAGATGGCAAGGTTAATGTTTTTTCAGATTTTTGAACCTGTTCAAGGTAACCTAATTCAATTTTATCAACTTCAGCCATGAATGAACAAGTGTATTCATTTGTTTGATCCTGGAGTTGATCATTTACATTTGATGGTGTTTGGTCATACACCGGCTTCTCTTGTGTCTTGAATGTTTGTTGAGTTTCATCTGATTTGTTAAATAGATTCGGTGTTTCATCAAATTTTGGCTGAGTGGCTTGTAGAAATGTAACCGGAGCTGGATCAGATTGAGTATTTAACTGTTCTGGTGTAACTTGTTCAATGTGATCATCAAATTGAGGCTGACTCATGGCAGGAATGTCTAACTTAGTACCTGCTATTCTTTTGGCAATCTCATCCCAATGTCTTGTTTTCTCTTTAACAAACTCATGTTGGGGGTATTTTGAGACACATTCTCTCATAAGATTTGTCAAATTGGAGTATGTATCTTCAAAATCTTTAAACAAACAACTTACTTTATCAAACATTGAACACTGCATAGTTAAATAAAAAACTATTATAATTTAACACCAAAGTGTTTTGAAGAAACCATAAGCTATATTCACTAAACAATTAGACAACATAAATACATTTTTAAATAATTCTCACCTCTTCAGTTTTTTCTTCTGAATCAACATCCTGTAATAGATATATAAAACACCACAATATAAAACACCATAACATCAATTAATAAAAACACCATATTGAATATGTACCTTTGAAATTTCTGTATTTTTAACAGAAACTCCTTCACCTTGGTGTTCATTTTCCTTTTCAGATGTTACACCCTGTAATAGATATATAAAACACCACAATAAAAAACACCATAAAACATATTAATAAAAAACACCATAAAACATATTATTTAAAAACACCATATTTATATGTACCTCAGAAATAATTTCTTTATTTTTAACAGACAGTCCTTCATCTTGGGGTTCATTTGTAGTAATTTTTTCAACTTCTTTATATTGGATTGCATTTCTTTTATCTTGGTGTTCATTTTCCTTTTCAGATGTTAAACCCTGTAATAGAGGTATATTACACCATAGATGTGACTAAACACCATAGATGGTTTTAAAATAAAACACAAGTTCACAGTATGATTTAACATCATTAACATGTTAATTATTTTGTACCTTGTCAATATGTTCACTCTGTACATCTGCAATGTGTTCTTCACTCTGTACATCTGCAATGTGTTCTTCATAATGCTGTAATAGAGATATAACACCATAAAGTTCAAATGTGATTAAACACCATAGATAAATTAGACAACTTTTATTCAATATGGGTTGTGGTGTTTTCATATACTAAATTATACCTCTGAAATAGTTTCTTCAGAATCCATTTCACTTGCTTCATGTTGGAGTTCATGATCTTCATTCGCATCAATCTGAATTATGAAATTAAATATAGTTTTTGAATGAATGTTAATACATGAACAATAAATAGAATTTTATAAACAACTTACATCTGTTAACTCAGGGGGTTTGTCATACTGGGAAATGACTGGTACGATAAAGTGATTACCAGAAGCTGATACTTCATACAGTTGATTTTCACTGTTGATAATATCATTACACATCTCTTCATCAGAATCAACACCGATGACATTTTCTTCAACATTTGTAGCTTCTTCACCCATGTATGGCACAATTTCTAAAACATTTTCACCTGCTTTAGCATGGCCAACATCCATGGTGTTTTCAGCTTCATGAACAACACCTTGATCCTTTTGGTTATTTTCTTTGGTGTCACATGATTTATCCTTCCTTTTTTTGATAAACCACTTGCTAATATCTGAACCAGCCATGTGCTTCTCTAAACTAAGAAGTGTTTTCTTTGTAAGCCATTGAAGAATATGCAAATTTGGGAGTACGTATTTTGTCTTCTGAATATGATTAACTAAAACAAGCTAAAAAAAAGAAAAAAATAGTAAATAAATTGCAATTTTTTTATAAAACATAAATGTAAAGTAAAATTGAGTTGTGTGTTATACCGCCAAAATAAGCAATGGTCCATTAAAATGAGAATCAGCTTTCCAAGTTGCTTTATTCCTGTTTAAGCAAGTTATCACGTAATTACACCAGTTGAAATCTTGGATATTAAGATTTGGTTTAACTGAAGTTAAAAATCTTTGGTTGACCACGCTGTTTTTGTTCGTCTCACCCACTACAGTGAAGAAAGCAACCAAAAAATTAAGCTTAAAGCTCCTATCTGCATTCTTCATATCTGAAACTCTTTTGAAATACTCCACTACAAAAGGTCGTTTAATCCATGTGGTGTTTATGAACTGCCTTCTCCATTCTGCAACAACAATGTCCTTGTCAGATGGCCTTTTTTCTTCAACTTCCATTTCACCAATTGGTATTCCCATGACTTCATGCACTAACTCTGGTGTTATTTGAATGAGACATCCAGCAACATTGAGTGTAGATGTGTGTTCATCATAATTGTTGACCAACCAAAATGCAAGTGATGTAGGGATGCTCTCAACTTTTAAATTCATGACCATCCCAAAACCCATTTCTGCAACAGTTTTCTTTTGTTGATCATTAAATGTTGCAAACCAGTTAACGAGGTTTGATGGTGCTATCCTTTGTAATATTTTTCTACCATCAAAATTGTAGTATGGTTGTTTTGTAGGAGTGGTGTTTGAACGTCCATCAGACTTGACATTCCCCTCAGGAGATTTGGTGTTTAGCTTCCGTCTCTTGGTAGGTTGACTTTTAGTTTGGATCAACTTTTCTTTCATTTGGATTAATTGTTGCTCGTCTTCTGATGAAACGAAATCAGAATCGTGATCATCAATTAAAGACTTTCCTTTCATTATATGCGATGAATCTTTAATATTGCTGGTATTGCTTTTAAAATTTGCTTTGGAAGTTGAATCATCAAAGTCTAGCATTATTGGAGTTGAGCTGGTGTTTTTAAATTTACTGAACGAAATCTTCTGAGCTATTCGTTGACTTTTCCTGACTGATAAAAAAAACAACGCAAACCAAAACATTATAGCAAGTGTCAATATAGAACACCATACTTAAAACCCAACTAAACCAGCAAACACCATAAAATAGAACACCATAATAATCACATAAAATAGATACATGGTTGACATGTGACAAAGCTCCATCCGGTAAAAACACCATAAAGCCATAATAACAAAAAACACCATAAAATGAATAAAAACAATTACAAATAAACATAACACCATAACCGTGTGCTACTTAACCCAACATAAACACCAATAGCCTAAAACACCATAACAGTTTGCAAATTAAACCAACACAAAGACCATGACCATAAACACCATAACAGTTTGAAAAAAAAAAACACCATAAAGTTATAATAACCAAAAACACCATAAAATGAATAAAAACAATTACAAATAAACATAACACCATAACCGTTTGCTACTTAAGCAACATAAACACCAATAGCCTAAAACACCATAATCCTTTGCAAATTAAACCAACACAAAGACCATGACCATAAACACCATAAACACCATAACAGTTTGAAAAAAAAAAAAAAAAACCTACATAAACTCCATAATCATTTGCGGAATATACTTAATCAACAGTAAAAAATGAACAAAAACACCAAACACCATAACAGTATGCGACACAAACCAACATAAACACCAATAGACTAAAACACCATAACCGTTTACTTAAACCACCACAAACACCAGGACCATAAACAACATAACAATTTACGACAAAAAACCATAAACACCATAATTTTTTGCGAAATAAACCTAATAAATACAAAAAATGAACAAAACACCAAACACGATCAACACCAAAATCTTAAACGCCAGTAAAATTGAACAACACAACAAAACACCATAGATAATAATGAACGCGGTAAGCACAATAATTACAAGAATTTCGATAATTTACCTCTATTTCGGATGCTAACATTGCTTTTTTTTGTGACGTTTTCTTCGACTTTGCAATCAGTATCGGTAGAAACGCCAATTCGTTTTCCTGTTAACATCTCAATCAGGTAATGCGAGAATTAGGAAATGTAAATAAGCAACTTACTTTTGTATTTCAGTGAGTAGCGATCGACCGTAGACATTTTCGATTGTGGTGTTCTTCGTTGAGGTAAATTCTAGGTTAAAATGCGGTTTTTACGGAACGAGGAGAAATTGGGGAGGTTAGTTTTAATTCAAAAAACACCAAATTACTATTATGCCCATCCCGCGATTTTTAAACGCCATGTTATTTACGGAATTGCCACCGCGTGATCTGGACCATAAAACACCACAAATCAATGGCTAAGATGGCTTCTCACACTTCTCATGGTTTTTTGCCTTCTTAAAATATCCCTCCCCTATATATATATATATATATATATATACACTAGGATTGGGTTCAACTAAAAAAATATTATAACTTTTACATACGATATTTTTTTAAAAAAAAATATTATAAAAACGATTATTTTTTATCTTTAAAATGAGTATAATTTTGCTATAAAAGACCATTGTGTTTAATTATTGTCATTGTGTTTTTCAGGACATTGTGTCTAATTATTGTCATTGTGTTTTTCTTAAGCATTCGTGTATAATTATTTTTTTGTGTTTTTTACGGATAATTGTGAATTTTTTACGGGTAATTGTGTCTTTTTTAAAGACCATTGTGTTATTCATATTCGTCATTGTGTCATGCTTACTTAAAACTCGACTCTTTCTCTCCTTCTTTACCTGATTATCAAACCCGACCGACCTATCATCCATGGTGCAACCTGGTTGCTTCCATCTTGATTTACGCTCTCCATCCAGGTTTCGAGTGCTTTAAGAAAGGATACGGACGCGTAAACTCATCTCTATCACCATTTATGAGAAATAACAGTTATTCAATTCTCAAATTGTTGCCTAAAGTAGCAAGCTTTTCGCATGATTTGAAATCTAACCTAACAAGTATAAAATCTGACTATAATCGATCAACATGTTCTTTTAGATATTACGAAACGTTCTGGGCACAAAAAAAAATTTATATTCATAAACTCTCTGGATCACGAATTTGATTTGAGAACAGTCTCTACCTATCCATGATTGAGAAATAACATATTATAAGTTTTGAACGGTACTTCATTATTTTCATGTTGTGTTAAGAATTGTCACCTTTATCATGGACCATTTGAGATGGAAAATTTTTTTTTAACATAAATATTGTAGTAATCACATGTGTTCCTATTTATATTTAACAATTAGTAATAATAATAAGTTGAAAGTTGTTTTTGGTTTGGTGGAAATGATTAGCGGTCCAAAGAAAGTAAAATTTCATGTACTTCTCTATAAACTTGGTAAAAATCATATCTATTCAAATCAAACTTTTAATGTCAAACATGTCATTTTCTAATAGTTTAAATAACATATTTATTTGTATCAATACATTTTGCTAAAAATAACTTTTAACATGACCGTTTAACCTTAAATTTCATTATATCAATATATCATTCTTCAAAAACTAAAAATGTCATAATGCTCATTTTAATATAGTATATTTGTTTGTTTATTCTACGAACTTCACCTACTTTTATTTCCTTTTCTTGCTTAATTTAAATCAAGTATTCATGAGAAAACAAGAAAATATAATATATTAAAATGCTGGAAAATGTTATATTCGATATAATGAAGGTTAAATAAAAATGTTAAAAAATTATTATATTTAGTAAAATATATTAATAAGAATATATATTATATTTTAAAGAAGAGGATATATTTGATATTAAAAGTTTGATTTGGATAGATATGATATTTCTCAAAATTGTAAGAATATACATGAAATTTTCCCAAACAAGGAATCTGAGCATCCTCGCTATTACGGGTTGTGCCATTCATACATAGAAATTTGTTGATTTGGGTTTCGTCTTTTGTCCCATTTGCTCCGTAAACAACATTTGATGTAGTAGAGCATCATCATCCCCAATTAACATTAACCGAGCTTTTGCAAAATGGACTTTTGATTTATTTGTTTCTTAATTATTAATTATTAATTTTTATTATTATTTTTTGACGTAAATCAAATGCTATAGTACTGGACTAATAAAATCAACAAGGTAATGCTTGAGAGACAGAAAACAAAAAGAATGGCGTCTTAGGCCTAGCTGCATATAATTTATAAGTTTTCAGTAAACTTATTAAGGGGGACATAAAACATGCACAACTGTAAATTGATGTATAAATAATAGTTTGTAATGAACAAGAAGAGATATGGTATCGTGTGTGTATATATATATTTAATATAATAATATGAAAAACAACGTCACTACTCATTGCTTACTCCCGTCAAAATTAACCACCAACAACATTTATGAGCTATGGTTTTCAGATTTGTGCAAAAAGGAGCTCGTTCCAGGTGTCAGGAACACCCGGCAAGCACCAATGCAAACAATCTTGCATCCCTGGAGCTGCTCGAATCGAGTATCTTGATATATGACCTTCCTCTCTCACCAGAGACAGCCCCGTTACATCCAACAGCTTCACATCCGTTCCCTTGACCGCACCTGCAGCAATTGGGTCACTAGACTTATCCTGCACCACCTCCAATGACCCGGGTGTTGTGCTGTCACATGTACCTCCGGTGTTCCATTCTCCATTAAAGAAATGTCTTGGTGAGATTGACCTCAAGAAAACCTTCAGGCCTGGGTGCATTGGTAACTCAGAGTTCACCCACCTGACAACGCTGTGAATTGTAAAGTTTTTAGCACCCCCAATATCTGCAATTCTCCTATTGGTGTTGGGCTTTCCTCCCACATACATCACCCATCGGTTTGCATTAAGCTTCCCTCTGTTCCAGTGATGCCCTGTATTGAGAACAAGGACATCAATTCTGTCAAGAAAATGCTTCAGAAAAGCTGGTGGCCGATCAAGGTGCATTGCATAATTTGTGGTTTCACTTGTGGGATCAACAGGCTCTATGTCACACAGGCTTGCAGACCAGTAGTACAAGATGGTGGTGTTAGTGATAGTGAAACGGAAAGCCCACCCATCAGGCCGGCTAGATCCATGGGCTTTCACCAGCCCGTATTCCTTTCCGACGTCTTCAACATCAGGCATGTCTTTGCCACCTGTCACCATGCACATTAGAGATTGGAACTGTTGGCGGCCCAATGAGTCCCCAACAAAAGCTAATGTTTTGTCCTGCATTCTGGTGTATTCATAACAATTAGTGAAATGGTATATAATAATTAATTAGCACAAGCCATATGGCCCATATATAAATGTAGGTGTGAGATCCACTAAAAACAAGATTTTGCCTAAAAACAATAAAAAAATAATTTAAAAATGGCATTTAATAGCTTTAACGAACTCCGATTGAACTCATTTCGGATGCATTGGTACCATCTCATCGAAACTTAAACCCTAACCGTAAACCCTGAAGCTAAATACTAAAGCTAAACATAAACCCTAATGCTAAAAGCTAAAATGTAAACCTAAATCTTAAAGCTAAATCCTAAACCTTAGAACTAAATCCTAAACCCTAAAAGGAAAGCTAAACCCAAAAAGCTAAATCTAAACCCTAAAAACTAAATTTTAAAACTAAAGCTAAGCTAAATTACACAATATAATTTCTAAACCCTAAAAGCTAACTAGCTAAGATTGTAAAGTTCGAGGAGACGGTTCCAACGCATCCGGAATTAGTTCAATCGGAGTTCGTTAAGAGTGATCAAATGTCGTTCTTTATAATTTTTTTATTGTTTTTATTACTTGTGTTCCTATTTGATCATGTTTCTATGCATGTATACCTTTTAAGGAATTCAACTCTATTAAAGTCATCCATTTTGCATTCTTTTGGCTGCCACTTTAACTTCTCATACCCAAAATCTGTTCGTTGTGTCAAACGGCAGGCCCACATTCCAGACAACCATTGTTTGCAATCAAATCCAGAATAGAGAGGTCGATTATCAGCAGGGATCCACTTCCCTTTACCAAAGTTGCAGGCTAGAATAGGTGTATAAGCAAACTAGTAATCAGTACAAATATACTTATTTTTATTTGCCTATCAAAATTATTATACTCGCGTGTGATGCTTTTTGTTTGAGATACAAGATAAAATAAATAAATACAAATTTGCAACCTGGGTCTAGCACTATCTACTAAGATTCCATATACACTGGCAAACCTTGTATTATAGTTTACACTACTACATTCAGGTTTAAGTCGCTTAATGTCATTTACTTCGGTTTGGAGCCTCAGCTCGCATATGGCATCATGGATCCCTAAATCTCCAATGTTGGTTGTGATTTGTTATTCAATAACAGCAGAGGGTTACAGTCACCTTCTTTGTGAAAGCAATAAGAAGAAAACAATGCTTCAGAAAATTAAAAACTGGAAGTTATTCACATGTTAATGGCAAAGTAAAAATCAACAAACCTCACAACATCACTTGAGCTCGACAAAAATAGTTCCCGGAAACTATTTGGAAGCAATATATCAAGTATAGCATGTTGCGACCAGAATTAACAATTATTTAAGAGGAATGAAAATGAAATTCAAAGCAATATCTTGACTGACAGATGGTGTAATAAGCAGGTAAATAAACATATACTACTATAAAACTGATAGTCTGACTATGAAAAAAAATGTTAGAGCATATCAAATTGTTTTTAATCAGAAAGTATTATCATTTGATAAAAGAGGATATATAATGTTTCTTGGTAAAAGAGATATGTTGGCAGTCTTCACAATGCATTTATAGTGGATAAGCTAATTATATATGTGTATGTGTCGGTGATCAGTGATGAATTGGTCAATACTTTCAGTGTTACGCAAGTGATTGACCTAAATGGATAAATCCAACGAAATTCAGGCCTTTCCACCACCTATTTGCAAAATAAAGAAATGAATGTAAGACGAACCTTGTGTTTCTACTGTAGTAATTGGAGTGTCAGTCACTGTTGATTCCGTTCTTTGGGAAGTCACTGGAGTTATCAACTGTTGTTTAACAGTATCTGCCCTCTCTTTTCCTTCAGAAAGAGACTTTTCAAGTAGAGGCGTTGTGTTTTCTGGACCAATGTTATATGTATAAGTGTGAAACAAACAATGAACATTAAAAGTTGCAATGTACAACAAAAAGACATGTCATAAAATGAGACTACATTTTGTTCACCACCACAGATAACACAATGTATGTGGTTTATTGATGTAAAGCAAGCCTAAACAATCTCAATCCAACATTTGCTTAAAAATATGTGTTATATGATAACCAGTGACAGTTAAGCAAGCCTTAAGAACATAGTTGACTAGTTTTAAAAAATGTACCATGGTGAGAGGCTTTTGGATATTCATCCTGAAAGTAGTTTGAGTTTGTGCTTGTGATTGTTGAGGGTGAGGGGGGGACTAAGCCGAGACCTTGTTCAGCTTCATCTTCTGCATGTTCCCTTTTCACTTCATCACAAACAAGAATTAAAAAATTAACATATTTGTGCTCAAAAACACACATGCCCACTTTATCAAGATGAAAAAACCTGGAAAGAGATGCAATGCTTGATCATGGGGTGGAAGCAAAGTTGTGAGATGAGGGGTTTTCTCCCAATTCCAAACTACAATTGACGCACAAACAAAAACGATAAAGAAGAGAGAAAGCGGCTTCTTTCTGAAATGCAAGTAGCCACCTCCTACTTTCATGTTTACTTTAGGTATTATAGCCAACAACATTCACCAGTAACTGAAAACAAAAATTAAAAACTTAATCAAATATACACATATTACCTTCATCTTCAACTAGTAATCAAAGTTAAAACCTTTTTCTGAAATGCAAGTAGCCACCTCCTACTTTCATGTTTACTTTAGGTATTAAAACCTTCAACTAGTAGCCACCTCCTACTTTCATCTTCAACTAGTGACCAGGATCGAATCGATCATCGGGATCTAAATTTAAATGAATATGATTAGCAGTTCGCAGGATCCAACAGCCATGAAACGGATCAGCATTGTAATTGACAAACAAACCTAATTAATCCGTACTTGAAAACTGCATTACATACCTTCAAATTCCCCAAATCAATCGGAGCCAACTTTAAATGTAAGATTTAGTAACCCACCCAATTAATTCTCAATCATTCTTTGCATACATTTTTTTTTGAACAGCCATTCTTTGGATACGTACCAGATTTTTTTTTTATTTATTTTTATTTAAGTATTAACCCCTAACCCTAACCCTAACCCTAACCCTAAACCCCTAACCCTATGGTTTTTCATTTTTGCAATTTTCACTCTCTCTCTCTAACTTCTCTCTACAAAATTCTCTCTGCCGTTTCTCTACTTGCCGATCATGAAACCATCGGCTGAGGGATCCTCCCCTCAGCCTCTCCCACCGGATAAACCACCATGGGTGGCTGAGAATATGGCCGACCATGAGCAGATTGACTCAAACCGGGAGAATGGGAAACAAGGAAACAACCGAGGTACCCCGATTGGGGAAATTGAAGGCTCAAATGCGGGCAACCAAAAGAAAGCGACTGCGGTTGGGGGGGTCTGAGAACCTCTCTTCTCCGAGGGAAAAAAAGTATGTCAAGTACTCGGCTCGCAAGGGAGGAGGATATAGGGTGCCGGTGGTTGGTGGAGCTAGGCAAGACAAGAAGAAGGTTCGGTTTTCCCCACTTTTGTCTGACCACCGAGTAAAGAATTTTGTCCAAGAAACTGTCAATATGCTGAAAGACAAGCCCTTGGCTTTGCAAGACCACCGATTCCAGGAGAATGAGAAATCGGCTGCGGTTGCTGTGGATTCCATCGGAGCTATGGAGGTTGATCCTTCTGTTCCTCAATCGACACAGGTAACAATGACATTTGCTGACCTTATTCGCAAGGGCAATGATTTGAGTGATTCTACCCTTGAATTTTTCCCCCCCAAAGTTCTTCCTAGTGGTCAGAAGAGGGCAGTGATTTCCGATGAGGATGTCAAATCTTCTGAAGCTGCCCTTGCAAATCATTTGTTTGGGTATTTTCTGGGAACTTCTATGGACTACAACTATGTAAACAAGGTTCTTAGAAGATTATGGTCTGCGTATAACCTTGAGGAGGTGACTAAGACTGCTACTGGGTGCTATTTCTTTCGGTTTGGTACTGATCAGGGTCTGCAAGATGTTTTGGAGAATGGGCCTTGGATGATTCTAAACATCCCCCTGATTTTGACCAGATGGAAGCCAGGAATAGGTGTTAGAAAGGAGGAACCAGCCACAATCCCTCTTTGGGTGGCTATTCATGGCATCCCTCTTGACCTTTGGACGAAAGTGGGGATAAGCCGATTGATGAGTGCCATTGGTGTCCCGAAGTTGATGGACAAAGTGACTAGAGAAAGGTGTCAGCACGGTCGAGGGAAGTTGGGGTATGCTCGAGTGATGGTTGAGGTTTCTGCCGATGCTAAGCTGCCCGAAATTGTGGAGGTGGAATACCCCTCGTGTGCGCTTGGGCCAAATAACATTATCGGATTAGAAGTTACCAGTGGAAGCCCTTTGTGTGTACTTACTGTAAAGTTTTTGGTCATGCGGAACACAACTGCAAGGTGAGGCTTAATGACTCACCGGGTCTGGATAGTGAAGGGTCTAAAGATAGTGAGCCAGCTGCCAAGGCAGTTTGCATCCAACAGCCTAGTGTAGAGGGCAAGAAGGGGGATAACTTGGAGTTTGTTGCTGTGACTCGAGGCAAGTCCGTGATGGCCCAGCCTAAAACTGTTGAGTCTATTTCTAAAGATATGGGGGCCAAAGGCCAGGGAAAGGATAAGGCTAAGAGTGATGGGGGGCAGCCTAAAAACAACAAGAAGCAGGGTGGGTTTGATTTCTCTCGAGCTGTTAATGGGGGCAAAGGTAAAATGAAACAGTCTCAATCTGCTGTGGGTAATCCTAAGGGTAGAGTAGACATTTCTATGGGGAAAAGGTTCACAATTTTGGAACCGGCTACTGATGGGGGGGATGAGTCAGATGCTTCGGCTATAGATGGGGTCTATTTGAGGGATGACATGTGTCAAGATACCCCTAGTACCAGTGGAAATGTTTGTGCTGTCAATACAGAGGCTGATATAGAGCTTGGTAGGGTCCTTCCAGATACCATTGTGAATCCTGCTCCTCATACTGCACCAGCTGCTGTTAATCTTTCTGAGTATAAGAAATCGGTTATCATGTGATATATCAATGGTAGTGGAGCTGTCCCGGCTTTAGTAGCTAATGCTTGGAGTCTGGGAGAATGGGTTTATTTCCAAAACTAGTGCTGTCGGCTGGGCTTTGTCCCAGACCATCTAGTAGTGGATGATGAATCCTTTATGGAGGACAACCTCTTGGATGCTAAAAGTATTCAGCCTATTCCTGAAAACAAGAAACTTGCCATCTCTAAAGCCCTAAATGGCTGAATGGGAGTATTTCAATGAGCAAGTGGCTGCCTTGGGGTTAGACATGATTTATGCGATTGAGGATGTCGAAGATGAAGATAATGGGATGGCTGCCTTCATGGCAGGCCAATTCTAAGTCTTTTTGTTGGTTTTTTTTGGGTTGCAGCCTCTTATGCTTGTTTTTTTATGGCCTAATATGGCCTAATTGTGGCATGTGCCAAAAAGATATTTTTTTTTATTATAATAGTAAGATACACACATATAGAAAATACATCGAATAAGAACTCATTTTAATTGAGTAAACCCAATAACTCAAATATATGGTTCAAAAATTCAAGATTTAACAAGATGATGTCAAGTGTCACTAATTATTTTTAATATAAAAAGGTATTTTAGTCATTTGATTTAATATAAAAAGTCATATTTGATAAGAGTGACAAGTGTCACACTTCTAAAAATCAAAGATTCCCTCTTGATTTTATATACTTATAACTTTTTTATATTGTGTTATTTTTTTTATTAAAATTACACCATTAAACTCGTCGGATTTTTCTCGTTAATTTTATTGTAGTCTGCCAAATTTTTTTATTTTACCGTTTTCATCCAGTAAATAATATTTAAGTATTTGAAAAATATGTTTTAAAGAGTTCGTAATTACGTCAACGTAACAAGCATGTCCTACAATGATATGTTTTATTTGTGCTATGACTAGTACAAGACTTTATAATGCTTATGGTATAGGAAAACTAAGTAAGCATACTAGTAATCCAAGCTCATATCGTTATCCAGGCATCCAGCTATGAATTGATTGTTCAAATACTAGAAAGAAACCATGAACTATGTTTAGTTTTATTCTAGTTTTCCTTTGACCATTAAAGAATATTCCTGATGCAAGTTGGATAACAAATATGAAAGATCACTCTTCCACAAAGTGGACGGACATTCCTACTTGATGGTGGTGCAATTGCCTGGGCATCCAAGAAACAAACTTTCATACTCGACAATGGAAGTGGATGAAACATTCCTCCTTGAATGGCTAAAAAATATAATCTTTGAGATTCCATTGTAGTCAAAACCGATATCATCAAGTTCTATAAGATGCAATAGTGAAACTACTTTGGCTAAAGCTTATAATTAAATGTACAATGGAAAGTCTAAACATTTAGGTGATAGACATAGTATGATTAGAGAACTAATCATGAATGCATTGATATCTGTTAAATTTATAAGATCAGAACTTAATTTAGCTCATCATCTAACTAAAAGGTTAGGAAGAGATCTCGCAAATAAATCAGCTAAAAGGGATATGTTTAAAGTCCACTTGAATATCTTACGTCAAGACACCCAATTATCATCTAATACAACGTTAGATGCTAAATTCAATGTGGCAAGCTTGTCATAAACATATTGGAACACATTAGTTAAATTATCCCAAGATATGTGTTCAGACTGCAAGATAAAAGAAGTGGAAATTTAATTTCTTAATAGCCCATTGATAAATTGAAGTGCAAGTGCAAAAATAATGAACTCTTTATAAGAATATGAAGTTTAGACGCTTCAAGAAGTTTTGGACTTGAGCTTTGATATATTATTTGAAGGATTAGGACACATACTAGTAATATATTGTGTTAGGTGGAATTTGGATTTATAAACGTATGTGTGTTTACCTTGCATGTATTTAAATGGATAACATGGGTTCAATCTATTATGATACATTGTTATTATAATATTTGTATCGTGTAATATACTAAAGTGAAAATTTAATCCGTAGAATATTTTCATTTACACGTACGTTTGTGTTTATGTGATAATTGTTAAGTTAATCATTGATATCTCTAAAATAGGGGAGGAATTTTGGATATTTTAGAGATATAATATTGGGCCCTTTGGTAGGCTTAATTAATGACTATGGGCTTAAGTTGTTGGGCCGGTTTTGGTCAAATATAAATATAAATATTTGACTTGAATAACATAAAAAAAGTGATTTTCTTTTCTTTGTCATGTGATAAATTGTTGTATGAAACCCACAAATAGGTTTATTTGAAAGTTTTCATAAGATTCAGAGAATACAAAGCATTTGTGTGCATGAAATTCAAGATTAAAGTTCCAGGTTTGATTTCTATTTGATTATTTATTGTTTATGATTTAATTGTGTGATTACAGTTTCCTCGTCTTTCATCAAACTTCCCATTTTTTTTGAAAATAATTTTTTTCTCATCTTAAATATACATTATAATATTTATTTATTTATAAAAATTAGATCATTGAATAAATTTATATCAATATAAATCAGAAGTTAAATGAATGTAACAAATTGTAACATCAATATAAATTACATCAATGTAACGAGTTGTAACATAAATTGATAACAATTAAATCAATATAACTAACTGTATTTAATGTTACACTTGTTACTTCAGTGTAATACGCATATTTTGAAAAATTTTTTGGCAAGACTATACTTGAAATAAAGATAAAAATGTGATAAGTTTAATAGTGTAATTTTTATAAAAAAAAATAACAAAGTATATAAAAGTTACGAAGGTTTAAAAATAAGATAGTAAGCTTTTATCACGTAACGAGATGTAATTACACCACTGTAACGATATGTGTTTAATGTTACAGCATCATTACACCAGTGTAATTACGAACATTTTAAGGTACTATACGCATCATATAGAAGTACGACCACTGATAACCTTAAAGTACTTGACATGAAGCCTTATCGGGTGTTGTCCGTGACGTATTGGGTTGTACGCCACATGTATGTTTTGCTTATTTCTTGTTGGACTCGTTCCCTTTGGGTTAAAAGTAATATGTAGAGTATAGGTCTTTACACCACGTATATGTATAAAAAAAGAATTTTTTTTTGCTTGTTTTTATGAAAAATCTGTATTTTTATAAAAAAAATTTGTTTTGTCAAATGTTTGCTTATGGTTTTGATTACAATTTTTATTTTCTATTTTTTTTAATGGATTATTGTATAATGCGAAACAATAAAACATATATACATAATAACCAAAGCTAAATATATACATTACAAATGCAGAAGTTTAATTACAGAATACGTCTAAGTACAAAATATAAATTATGGGTCACCTACATGCATACTGATGACATCAACCTCAATGTTTGATTGAATGGGACCTATTTCTACTATACAAGCGCTCTTGTTTGGAATATTAATCTGTTAATGAAATCGCCTTGTTTGTTCTGAATATTAACAAGTGGTATGCAGTAGGCTTTCGTTGTTAAGAAATTGGTGCCATAGGGGTTTGTTTATTCGGGTTGTAAATCAGGGTAATTAGTGTAAACAAGCACATTTGTGTTGATTGATTTATGTGCATTGCTTTTTGAACCAATTAGCATCCTTAACATGTTCATGTGCTTTGCCATCTGAGCCAATTTTTTTGGTTATTATGTCATCATTGTATTGACTCATTTACTCCTATATGACGATATAGTCAAGATCCGAGGTTGTAAGTGGTAAACATGCCTGTCTGTTTCTTCATGAATTAGTTTGCTTAAGATCCTAATGTTGAATCCGTATAGATTTCAATAACTAGATACACACTATGAATTTTAGTTGGTTTACTTTTGAAATCATATTCCAAGAAATATTTAAAACCTTTCATACTAATGTGAAATCAAGAATTACTTACCTAATCTCATAGAGTGGTATGTTAAGCATTTATTATTTTTTTTTAATTTTTCATGTTGTTGAATCCAGTGGCGGAGCTTGACCAAAAGTCTAAGAGGGGCGAAATAAAAAAAAATTCCAGGGGGGCGAAGTAAAAATTTTACACTACGTATCAGGAAATGTACACTACTACACGAAAAAACAGGGGGTCCCTACAAAGCATTATTCAAAAACTTGATATGTAGCATCCACCACCTATTTGTTTAAGTTGTAAATTGACATTTGGTGTTATAGTCAGAAATATGATATTTGATTTCATGTTTAATCTTACAATTTAAAATTATTGTTGAAGAACTATATTATTCAAAAACTTGATATGTAGCATCCACCACCTTGTATGAATTTTTTTTTGTTAATTAATTGTAACAAAATAAGTGTTTTCTGAATTTTGTATGATATCAATTTAGAATTCACAAACATTCACCAACTATATAGCTAGAGAATTATAGTCTTTATGGGATGCATGTTATAAAGAGTAAATATGTCTTTTATTATTCATCAACATTAATTTGATCAGAAGTATCATTTTCATAATAAATTGTAATTATCATTTAAAACTCTAATTTTGTTTAACTGGGACTCCAAAGAATTAGCGACCAGGTTTATGGGATGCTGAAACAACTCAACCAAATGCAAGGTAATGCATGATACAACTAATTCTACATTTCATCAGTGTATTAAAATGCATAAAACATTCTAAATATAATCAAATATCATATTAGCAAGATCAACAACCCTTGAGCAACTCAATATCTTCATAACAGAATATTCTTTGACCAAAATATAATCAAATATCATATTCCTTGAGCAAGATCAACTAAATATTGCTTTTAGATGCTATTAGTTATAAATGTTCTTCTCGTGCCTTTTGTTATGTTAAGAAAATATTATTGCTCATAAAACGAAGGTCATGGATAAACTAACATCTCAAGGAACCACTATGACCACTAATATGGAACAAGTGGCGGAGTTTGGACGGTTTGAAAGAAGAGAACGAATTTACAGGACTAATAATACACGTTAGTTTTTTGAAAATAGGGGACGGAACCACTATTTTTAACTAAAAATAACTGATACGAACCCAGACCAAATCCAAGTTAGCATGGGTCAGAATTAGAGACAAAAGTAAGGCGGGAAATGTAGAGGTTCAAAATTCAAGGAGTGGGGGGGAGTTGGTCCACGAAGTCAGGGATCTAGGGAAGTTAGGGATAATGTTCAGTTTAAGTATTGTTGCTTTAGGTTATTTTTGGTTGTTCATGTTAATCTTATTGGGTTTATACCTTGTAATCGGAGATTTGCCTATCTCGAATCAGGCCAACTTTGTCCTTATTTTCAGTAATCGGAATCTTAGATTTCTAGTTTCTAACAATGGTTCCATTGCCGGGAAACAAAACGGCACCTTCTACCGACGGTAATCCACCTAAGAGCAGCGGTTCTAACTCTGATTCTGTTGCTGACCAATTGGCAGCCATTGCTGCTCAATTAGATTCTCTGTTATTAATGAAGGATGATATTGCAACACTCAAGACTTTGATGTATGGATCACCCTTCAGGAGCAATGATCAATGTGGTGACTCTGAGTATCGCCCTGAATATCACGTGCGTTTCGATGATTTTAGGGATGGAAAGGAACCTGAAGATGTGCCAAAATATTCAGTGACAGATATGCCCAAGGAAATCGCTACGAGTGACGGTACCTTGCCCGGTGTCGTAAGAGTTCTTGAGAGCGATGCTCTTGAAGTACCTTACGAGAAACACGACGGAGAAATTCAAATAATCGAAGCCCAGCAAGTATTGATGGACGGTTACCCAAAATACAATCTCGAAATCTCTACTAATTCCAGTGATACGAGTCAGTTTTCGTTATTATCCAAAGTCATGAGCGCATCTCCAGCGGAATCAGAGGTTCAGATTCTTGTACCAGGTGGTGGCTATTTTCGGCTTTTTAAACAGTTATCCGACGATGGATTTCGTTGTCTTCCTAATATTGATTTCTCGAAAGTGGTGATCGGAGATATGTTGAAGCATAATAATGTGTGTTCTTATCCTTGTATGCGGTGGAGGGTCATGGATATGACGAGTGTGCATTTTGCAGATAAATCATTTGCATTGACTAGTCAACAAATTGTGGATAATGAGATAGATGATAAAGTTGATGGTCAACTTGGTCAACCATCTCTCTAATAATGGCCATGTGTTTTACCAGCTACCTTTTGACAGATGTAAAGGCTTAAAACAACCTGAAGGTTTACTGACAGGTGAAGGATCTCAAAAGCAAACTGGTGAAAATGGAAATAAGAAATTTAATTCTTTTTCAAAATCAAAGAACAAAGGAACCCGAAAAAGAAATGATACAACACCCATTGCTCATTTGCTTATCCTAAAAGATCAGGGAATTGACCGTCAACGGCAATTGATTATCATGCATTGTTGGGTTCATGAAACGGGTCGACCTCCAATGGAATTACTTATTGCTTGGTACAACCATTCGTTGCAAGAAACAATTCGGGGAGACAGTTACGTGACCAAAGTCCTTGTGACACATTATGACTCATTTCATTCTGTGGCTGTAGAGACATCTCGATGGGTTTATGATCATGATCAACAAATATTGCATCGGATTTTTCCCTTTCGACTTGAGGACAAGTCGTGTCTTCGGGTAGGAAGTATTGATACGAACCCAGACCAAATCCAAGTTAGCATGGGTCAGAATTAGAGACAAAAGTAAGGCGGGAAATGTAGAGGTTCAAAATTCAAGGAGTGGGGGAGTTGGTCCACGAAGTCAGGGATCTAGGGAAGTTAGGGATAATGTTTAGTTTAAGTACTGTTGCTTTAGGTTATTTTTGGTTGTTCATGTTAATCTTATTGGGTTTATACAGTCAGGGATCTAGGGAAGTTAGGGATAATGTTTAGTTTAAGTATTGTTGCTTTAGGTTATTTTTGGTTGTTCATGTTAATCTTATTGAGTTTATACCTTGTAATCGGAGATTTGCCTATCTCGAATCAGGCCAACTTTGTCCTTATTTTCAGTAATCGGAATCTTAGATTTCTAGATTCTAACAATAACCTTTCAGGCGAAAAATTAACACTACGGACGAAGAAAGAGAGGAGAAGACCCCCATAAAAGCTTCGCCCCTGTATGGAACAAATGCTTGAAAAAGAAGCATTCAAGAGTGTTGTGGTAAGCAGAAACAATAAAGTCAGGCTAGGAGGTATGCGTCAGTGTAATGATGAAGAAAAAAGATATTTGGATGAAATCAAGAGTTGAATCATCGTAAGAAGAAGGCACAACAAGGATGCCAACGAAGACTTAGAAAATCATGTTAATGAACTTAATGAGCAACTCAAAACGTGATAGTGTGCCAGATTTTTTGCTTGCAAAATTTACAGAATTTTAGAGCATAATCTACAAATCTGTGAGTGAAGATGCTCCCGTTTCAGATGGATCGTCCGGTAATAGTCACAACACCACCTAGAACATGTGTTGAAATGTTTGTTGGTTTTGTTTTTTAGTTAACTGGTACAATTTATAACTCTAGATCTGATTAAGTTCTATCACTAAAATAGATATAAAAACATATAAAAACACATTTGGGATAATATAGATAATTTTAAAGGAGTGATTTCTAGAGACTGAATTTACGTGTTATCCGAGGCTGATCTGCAGTTGCAGTTGCATTTGCATTAGAAATGTATAGGGGACTAAATGGTTGTTTGTTTGGATCTAAATAAGTCTGAGTGAGTCTGAATTTAAATGGTTCAAATTCAGACCGTTTGTTTCGGAAAAAAAAAACTTGAGAAAGTCTAATGAGAATAAAAGGGTGTTAGGGCTGGGGGCTGGGGCTCGTCCGCTCGCCGTCCCGTCGCCACCACTGTCCGATCCCATCACCGCCACCGCCACTTGTCCGCTCCCGTCGCCATCGTAGACGGCGTCCGCACCCCCAATCCCTGTTTTCGCTCGTCCCGTGGCCGCCAGACAAGCTAGTTTGATCCGATACTCGGGAAGGTGAAATCGCAAACCATCAAGAAAAATGCAATCATTTTCAGCAAAATTTCTCTTGATTCTGTTAACAATTCTATGTAAATCCATGAAAGATTACGCCATTTTGAATCTTTATTATTCAGAGAAACATAAAATTAACCTTTTTTTCTATTTTAATTTGAAAAAAATTGTTACTTTAACGGGTTCTTTTGTTTATAACGTACGATCGAAAAGGGCTGATTTTTTCAACATCAGTTTTAAAGCAAAATATACATACATACATACACATGTATACAATAAAACAATACGTATTTTATAATTATATTCTCTTAAACTTAAAATTCACTGATGTGAATAAATTTCATGTTTTTGATGCTTGATTCACAGGTTTTCTCAAAATCGCTGTTACCGAAGAAAGTTTTTGCTGAGCACCATCTATGATCGATTCCAATTCAAACGGTAACCCCCTTTTTCGAAGGTCATCAACCCCACTCTTTCCCCTTCTTAAGTTCAACCAATTTTGGATTTAAAATGATGTTTTGGTGAATGATTGCTTGTGGGTGTTTGTTGTTTGTTAGATTTACATGGGTTCACTAGAAGTGTGATTAATATTACTGATAAGTTTGTTTGTTTGCTAGTTTGTTTTGTTCCTTTCTTTAATGGGTTGTTTGTAATCTTGTGTTGTTGATCAATTTGATAGGAGAAAAAGATTAGGGGCCTATTTGGTGTCACCAGCAATGGGTGCACATGTTGTTATGTATATAGCAAAGATGAAAGGTAAATTTATATTCATCTTTGTGATTGATAACTGGCTAGTTCTAGATGATCATCAATTTCTTTATGAACAGAAACTTAGGATTCATGTGTGCAGATGTTCAAAATCTGGGCTTCCTCCTATGGATGTTGAGAGGCATTCATGTTCCCCTCAACTTACAATGAAAAACAACTTACTTTTGAAGTGGTATTTCTTTTTATATTTATGATTTAGGTTTGTATTTGTGCTTCAAGGGTTGGTCACACTCCATAATGTTTCTGGTATTGGTCAAACATTGATAATAAATGATCTCTCTTGATCTTGTAATTGTTTTGATTTGTTCCTCATTTTTGATTTTGTAAGATTTAATTTAACATGTCAACAACTTTGTCAGGTCATGGGGGGTACGGGTTTTCTAGGATTTGGTCTAAAGGGGAGGATCATATCCGGGAAACACTCTTGGGAGGGGATCAGGTTGGTACACAACACACACTCTACACCACCAAAAAAAGAGTGGGGCAACCAAATTGGAGTGAAAGAGTGATACACTATTGTTTTGGGAAACTTCTTAGGGAGGGGTGCCAGTTGGTACTAGATGCACACACTGCACATTGCCTTCGTGAGGTTCATTACTTGCAGGATCGCATACTGGATTGGGGCAAGCAGGACATAATATTGGGTAGCCATGTTGTTTGGTTGTTCTATACTAACCACGTGAATAACCAAAAGGATGACTTGTACGTGCATGGGAGTATAACATGGAAGAAACGAAATGTAAAGATGCATGGCAGGAAGGTATTACGAAGACAGGAGCTAATGGAAGCAACAAAGGATACATGGTTGGCCGATTCACATGGGTGGCTGAACAAGCTAGGGTTGTATGTGGATATGTATGGACAAAATATTATTACATGCATGGTCTACGTAGTATGAGATGGGTGATTGAGAAGATTCCTAGACCCTGGTTCAATCAAACATGAATATTCAACAAGGATTTCTTGATGACAGTATGACTACGAGCTTTCAACATGGTCCGGATATGGGTTATAACTGTTACATGGGTTGGGATGCCATTTTATTTTTGCTATTGTCTAGTGGTTACGCCTTTGTTATGGACATAACTTAGTTGGTGTTTTCTTGTTTTTGGGTAGGCTTCCTCTGCTTCGTACGGGTGCCTAGGCCATCTCTTTGTATTCGTTTATTCTTTTAATAAAGTTTGCCAAGGCTTTGCCTTTTTCAAAAAAAAAAAAAAACCTAAACCCTAAACCCTATGGTTTTTCATTTTTGCAATTTTCCTTCTCTCTCTAGTTTCTCACTCTAGAAATTCTCTCTGCTGCTTCTTCCTATTCAGACCATGAAACCATCGGCTGAGGGACCCTCCCCTCAGCCTCTTCCACCGGATAAACCACCTAGTGTGGTGGAGCAAGTAGCTGATCATTTCCAAGGTGTTCGTGAACAGCCGGATGGGGAAATTGAGACCGATAAAAGTCACCCGATGGGGGAGAAGGAACACACAATCGCAGACAACACCAAGAAATCGGATGAGGAGGTGGTCTCTGATTACCAGTCTTCACCAAGGGAGAGGAGGTATGCCAAATATTCAGCCCGTACAGGAGGAGGGGTTCGGGTACCGATGGTAGGAGGAGCTCGTAGAAAAAGGAAGAAGGTTCGGTTTTCCCCTTTACTGGCCGACCTTCGAGTGCAGGATTTTGTACAAGAAACCGCCACCATGTTGAAGGAGAAACCTTTGGCTATGCAAGAACATAGGTTCCAGGTGATCGAGAACTCGATTCCGGTTACCAGAGATTCCATCGAAGGTATGGAGGTCGACCCAGCCATCAATCAGCCTCCTCAGGTAACCATGTCATTTGTTGATCTCATTCGAAAGGGTAGTGAACAATTCGATGCCACTCTTGACTTCATTCCCCAATCGGTCCTCCCAAATGGCAAGAAAAGGGTGGTCCTAACTGATGAGGATGTTAAATCCTCATAATCTGCCCTAGCTAACCATTTGTTTGGGTTTTTCTTGGGAACCTCCATGGACTACAACTACACCAACACGGTTGTGCGCAGGCTTTGGTCTGCCTTTGACCTTGATGATGTTACTAAAACAGCCACCGGATGTTATCTTTTCCGATTTAAGTCTGAACAGGGATTGCAAGATGTTCTGGAAAATGGGCCGTGGATGATCCGTAATATCCCCTTGATTTTGAACAGATGGAAACCTGGGATGGGTGTCAGGAAGGAGGAGCCAACTACTATCCCCATCTGGGTGGCTATCCATGGAATCCCTTTAGACCTTTGGACTAAAGTGGGAATTAGCCGGTTGATGAGTGCTATAGGGGTTCCAAAACTGATGGACAAAGTGACTAAGGAAAGATGTCACCAAGGTCGAGGGAAATTAGGTTACGCCCGTGTTATGATTGAGGTAACTGCCGATGATAGTTTGCCTGAAGTTGTTGAGGTGGAATACCCATCTAGTGCTCTTGGGCCAGATAACATTATAAGGTTGGAGGTTACCTATCAATGGAAACCTTTTATTTGCACCCATTGCAAGGTGTTTGGGCATGCTGAAAGCCACTGTAAGAAGAAACAGAAAGTTGGCCTTAATCTAGTAAATGCGGGGAATAATGACAAGGAGGCTGGGACCAATCCAAAAGATAAACAACAGGTGCCTACGGGTCCTCAGGCTGGAAATTCTTCTGTGAGCCGAGGTGAGACAGGTAAAGATCAGAAAATGCAGGTGGATCCTAGTTCTACTTCAGGGGAGGCTGTTGGCCAGGGAAAGCATAACCCAAAGAGGGCTGCTGTGCAGGCTAAAGGAAATAAAAATAAGGGGGATTTGATGTCTCTAGAGCAGTTAATGGTGATAGAGGGAAGGGGAAACAAAATCAATTTCCTGGGTGCAAGTCTTTGGGTACGGAGGACATTCCTCTTGGGAATAGGTTTTCTGCTTTGGATAAGTCTAATGAGGGGGATACAGCTTCCATGAGCCTAGATAATATGGATGAGACACCAGTGACTGTGATTGAGCAATGTGAAAACAACCCTATTGTCCTTGAGTGTCCCATGAACAAGGAGGTTGATATGGACTTAGGTAGAATTCTTCCTGATTCCATTCTTGGCTCTAGTTCAGGGGCTGGCTCTTCGGTTTGCAACCTTTCAGAGTACAAAAAGTCTGTTATTATGGGCTACATTAATGGTACCAAAGCAGTCCCCGCTTTGGTAGCCAACTCGTGGGATGAGGAACAGTTGAACTACTTTACTGATCAGTGTATTAGGTTTGGGTTTGCCCCGGATTACCTGGTGGTGGATAATGAATCTTTCTTGGAAGACAATCTCCTGGATGTTAGCAGTGTTCAGCCCCTCCCTGAAAACAAAAGGAAAGCCATTTTGAAGGCCCTTAACTCAAATGCAAAGGCAGTCAAGGCAAAGCACATGGTGGCTTGGTCGGTTGCTGAATGGGTTTTCTTTAAGGTTCAGGTAGATAAGCTGGGCCTGGATATGACTTATGCTGTTGAAGATGTGGAAGATGAGGTCAATGGGATGGCTGCCTTCATGGCCGGCCAGTTCTAGGCTTTTGTCCATGGGGCATGGGTTGGGTTGTTCCTATTTCTAGTTGTGTTTTTATGGCTTTAGTTTTGTTGGTCCTTTCTGTTTTTTGGTTCTGGTTGTTGGTGTCTGTCGCCGCTGGGTTTTGGGAGCTGTTGGCTGCTCATGGTTTTTGGTTAGGTGTTCGGGCTGAGTCCCCTCAGTTTTTTAGAGCTGATGGTGGGTTGGCTGGTTCCTCCTTTTGGTTCGGGTTGGGCTGTTGTGAGGGTTGCGTTGCCTTTTGGTTTTTTCTTGATTTGTACAGGGGCTGTGTGTATTTGAGTTGGAAAGGATGTGGTGGGGCCTCTTTAGTGCATCAGTATTTTATGGTCTTTGTTGGGTTGGTTTGTTTCCAAATGGTGGTTCTTGGGTCTTGTCAGGCTTGGCCTGCTTTGGGTGGGATTTTGAGTGATGCTGGTGGTTTTTGGGGCAGTCCTTACATGAGTGTTATCCGCCTTTCTCATTCCTTGATGGCTCTGCTTTTCCCCTGTGGTTGTGGTGTTGCTGTTGAGGCTGGGTCTGGTTTGGTCCTCCTGCCCCCTTTGCTTCAGGTTTGTTTTAGCTCTGGTGCTGCTCTCCTCCTGACTTTTGGTGGGGTTGGGCCTCCTTGGGTGTTCGCCAAGTTCTTCAGGGGTTTGTGTTACCTCATGTGGATAGGGGATAGGAGAGTTGGTGACCATGTCCAAATGGGCTGCCAAGTGGTGAGTTTCGGATATGGGTTTTGCTGTTGGTTGTCCATGCCTTGGTTCTACAGCTCTTGTGTTATCTGTTGTCTTGGGCTGTTAGAAGGGCTGCATTATTGCCGAGCTGTTGGTTGGGCTCGTGGCCTCCTGTTTTCTTGTGGTGAAGGGGCTGGTTGTTGGGAAGTCAGATTTGAGCCCAAGACCCATCCTCTTCATTTTGGTTTTCTGTTTTTTGGTTCGGCCAATGAGCTGTGTAAGGGGCTCAATTCTGCTTATTTTCACTTGGGCATTGCTGTGCTTTTAGCCTGCGTGGGTTGGGGCTGGCCTTATGCTTCTTTGGATGCTATTCTATGTTGGATTGATCCTTATAGAGCTGGTCTTTTGCTGCACTTGGATGGCCTGCTGTGGCCGTTGTTGCAATCTTTGCTTTTTCAGCTGTTGCTGCCCTTGTCTGCTTCTTGCGGTCCCTGCATGGCTGGCTGCAGCCTTTGTCTTGTCCCCAGCGGCCCTTGCCTTGGCTCCAGTGGCCCGTGCCTTGGCTCCTGCGGCCCTTGCCTTGGCTGCCCGGCCAGCTTTGGCCACTTCAAAAACCCTAACCCCTAACCCTAAACCCTATGGATTTTCATTTGTTCTAATTTCTCTCTCTCTCTAACTTCTCTCTAGAAAAAACGCTCTGTGATTCTCCTCCTCTACCAGGCGATGGATCCATCAATTGGTGGGTTCAACCCACTGATTTCTCCCCCAATTCGTCCCCCTAATGAAGTAAATCCCACTATGGTGGCTCAAGGAACCGAAACTACACAGGAGGCACCCCCATCCTTGAGTACAAAATTGCCTAATTTCACTCATTTGGGAAATCAAAGTTCGGATTCTAGTTTTACTCCCCAGGAGGGAGGTCAATCGATTTTGTCTGCCCATCCATGCAAATCGAATGAGGCTTACCAAAATGGGGAGGAGGTGGCTAATCCGGGGTCCCCATCGAAGAACAATGGCTGACGATTGTAACAGCAGCCGCAAGAGCAAAAATACAGTTCGTATTCAGGGATTTAGGGGCATCAGGAAGGAACGAAGAACAACCAGGTATTCTCCTCTCCTCTCTAACATGCGAATTAAGGAATTCATCCAAGAGAGTGCTGTTATAGATCCAAACCGATGTCCTGTGTCCATGAGAAATCCGACCGACCTGATGCAGGGTGATGGGAAAGGCGTGGATGCCACTATGGAAGTTGAGTCTGGTCCTATCGGGCTGAATGGGTCTTCTGCTCAGAACCCCCAACGAGCTTGGGGTTCTCTACTGTTTTGTTTGCTGATCATTTCAAACCGATTGGAGGAGTGGAGGACTCCAAACTTGAATTCATCCCCCCTTGTATCACTACAAATGGTAAGAAACGGGTAGTTCTTTCTATAGAAGATGTTCAAATTTCTGCAAAAAAGTTTGATCGGTATTTATTTGGATATTTCCTGGGTTCTTCTATGGACTACAATTATGTTAATGCTACGGTAAGAAGGTTGTGGCAAGTGTATGAATTGGATGAGGTGATTAAAAGTGAAGCTGGCTACTACTTCTTTCGGTTTAAAACTGATCAGGGGCTGAATGATGTGATGGAGAATGGCCCTTGGCTATTTCGAAATGTTCCTATTTTCCTTCACAAATGGGAGCCTGGATTAGGGATACAAAAGGCTGAACCTACTGTGATCCCTTATGGGTTTCCATTCACAACATTCCCCTAGATTTATGGACTAAGCAAGGGGTTAGTAGATTGATGAGCATTATAGGGGTTCCCAAGAATATGGACAAAGTCACTATGGAGAGGTGTGTTCATGGAAAAGGTAAACTTGGGTTTGCTCGGGTTCTTGTTGAGGTCTCGGCTGACTGCCCCCTCCCGGATGAAGTAGAGGTTGAGTACCCACAATCCAATAGCAACAATACTAGGGTTGTTGGGCTGAAAGTTACCTATCAATGGAGGCCTCCTATGTGTTCCCTTTGCAAAGTGTATGGCCATTCATCAGCTAATTGCAGGAAATTCCCCCAACAGGTGCAACAGGTTTCGGCTCCTCACAAGCCACCACAAGGGAGAATTGAGAAGCCCCAAAATGAACAACATACGGATGAGGAGGTAAAAAGGTAAATCCGAAGACTAATGCTCCTGATATGAAACCATTGGGTAACCTTAGCCATCCAGCTGGTGGGCCTAGTAACTCAAAGCAGGGGAGTTCAAAAGATAGTGGCAGTGGTAATAAGGGTGGGCTGCATATGCAGGAGGAGATTGGGACTGGGGGGGGCAAGGAAAAGTGGTAAAGAGGCTACGGCCAAGGAACCAGAGGGGCCTGGGGTCAAGTCTACAGGGTGTGGTGGGTCCATAGGGCCTAGAGAAGATCCGAAAAAGAGCCATCAACCTTAGGGGTTTAATTTTACTAGAGCTGTGAATGGGGGCAAGGGAAAGGAGCCGGTTAGTGGGAATATGGCTGCCAAGCCAAATTTGACTCCTCCTAAGCATGGTTTTAAATTGAGCGCATGTTGCGCGAATATTGCGGTGATGCGGTTCCAGACTCGCAACGCAACCCTAGATGCGCCTGTGTTCCATGATGCGGCGGTGATGCAGCGGTCACGCACATTGCGGTAGTCGAGTGTTGCAGTGATGATGCGCCGTTTTAGGGTTTACGCAAAATTGGGCGGCAATTTAGAAACCAGGGGTCGTCTATTCACATGCAATCACGAATTTCTCTCCTTAAATCTCCAATTTCTCTTCCAAATTCTTCAATTCTTCCGTTGATTTTGTTCAAAAGTTCAATTTATTCTCTCAGACCTCCGACTTATCTTCTGGAATTGCCGACCACCAGGTATGATGTAATTCCTTCAATTCAACTGCTGATTTCTTCAATTAAGCTTAATATTTCTTCAATTAAGCTTACGATTTCTTCAATTAGAGAGTTCCTTGATTCAATCAAATACTTATTCTAGCACCAACTGCCAGGACGCCGTTTCTTGGTTATAAATAGCTCCGATTTTAATTTACTGGACCAGGTATGTTTTATTTTTTCAATTAAGCTTAATATCTTCAATTTAGCCACTGATTTCTTCAATTAGGAACTCATTTATTCGATCAGCAACTCATTGTTTTAATTTAGCTCCTGAAAATCTGTTTTGTTAATAATCTGCTTGAATTTTGAGTAATGTTAACTAAATATTTTGAGTAATGCTTTATAATTTTGAGTAATGTTAACAAAATATTTTGAAATTTTGCTTAAATTTATCTTATTGTTACCCTAGAATGTTCAAATATTAACCTTTTTTGCGATGTGTTGAAAATTTAGTTTTTTTTTTTGATAATTAGCGCATTTCTTACGTAATGTGCTCGCATCGCGCAACCCGCATCGCGCAATGGGTTTTTGAAACATTCGCATCGGCTCGCATATCGCAATTTAAAACCAAGCTCCTAAGGCTAAGGAGAATGTCCAGCTGTCTAATATGTTCTCTGTGCTTGAAGGTCAGTAAGGTATGGGCCAAGGGCAGGTTGAGGAAGTTACAGGGGGCTGCACTACTAATATGGCAGTAGAGATGGATGTGGGTCGTGTGCTCCCTACTTCGATTACTCGGGGTGTGCCGGAACAGGGTACCCGACATTATAATCTCTCTAATGCCAAAAAATCGAAAATTATGGGGTATATCAAAGTCACTAAAGCAGTGCCTGAGATGGTGGTGAAAGCTTGGAGTTTGGATGAATGGGATTACTTCTCGGATTAATGTCGGGCTAAGGGCCTGGAACCAGATGATTTGGTGGTTGATGATGAAGATTTTTTGGAGGATAACTTGATGGAGGAGGATCAGTTCCCCCTAACCAATCTTCCAAAAAAGCCTGCACTACTGATCCCATTGAGCCAGAAGAGCATATCACTATGGACATCTCTGAACCTAAGAAACAGGCCATTACTAAAGCTTTGAAGTCCAGCGCTCGGGCTGTGAAAGCTACTGATATGATGAGTTAGTTGGTAGGGGAATGGCTCTTTTTCAAAGACCAAGTCAACCTTTTGGGCCTTGATATGAACTATGCAGTAGAGGATGTTGAGGAAGAAGAGAATTGCATGTCCAGCTTCATTGCTGGTCATCGGAAGCATTGACTTGCTGTTTTTTGGTCCCCTCCTTTTCTCCTTTTTATGGATAGTGTGTTTTTTGTTTTGCTTCTATCTTCCTGTTGGGTTTTGGGGTTTGTTTTTTGTGTGTTGTCCTGGTTTCCTCCATTTGGTTTGATGATCTTAGTTCTGTCTTTGTGCATAATATTGGGACAGAACTCGGTTGCATCAATTGGGGTTTGGGGTGTGTCACTGGGATCTGGATTGATATTGTGAGGGGTTTGTTCGGGGCTGGGCTGCGCTGGATGGTCAAGGCTGCTAGCATGTCTGTAGTTTTTTGCTGCTTTGTATAGAGGATGGGTGTACCTAAGGTGGAAAGGTCATGGTACTCCTCTGCTTTATTGTATTGTGACTTATAAATGGAATGGTTGGGCTGCTATACAGGGTTGTGTAGGGGCTGCTGGTTTATATGGCTGCTGTAAAGGGATAAATGAGGGCTGCAATATGAATTTTGGTAGGCCTTGTGTGGTTTGGAATACGGGTTTTTGCTGGTTGCTGTCTTATCTTGGGGTGGTATTATTACGGGTTGGCTTAGGGGGATGCTTGGGACCCATGGTGGTGCTTTGGTTGGTCTTGGGTGGCTGCAAAGGGGTTACGGTTCTGCAAAGGATATGCATGGGGACTGGTTGCAAGAGGCTGTTTTGGGTTGGTTCTGCCTTCGGCCTGCACAGGTGGCCAAGCAGCCTGCTCGAGGGGCCCTGCGGCCTGGTTATTTGACTTTGACGCCTGCTTTGGTGGATTTAGAGCCTGCTGCTGTGCTTTTGGGTTGCCATTGTATGGTGGTGTTGGCTGGTGTGGTGTATAACAGGTTGATGCTCAAGGGTGACCTCAGAATGGACGGGCTTTGCCTTGCTGTTGGCTGCGTCTGGTTCACTGGCCCTGGCCTGGCCCCTTGCAGCCTCTGTTGGTTTTCTTTTGACTGCAGCCCAGCGTTTGTTGGCCATTGGATGCCTGGATGTCGCCTCTGTTTGCTCCTGTGCGGCCACTACATGGCCATGTGTCAGGGCCCTCTCAAGGTTTTTCGGGGCCCTAGGCGAAATTTAAATCCTGGGCCCTTCTTACACCTAATAGTTATGTTTAAAACCCTCCTCCTTTATCCGGGCTTCAGACCGGCAACAATAAACTAGAAATCTATAGACGGCGGAGTTAACAATAAACTACATTGTGTTGTTCGTTATTTGCAATATTTTTTGTAACGGTAACATATTTTAGGGATGATCATTTTTCCTTTTCAACAATAGCATCTAGTTTTAATTTCTTTTTCCTTTTTGAGTATCCGGATTCGTATTTCCTATTTCTATTTGACTATTTGACATAGTAAGTCAATTAGTCAATCAAGTAAAACAATAAAACCAAAATAGCAATTAACGATTTTAGCAAATAATACAATTGGGTTTTCTGATGTTATAGCACATAGCAAATAGCAATTAGCAATTAGCAAATATAATTAAGAATCTTTAGCAAATAATTAAATAAAAATTAGCAGTTAGCAAATAATTGAATGAGAACTTGAGAAAATTAGGGATGGATACGAACTACCTTAACTCTTTTAGGCTTTAGCAGCTGGCACTTAGAAATTCAGAATCAAATTAAATGATTGAATGAGAACTTGAGAAATTGAGAAAATGAGAAGCAAACACTGAAACACAGCAGCACAAGCGCCCAACCCTACCGGCCTGCTCCTGCGCACAGCACCACACTCCAACAGTCAGAGGATGCACAACGAATTCAGATGATTGCAGATGAGAGTGAGAGACTAACGATAACAGATAGACTGACGCTTCGAATTCAACAATGGAAGAACTCGAAGAGACGAACTTGTTTGATTTTGGGATTTTGCCAATCACGGTTCGCCCTTTCTTCTTGATTCGGCTGAATTTGGGGTTTCTCCCCTTTGGGAAATGACCCAGACAACCAGAATCGAATCCTCATTGCCGGCTTTTCCTAAATCCTACCTTCGACCGTTCCCTCTTTTCTTTTAATGGTTTAAGCCCACCTATGGCCCATATAATCCAGAAAATATAAGCCCAATAAAATTTTTTTGGGGCCCTGGGCAAGGGCCTAGAACCCTAAGCCCATTGGGCCGGTCCTGCCATGTGTGGCCCCAATAACCTGAGTTTGGATGGACCCTCTTTTAATCGGCACTTAGATACTTCTTGGCCGATTTCGGGCCTCCTTATGGGCTTAGTTATGGGATTTTGTACTTTGTCTATTATGGGCTGCTTGCTGCACTTGGTTGGGCCTCTTGATAGGGTACTTAATTACCAGATTTGTAATTGGGCCTCTTTTATTTGTGTTATGGGCCTTTGGCCTGTTAGGCTTGTGCTTATTATCTTAGTGTTGCTGCTTAGAGCCTTGGGTCTTCATGTTAGAGGTGGTTTGTTTTGACCCGGGCCCAGAGTCATTTTGTATATATATTGATGTTGGCCAATGGGCTTGTTGTACTTTTGTTGGCCTATCCAGGTTTGTCAGAGATGTGTTGCACGGGGGGTATGCCCCCTGGACATCATGTAATTCTTTTGTTTGTTGGTTATATATTTTTTCGGGCTTAAACCCTTTATCCAAAAAAAAAACCTTAAAGCATAAACCCTAACCCCTAACCCTAAACCCTAACCTTGTGGAGATAGCTTTAATGGTAAGAGTGCTGAGGTGTTAACCTTGAGGTCATGGGTTCTACTCATGGGGTAACAATTTCTCCACAAGGCCACCGACCCGAGTGCTTGCGCCTGCAGTTTACCTGTTCCCTCCGGTTAGTCGGGTATTGGGGGGGGGCGCAGGGTTTACCACGCAAGTGGGTTCCCCGGTCATCAAAAAAAACCCTAAGCCCTAAGCAGCGAGCCGCGAGCCCGAAACAACCCCAAACCCCCAACCCCAACCCCCAACCCAAAAACCCTAAAAACCCGAAACCCCAAAACACAAACCTCGAACCCCAAAACCCCAGAACCCCGAACCCCAAAACCCCAGAACCCCGAACCCCTAAAACCCCAAACCCCAAATCCCTAACCCATAAATCCTAAACCCTAAACTCGAGACCCTCACCCAAGACCCGAGACCCGAGACCCGAGACCCCAGACCCTATAGTTTTTCATTTTTTCATTTTTCTTTCTCTCACTAACTTCTCTCTAAAAAACTCTCTCTAGCCGTTCACCGTCACCCGTAGAATGGAACCATCGGCTGAGGGTTCCACCCCTCAGCCTCAATTGCCTGACAAGCCACCGTGGGTGGAGGAGTATATAGGTAAACAGGTTGGTGGGTCACAAACAGCCGATACCGTTTTGGAGGAGATTGAGACTGGCACTCTTTATGGCGATTCTGCAAATGGGGATGGGGATAGCGAAATTGAAGAATTCCAAATGGAGCCGGACCCGAAGGAGGTGAAGCGAACCACTACATCCAACATGGAGCAGAGGTATTCCAGAAACCCTAATTGTAGAGAGGGGGTTGTTCGACCTCATGGGGCTGGAAGGGTTAGAAGGGATCGGACGAAAGTGAGATTCTCCCCTCTGCTCTTTGATCTAAAGGTCAAGGATTTTGTTTTAGAAACGGTGGCTAAGTTGAAGGATAAGCCCCTAGCTACTCAGGAACACCAGTTCCTTCTTCCTCAGGACTCCGATTCTAGCCAAATGCAAAAAGGGGGGGCCATGGAAATCTATTCGGTTACAGCTCAGCATGCACGGGGCTGACCTACCTTTGCTGACATGATTCGAAAGGATGGTGACCAAGTAAACCCTACGCTTGAATTTTTTCCTCCGACTACCTTACCTGATGGTAAGATTAGGGTGGCTCTAACCGAAGAAGAGGTTCGAAAGTCAGAATATGACCTGGCAAACCATTTATTTGGTTAATTCCTGGGTACAACAATGGATTACCCTTATGTTGACAAGGTGGTTAGAAGGCTTTGGGCTGCCTATGATCTGGATGAGGTGACCAAGAGCACATCTGGTTGTTTCTTTTTTTGGTTTAAGTCCGAACAGGGGCTGTTGGATGTCCTGGAGAATGGCCCTTGGATGATAAGGGGTATCCCCCAAATCTTAAACAAATGGAGACCAAGTCTGGGAATGCAGAAAATTGAACCCAAGACCATCCCCTTATGGGTCTCCATCCATGGGGTGCCTTTTGATTTGTGGAATAAAGTGGGTATTAGTCGCCTTATGAGTGCCATTGGTGTCCCCAAGCCTATGGATAAAGTTACTAAGGAGGGGTGCTTCCAAGGCAGGGGAAAGTTGGGGTATGCTAGGGTTCTTGCGGAAGTTTCTGCGGCTGCTGATCTTCCGGAAATTGTTGAGGTTGAATACCCGGCAAATGGTTCTGAATCTGGTAATATTGTTGGGTTAGAGGTTACCTACCAATGGAAACCCCCAAGATGCAGCCACTACAAGGTCTATGGCCATGCCCTTGGTAGTTGTAGGTCTCGGCCTAACCCTGTCCAGGTGCCGGCCCTTGTGGCTCCTGCTGTTACCCCTGATCTGGTTACTGGGACCTCCACCCCTTTGAAAGATGCTACAAAGGATACCCCACCTGGATCAGATGGGTTTGTTCCTGTGACCCGTAGTAAGAAAAACAAAGCCACCCCCAATATTGGGGAGGATGTTAGCAAGCCTAAGACCTCCATGGGTCAAGGCTAGGATACTTCCAAGGGGACTGGGGGCAGCAGAAGGGCAAACAAAAACAGGTTGGGTTTGACTTCTCTAGAGCTATTAATAGGGATTAAACAAAGGTGAAAAAGCCAAGCCAACCCAAGGACAGTAACAAGGATAAAGAGGGGTTCCCTCTGGGAAATAGATTCACTAGTTTGGAAAGGAGTGATGAGGAAGATAAGGGGGATCAAGGTTTAGGGAGCACTGGGAAATTTGTGGAGGGTGTGATAGAACAAGGGGGTCTAGTACTAGTGTTCCGGTTTGCACTATGAGTACAGAAGTTGAAATGGAGATTGGCTGTATTCTTCTTGCGTCTGTTTTAGGCTCTATCTCAGGGTTTGCACCTCCCAAATGCAATTTTTCTGAGTATAAGAAGTCTCGTATATTGGGGTATATTAACCACACCAAAGGAGTCCCATTTATGATAGCTAATTCCTGGGATACAGATGAATGGAATTTCTTTATCGATCAATGCCTCCACATGGGTTATAGTCCGGATTATCTTGTTGTGGATAATGATGCCTTCATAGAAGATAACCTTTTGGACATTAAGGGGACCCCGCACCTGCCAGAAAATAAGAAACAGGCCATATATAAAGCTCTGAACTCAATAGCAAGGGCTGTTAAAGCCAAAAATATGGCAGCTTGGTCAGCAGGGGAATGGGTCTATTTTAAAGCACAGGTTGATAGTTTGGGCATTGACCTTAATTATGCAGTTGAAGATGTGGAAGAGGAGATGAATGGTATGGCTGCCTTTATGGTAGGCCAGTTCTAAGTCTCCTGGTTTCCTTGGTCTGGGGGCTGTAGCTTTCTCTTTTCTGTTTTTATGGCTGCTGACTTTTTTGTTTTTGTGTTGTCTTTTTGGGGCTGTAGGTTGTCCTGGGTTAGTTTCTTGTTTTTATGGGACAGCTTGTTGGTTAGGGCTGTAGGGTTGGATCCTGTGGTTTTTTTTTTGCTTCTGGGCTATTTTGTGGGCTGCAGGTTGGGCTTGTGTGGGCGGCCTTGTGTTTGGATGTTCTATGGGCTGTATAGGGGTTGGTGTTATCTCATGTGGAAGGGCAATGAAAGGGTTGTCAGGTGTTCTCCTCAGTTCTAGGGTCGGGCTGATAATCTTTGTTGGCAGTTTGACTGGGTGAAGTGGAGATGGGGCGAGAAGGGATGTATTTCCAAAGGTTGGTTGCAGCTTACTGTTGATAATAAGGGGATATATTGGCTGGGTTGGGTGCTGGTGGGTGCTACTGTTCCTGTTGGTTGCAGTTATCCCAGAGTTTATGGGTGCAGCCATGGTTTAGGTGGCATGGCTGATATTTTTGTGGGGCTTTTGAGGTGGGGTTTTCTTGATGTGGGTGGTTCTTGGTCTGGTAGGCAGCTCGAGAACCTTTGGCATCAGGGGATTGAGTCCTGCCACCATGAGTTCTTTGTTAGCTATGGCCTTCGTTGGAGTGGGGTTAGCTGGGTTGGGTTTATTGAGGGGCTGGCTGCTGTTGGCATGGTTCTTGTGGGCTGCAAGCCTTTCTTGGCCATTGAGGGTGTCCTCGTTGTGGGTTTGTAGTTTGGGTAGGGTGGCTGCTTTACAAGGGGTTATGTTCCATCTCTGCTTCTTTTTACATAGGCTTTGCTGTCCTATTGGCCTATCTGGGAAGGGGCTGGCCTCCTGCTTATTTGGATGCTATTCTATGTTGGATTGATCCTTGGAGTGCTGGTCTGCTGCTGCATTTGGGTGGCCTGCTGTGGCCTTTGTCTGGTGTATTGCAGCCCTTGCCATACCTGCTGCTGCTTTCCTTGTCTGCTACCTGCGGCACCTGCATGGCTGGTTGCAGCCTTTGTCTTGTCTCCGGTGGCCCATGCCTTGGCTCTTGCGGCCCCTGCTTTGGCTCCAGTGGCCCTTTCCTTGGCTCCTACGGCCCTTGCCTTGGCCCCTACGACCCCTGCTTTGGCTACTGCAACCCTTACTAGCTTTTGCCCCATACCTTAGGGGATCAAGTCCACAAGATTTGGATTACTGGGCCTATTTTTTGGTTTCCCTTTGGGCTTCTTGTAATTCTCAGTTTGGTTCTACTTGTTTTGTACAGGTTGGGCCCCATTTTGTTAGCAGAGTGGGCCATTAATAGCTTATGGCTTGTTCCTTTTTGTAACAGGGCCTTGTTTTTGTATTCCTTGGGCCTTGGTTCTTTTAGCAAGGGTTGTATATCTAGAGGCTATGTTGTCTTCTGTGGGGCTAGGCCCACTGTCTGTATGTTTGTGTATTGGTCTTGTCGGCCCCTTGGGGTTCGGTATTTTTTGATAGCCGGGCCGGGTTTGTCGGTGATGAGCTATTCGTGGGGGGAATTCCCACCTGGTCGTCATGTAATTCTTTTTGTTGGTTATATATTTTTATGGGCTATGCCCTTTATCCCAAAAAAAACCCTAAACCCTAAACCCTCAACCCCCTCAACCCCCAACCCCAAACCCGAACCCCGACCCCCGACCCCGAACCCCAACCCCGAGCCCCGAACCCTCAACCCTCAACCCTAAACTCTAACTCTAAATCCTAAACCCTAAACCCTAAGGATTTTCATTTGCTCAATTTTTCTCTCTCTCTAGTTTCTCTCTTTAGGAAATTCTCTCTGGCGCCTGGTTCCTTCTCACCTTACACCAGATCCCTTGAAGCTTTCTTCTAGGTTTTCCAGGTGTATGGAACCTTCAAATAACTTCAACCCCCATGTGGAGAAACCACCAGATCCAAATTTGTTCCCCCCTTGAATGCTGGAATTGGGAAGCGAGGAGTTTCTTCATTAGCTGTGAATTCGAAGTCAAAGAAAAAGAAGGAGTCGACTGGAACGATGCTGGGTGGAGTTAGCAATACCAAATTCATCAACCTCAATGTCAGCAGGTTCATTGAGGAGGTCAGTGGAGCTCGCAGCAAAGGATATACCTTGCAGGCTGAGGTCGTGGTTCCACCGCAAGTCATTCATCAAGATGGAGCGTAGGTAGGTTTATTGGATGTTGGGACTGGAATTGTTATCTCTACCCAACCTCCCGTCAACCCTAATGATGCGACAATGGTAGGGGCTGACACAGTGATGTCGATGAAAGAGGTATGTGGTCTCAATTTGGAAGCTTCTGTTCCCTCTTCTTCGGCCATATTTCTGGACGAAGCTTCCATAATCGATGAGGATATGTTCTCTGAATCGGAATATGAGACGGATGAGGATGAATAATTCTGATCCCAATCGAAATGCTCATCAACAGAATGTTTGGGAGAATCATGTTACAGGCAAGGTTTCATATGCTAGCAAGATGAAGCCGAACAATGGGAATGAGCGTACTAGGTTAGAATTCATCCAACCTTCTATCACTTCTACTGGTGGGAAACGTGTTCTCATCTCAGAGGATGATCTAAGGTATTCTGCATCCACTTTTACTATGTACTTGTATGGTTATTTCTTAGGTACTTCCATGGATTTCAATGTAGTCAATAGCACATTTAGGCGACTATGGAAACAGTTTGATTTAGACAGTATATCCAAAAGCTCTGTTGGATATTACTATTTCAAATTTAAAAGTGAACAAGGGATGAATGAAGCTCTCTCTAATGGCCCCTGGTTAGTAAACAATGTTCCTATTTTACTACAAAAATGGGAACCGGGCCTTTGTCTCCAAAAGATTGAACCAAGTGTTATTCCCCTTTGGATCACAGTCCATAATGTCCCCCTAGAACTTTGGACTGGTAAGGGTCTTAGTAAGATCATGAGTGCCCTAAGTGTTCCCCTGCTTATGGATAGAGTTACGGAGGAGAGGTGCGAGTCAAATGGGCAAGATAGGATATGCTAGAGTCTTGGTTGAGGTTGCAGCTTCTAGTAATTTGCTTAATGAAATAGAGCTTGAATTCCCCTCAATAGGTAATAGGTTGCTACCCTTCATGTTTCATACCAATGGAGACCAGCAGTGTGTAACCAATGCAATGTTTTTGGACACTCCTTCCAATGTGTAAAGTTAGGCCTAGAACTGAGGATGAGTTGAAAGCCACTGGCCTAAAACATTCTAACAATAACAGTGGAAACGGTGCAGGGAAAGAGCAGGATGAGGATGGATTTGTCATTAAGACTTATAAGAAAATGCCTACACGTGGTGCTAGGCAGGTGAAACAGCCAAATCAGGGAGGAGTTAGAAACACAAGGCCCAATGTTGGAACTTCTAGGAGTGGGCCACATCAGAAATACAACACCAGTAGTGATCCCCAGGTGCAAAGGAAAATGAGCATGCTGCATAGTGCTCATGTTGTTGCTGCCAGTAACAGAGGAAAGGGGCCAGTTCTGGCTGGCAGGGGGAACATCTCTAAACCCCTAAAACCCCAGGCTGCAGCCACTAGGCAAGGCCATAACAGGGCTGCTATTGGTTCAGAAGTTTCTACTTCTAACCAATTTGATCTGTTAGCAGAAGAAGGGTTTTCTATGATGGATATCGAAGCCTCAGTTCGCACGGGTAAGCTGGTAACTGCAGAAAGACCAAAGAAGGGGAGAACCAAAGCTACCAGTACCACAAAGGGCAAGAACCATGTTGAATATGAGAGTGATGAGGAATCCATTGATTTTGGCATAATGGATGGCCAAAAATGGGCCATAACAAACAGGCTCCTAAAATTCAAATCTGTTAGGGCGGTGGACCAGCAAAACTGGGAGCCTGGTGAGTGGGAATTCTGTCACCACCAAGTGGAAGTGCTTAGAATTGACCCAACCTACAGCGTAGAGGATGTAGACCCAGAGGATAATGATATGGCTCAACTTATTGGTAATGAGTTGGCTCGAGGTACTGAGGGTGAATCAGGGCACCTAGTACCCAACCGCCCACATATTGTTTAGATGGAGATGCGCATCTCTGCTTGGAATGTTAGAGGCATGTCGAATGTCACTAGTCAAAATCAGGTTAAAGAGCACATTTTGAGTAAAAACATCAGTGTTATAGGCGTTTTAGAGACCCACTTGGCCAAATCTAAACTCCACCAGGTTTGTACTCGGGTCTTTGGGAAATGGGAGTGGGACTCCAACTGCAATGAATCTGAGGGAAATACTAGGATTATCATAGGGTGGGACCCCTTTGTTGCGTCCCTTTTGGTGGTTGAGCGTCACTCACAAGTTATTCATTGCCGCCTTCACCCTACTAATGGTAGCCCCTCGTTTTATTGCTCTTTTGTCTATGCCTATCATCGTCAAATTCCTAGAAGGCACTGTTGGGAGGCTCTTAGAATTCATAGGTCTCTTGTAGGTTCTGACCCTTGGGTGTTACTTGGTGACTTCAATGCCATTATGGACCCAGCTGAAAGATCTATGGGGTCTTCCCAAGTTTCTAACAGCATGACTGAATTGAGAGAATGTGTTTTTGACATTGAAGTTGAGGATATTGGCATGTCAGGTCTTAAATTCACTTGGAATAAAAGCCTTGGTAACCCTCTTGGGTTACTTAAGAAACTTGATAGAGCTATGTCCAATGGTCCGTTTGTTCAAGCATATCCCTTGGCTTATGTGCAATTCCTGCCCTTCCTTACCTCTGACCACTGTCCCATAGTGCTCTCTGTCCCATCTGCTGTAAGGAAGGCCCTTAGGCCCTTTAAATTTGCCAACTTTCTGACTGGGAAAGAGGCTTTCTTGCCCATTGTTAAAGCCTCGTGGGAACAACCTGTCCAGGGGTTTCATATGTTCTCTTTGGTCTCAAAATTGAAGAGGCTTAAGACTCCCTTGAGAACCCTCAACCGAAAGCAAGGTAACATTTTTGAGAATGTCCGAATTTTGAAACATGAATTGGAGAATATTCAATCTGAAGTTACTGATGACCACACCAAAACAGATCTTAGGCATGAAGAGCAAGTCTATCAAGATGCTTATAGGTCAGATGTTAGGGATGAGGAGTCCTTTTTCAGGCAGAGAACCAAAATCAAATGGGTAGGTGAGTAGTGATGCACAAAAAAACCGGTTAACCGAACCGGTACCGGTTCGTAACCGGTTATTGCAATCGGTTATAGGTTTTTCAAAAAACCGGCGGTTTGGGACCGGTTTGAGGTTTCAAGAGACCAAACCGGTTAACCGGTCCAACTCACTAAAAAATTGGTTATTTATAGGTTAACCGGTTCGGTTAACCGGTTTCGGTTATTATACGGTTTCAGTTTTTGAGCTTGAAAAACCGGTTATTAACCGAATTGGTTATTGGAAAAAACCGGTTTCTAGCCTTTGACCGGTTAACCGGTTCGGTTATTCCAAAACCGGTTTTCGACCGGTTAACCGGTTTGTGCACCTCTATAGGTGAGGGTGACCAAAACAGCAGGTACTCCAATCAGGTCTTAATTAACAACATGAACAGGCGCCGGATTCATGCAATTCAGGATTCTCGGGGTTACCTTATCACAGGACCCCCAATGGCTGCTCAGTTTGTTGACCACTTTGAATCCATTTTGGGCCAAACAACTACTGTGGAGGAGATTTTGAACCCTTATCACCTATTTACCTTAACCATCCATCATAATGTTGCTGATAGTATGGTCAACCAGATCTCGGATGAGGAAATAAAGGGTGCTCTCTTTGATATTGATGACAACAAGGCTCCTGGACCAGATGGCTTCTCATCCAAATTCTTTAAGGCGTCCCAGAACATTGTGGGGCCTGATTTCTGCTATGCTATCAGGGAATTTTTTAGAAATTGTAATCTCCTTAAGGAGGTTAATGTCGCTATCATTGCACTTGTCCTAAAGGTAGATACCCCTAGAAAGGTTACCGACTTTAGACCTATCTCTTGTTGCAATGTCACGTACAAGTGCATTAGCAAAATCATTACCAATTGTATCAAAGGTGCCCTGGATCATGTGGTGAGTGAGAGTCAGTGTGCATTCATCCCTGGTAGGCAGATCAGTGATAACATTCTTATCACCCAGGAACTTCTCAAGAACTATCATAGGAATAGGGGCCCTCCCAAATGTGCTTTCAAAATCGATATCCAAAAAGCGTATGACACTGTTGAGTGGTCCCTCCTCCATAAATGCCTTTCTCATTTTGGGTTCCCTCAACGGATGATCCAATGGATCATGATGTGTGTCACTTCTACTTCTTTTTCCATTAATGTGAATGGGGAACAAAGAGGTTTTTTCCAAGGGAAGAGGGGCTTGCGCCAGGGAGACCTTATGGCCCCTTACCTTTTCACTCTGGTTATGGAGGTCCTCTCCCTTATCATTGCCCGTCATGTTAGGGACAATGGTCAGTTTAAGTATCACTGGAGGTGTGCAGAAGTTGGCCTCACCCATCTTTGTTTTGCGGATGACCTTTATCTTTTCTGTAATGGGGATAGTGCTTCTGTTGAAACTCTTATGGATGCTGTTAATGAGTTCAAGGGTGTTTCTGGCCTTACTCCTAGTATTCCTAAGAGCACAGGTTATTTTTGAAATGTCAAGCCATATGTCATTCAGGAGATAAATGATTTTATTCATTTTAAGGTGGGAACCCTTCCTATCAAATACCTTGGAGTCCCCTTCATTTCTTCCAGGTTGTACCAGATTGCACCCCCTTGCTTGAGAGGGTTACTAGGAAAATAAAGGATTGGAAGAATAAGTCTCTTTCCTTTGCAGGCAGGTTGCTCCTAATTAAATCAGTCCTTAACTCTATGCAAGTGTACCGGGCCTCTGTTTTCATTCTCCCTGCCACTATTCTTAGGGATATTGAAGGACTCCTGCATGGCTTCCTGTGGAGTAAAGGTTCCCTCCTCCGAGGCATGGCCAAAGTCAAATGGAAAGAGTGTTGTACCCCCATAAACCATGGGGGCTTAAGGTTATGTCCAAACACATCTGGAGTATCATATCCCATAAGAAATCTCTTTGGTTCAAGTGGGTTGAAACTTACCATCTTAAGGGTAGAAATTTCTGGGAGATTCCCATCAGGAAGGAAGATTACTGGAGCTGTTGGGAGATTCTTCAGCAAAGAGATGCCATCCGTCCCCATATCATTACTGTCATTGGTGATGGTAGATCTGCCTCTGCCTGGTATGATAATTGGCGCCAACAGGGGCCCCTGTGCTAAGTGATTTCTTGCAGGAATATTAGTGGGGGGGGGGGGGGTTCAGCAACTTTTCTGTTGTTGCTGATGTTGTTACTAACAACCAGTGGAGATGGCCCCCAGATTGGAGCACCAGGTTCCCTGCCCTCTTCTCTACCATTCCCTGCCAACTTCGGCCTGATATTCCTGATAATCCCAATTGGAGAACTAACTCAGGTTGTGCCTTTCCATGTTAGTGCTGTTTGAAGAAGAAGGGCCTGCTGTCCTGTGGTCTAAGTTGGTCCGGTTCTCCCAAAACACTCCTAGGCATGCTTTTAACCTGTGGCTTGCGGTTAAAAATAAGCTTCGAACACATGGAATGGTGGAGAACTGGAATACTGGTCCTGTTCTTGGGTGTACTTTCTGCAAGATGGTGCCGGATTCTACCAGCTACTTATTTTTTGAATGTGAGTTCCCTGCTAAGGTTTGGGAGAAGGTTTGTTCTAAGACTAAATAGGGCCACATTACTGGCCCTTGGAGGGATAGAATTGAGGAATACTGTAATACCATTAATAATAACTCTGCCTGGAGTGTTATTAACGTTTAGTCTTAGGTGCTGCAGTGTATTACATATGGTAGGAGAGGAACCTTAGGGAGTTTGACAACAGGCATCGCCCGGTTGAGGAAATCTCTTCTTTGATTTTGGACACGGCTAGGATTAGGCTCCTTACTCTTCTTTTCAAGGATTCAAATGTGTTAGTCCATGTGAGGAATGAATGGGGTCTGGATAGGTTTAACCACATGGCTGATAGTATTAAAGACTGCATACACTAATGGCTAGCCATAGAATGTTAAGTGGAAAGTACTTCTGGTTTGTTTGGTGGGTTTGTTTCTGTGAGCCCCAGTAAAGGTATTGTCTGGAGTGGTTAAACTGGTTAGAGAATAAAGTGCCTATGAAAATCCTTATTACTGCTGTTGTTATTCACAATCACATTCACAAACAGGTCTTGGTTTTCAAAGGGTTTGGTTTGGCTGGGTTGGCTTCCACTTGCTCTTCTTGTTCTTCTTGTCTTATCTTTTGGCTTTGGCCTCCTGCTTTTGTTAATATTTGCAGGTGGAGGGGTGGTTATAAGGGTAGCTATGGGTTCTCTGTCCCTATGGGTTGGGTTGTTTGGAATGGCTGCTACTATTGTTCCAGCTTTAGATGGTACCTCATCAGGCTTTTCAAGCACTACCTTATGTACTTATATACGTGTTCTTTGGGGAGTTGGGGTATGTACTGGATGGGGGGGTTTGGCTGTTCACAAGAAGAGGGTCTGTGGTCACACTTGCTGTCCTATTAGAGTTTCTCAAATTTATTGGGTTTATTTAGGGTTACTGTTGGGGGTTGGGTACTTGAGGAGCTGGTGCTGCTTGTGCGGCTGTGGCATGCAGGTCCATCATTTTATTATGGGATCTGATTGTGGGATACACCTTCCTTCTTCTTACCAGGGTGTGTTTGCTGGGTATTGGGGTTGGGATGTTTCTGGTAATAGGAGTTGCAGGACGTGTTCTGTTTCTCTTGTGATCCAGATGGGGCTTCAAAAGTAGGCTAGGTATGTTCTGTTTGATTGGGCTGCCATATCCCTCAATCTATTCAGTATATGTTCTACTTGGTATGATCCTTTGGGTTGGGCTGTGGGAAATAATCTGCATGGGAGCAGCTTAGTTCGATCTTGTTCTCTTACCACTGCTGCTCGGATCATGGTTGCTGGGCATTATGGGTTGGGTTGGGCTGTGGGTAATAATCTGCATGGTCGCAGCTTAGTTTGGTCCTGGTTTCTTGCCGCTGCTGCTCGGATCATGGCTGCTGGGCAACATGGGTTGGGCTGGGCCTTTGCACACACTGCAGGGGGTAAGGGTGGGGCTACCAACAGTTCCTACGTGCTTGGTCTAGGTGCCTTCCATCTGTTTAAATGGGGTCATAAACCTGAGGATGACAAGGGTTTGGATAGGTGGAATGTGCTATGGAATTAACAATGCATCTCAGCTTCCAAGATGATGATGGGTCATGTTCTCTTGACTCACTACTTGGAGTGTGAACATGTTTCCTTGGTTGGATCTATCTACAATTATGGGGCTGTCAAAGTGGGTTGGTGATAACTTCCATGGTGGCAATTGGATGGGCCAGGATTCTTTGGTGTCACATGGGATGGATGCTTGCATGATGAAGAGATGGCAGATCACTTGGCATACGACTCACCAGTGTACAAGCATGTGGGTTCATGCTTGGATTTCTCTTCTCAGTGCTGTCCTTTTGCTTGTGGTTCAATATGGGTTTCAGTGCCCTGTTTTGGTCTTGATGTGGAGTGTTTCTCATGTATATTCCAGTTCTTCTCATGGAGACTTGGGAAACAATCGACATCAACACTATGGTCACACTAGGGCTGTTTTAACTACTACTCTCTGTTGTATTTTGCATTGTATGTATTGGTTCTTTACTTGTAGTGGCTACAGTTTTAGCCCTAGTAGTTACACCCCTTTCTTGTATAGGTGGGGTGATGGAATGAAATACATCCTTGTCATTTTTTGGGTTGCTAAACATAGGTTAGGAATTTATTGTATTTCGGGAGGGAATACCCTCTTTGGTTTGTAATCTCTTTTTTGTTGATATTTATTTTTCCGGGCAAAATGCCCTTTACCCAAAAAAAAACCTAAACCCTACACCCTAAACCCTAAAATCTAAACCCTAAAACCCTAAAACCCAAAACTCTAAACCCTAAAACCCTAGACCCTAAACACTATACCCTAAACCCTAAACCCTTAATCCTAAACCCTAAACCCTAAGTTTCTCTCATTTGTGTTTTTTTGTGTGTGTTTTCCAAGGTGTTTCTCTCTTTGGCCATCTCCCTCTCCTAACTCTTCTTTGGCCGTGACAAATCTTTCTCATCTTTGAGATTGATGATCAACATTTGCTTGATCAAGTGTTTCATAAACTAATCTTTATGGAATGCATACAATTGGCCTAGATATTCTTGGCTGTTACCCAAAAGTTTTTTCTTTTGGTGCTAGAAACTCACGGTTATATGAGGATTGTTTAGGATGGGAGATGGGCAGAGAGTTAGACATGTTCGAATGATGGATTCAAGCCAATAATCTATTTGAATGGAACATGAAATCACCTTTAGAGATTTTTGATTTATGGTCTCTAAGAATTGTTATAATGGTGTATTACATGATTATCTTTTGTACATTCAAGGGATATAGTGGCTAAATGTTCAGGATCGAAACTTGGCCATATACATTCACATTTGATGAGTACTTCCGGTTCATAAGTATTGAAGATCTAAAACATGGAGCCGTGATATTTTAAAGTGGTGGTGGATTGCATGGTGATTCTTGAAGTTGGGGTGGCGGCACATTAGTTTTACGTATTAAAAAGTTGGTGATCATCTTGCCGAAGCAACACACATGGGGCTGAAAAAATGTTGCGGCTGCCTTTTATATTTATCGGGTTTCGGTTCTTGGTGGTTAGCCGACTAGGCCATAACGTGGTGGTTTTGGTTTCATGTGATTCAAGGTGATGCTGGGTTTTGATTGCAAATCATGCTGATGGTGGCGGCATCAATATGGTGGCTGGATTACATGGTGGTGATTAAAGGTTGAGCGGCGGCTTGTTTGATTCGATTTTAATGAATTGGTGGTCAAAGAGCTGAACCAATCGCATATGGGGTTACACACATTGTGTAGCTGCCTTTATCTCTTTGGGGTTCGGTCATTGGTGGTTAGCCAATTATGTCATAAGGTGGTGGTCTTGGGTGGGCAATCATCATCTTTATTTCATGTGGGCTGCACCTGTTATGACCGGTTGCATGCTTTTGAAAGCTTTGGATTGGTTTTAAACGTGTGATGTTTACATTACATGGTGGGATATTATTTTTTTTTTGCTTTGCATGTGGGTTTGCATCTTGCGGCTCGCATTCTTGTTTCTTCATTTGAGATGGATGATTAGGATAAGTATTCTAAGTTTTGTTTCATTCAAGGCTGAAAATAGGTGTTCATGTGGGGATGAATGATTGATTTTATCAATTGTGGATGCATGATGGTGTACAATATTCAATATGATGACTGATGTGCACGTGTGGTTTTTGGATTGCATGGAAATTATATGGCAAAATAAATGTGGTGCATACTTATCCGAACACATGGGGCTGCATTGATTTGCGGCTGCCTCTTACCTTTGTGGATCTGGTGTAGATGGTTCATACTTATCTTATGTATGGTAGCATATTGTTTTGATTTGATTAGCATGTGGGCCTGATTTGGTGGCATATGCTTTTGATTATTTGGATGATTTATATGCATGACTATTGCATATGATGTGCATGAGGAAGGGATATGGTTAAATGATAATGTCTTGATGTCAATGCATGGTAGCATTGGATAATGGACTTGCATGGCCTCATGTATGTGATTGTGTTGGGTTATGGCATACTTGTTTATTTCAAGTTTTCAATTCTTTATGGTTCCTAATATCAGTGAAAATCATCAACACTTGAGTGGAAGATAGTTTTTGTTTTCTTAATGGCCTTAAAAATGGGGGAGAAAAGACATCTAAGTATGGGCTAAGGTGGACATCTAGTACAAGTTTGGAGAGATGTTATTACTATCATTCATTTGGGTGTTAGGTCCCCTAAATGAGCCTTAGAAATGGGACGGGGATTGAACCAAAGTATGGGCTAGGTTGATGATAAGTAATGAGGATGTTACAACATGAAGAATGGAAGACTTGGAGATGCTTTGCTTATATGGGATTTGAGCACTCTTTAAATGACAAATCATAGAGTTAGTATGAGTCCTTGTTTGTTTGGGCTTGTGTGCCTATCACTAGTTTGTTTTATTTGTTTATGTCGGTTCCCCCTCTAAGGTTAAAATGTCCTGGAGGGGGGGATGCGGTTTGTTTGTAACATACATTATTCTTTTTAATAAAATTTGCCAGGGCTTGCCCTTTTCAAAAAAAAAACCCTAAACCCTAAACCCTAAACACTAAACACTAAACCCTAAATCCTAAACCCTAAACCCTTTTTTGTTAGCCTTTCCGTGATTGTCCGATATGTGCTATTCGCCGGGGGGGGGGGGGGTATGCCCCTGGTTTACTTGTAATTTTTGTTTGGTTGGTTATATATTTTTCCCGGCAAAAGCCCTTTATCCAAAATAAACCCTAAACCGTAAACGGTTGACTATGCTCCAAATAGAGTTATTACTGAGGGGCTTACAGAAATCATCAATTCTTTCATTCCAATTATCCGTGATGTGAACCCAATTTTTTTTGCTGCTGACATTACCCCAAACCTTATCTGAGTAGTCACACTAAAAAAATAGATGGTCAGCACTGTCCTGAACTTCCTAACAAAACACACATCTAAGGACTAAAACTAGCTGCCAACCTCCCACAATCTCATGAGTACGAAGCTTATTCTTAATCGCCAACCAGAGGTCAAAGGCATGTCTGGGTATGCTTTGAGAAAAATAGACCAAGGTTACCCATGGGGGCAGTGTTACCATAATTCTGGAAATCTTTCCAGGTGGTTCCAACCTAGAAAGGGTCAAGCTTGCCCTCCTTATTTCTCCACAAGATCTTGTCCGGCATATCTGCCAGCAAAAGACAAGGATTTGTTCTTCAAGTCCGTGACTTTATTTCTGAACTTATCAACAAGAGGAGAACAGTCCCTACACGAGAGACGAGGAAATAAGTGGGACTCCCAGGTATTTGACTAGGAGGGTACCAACACGAAACTGGATAGTGTTAGTGATATCCCTCTAAACTTCAGGCTTAATATTTCCAAATAGACAGTACTTTTGGGGATACTTGGAGTTAGGCCTGAGATACCCTTGAATTCATCCATAGCATATATTAGGATGTTAACAAAGGTGACATCTCCATGACAGAACAAAATTAAGTCTTCAGCAAAACAGAGGTGGGTGAGTTCAAGCTCCTCACATTTCCAGTGATATTTAAAGGCCTCATTCTCCTTTATGTGGTGCTTGATTATGAGAGAAAGGACTTCCATGACAAGGGTGAAGAGGTAGGGAGCCATAGGGTCACCTTGACGAAGACCACGGTTCCCCGGAAAGAAACCCTTTCATGATCCACTTTATCATCTTGGGAGGGAAGCCAAAGCAGGAGAGACAAGCTTTGAGAAATGACAATTCAACAATATCATAAGCTTTCTAGATATCAATTTTAAAAGCACATCTAGGGTGGCCTCTTTGCGTGTGATAATAATTCAGCAGTTCCTGAGAAAGAAGGATATTGTCACAGATTTGTCGGCCCGGGACAAACGCACATTGATTGTCACTGAAAAGGATTGTCAAGGCCTTTTTGAGACGATCTGAGATGTTTTTACTGATGCATTTGTAAATCACATTACAGCAGGATATGGGACTGTAATCGATAACTTTCCTAGGGGATTCCACTTTGGGGACTAAGGCTAAAATAGTGGCATTGACTTCCTTTAGCAGGTTCCCATTTCGAAAAAAAATATTTAACTGTCGAACACAGGTCATCACCAATAATGGGCCAGGCAGCCTTGAAGAATTTTGAGGAAAATCCAACAGGGTCAGGGGCTCTAACATTCTCAATATCAATGATGGCCGTTTTAATTTTCTTATTAGTAAATGGCCTAACCATCTCAGTAGCAACATCATGAGGGAGTTGGGTTGTGAAAAGAGAATCTTGATCAACAATGGGCTTAACCTCGATAGATTGACCAAGGACGGATTGGATGTTGGCAATAAATTTGTCAGCCACCTGAGCCCCAAAGGTGAGGTGACCAGAAGCATCCTCAACCGAAAGGATTCTATGTCTATTCCAAATAAACCTGCTCCTCAAGATGAAGGTCTTTGCTAGTGAGATCATTGAAAACCTCCTGTTTTATACCTTCAAGCTCAGATTTTAAGTTTCGGACATTCTCAAAGTGGTTACCTTGTTTCCAACTCAAATTTCTCAAAGGGGATTTGAGTTTTTTAAGTTTGGAGAAAAGAAAGAACATGGAGAAACCGAGGATGTGGGTTTCCCAAACTTCCCTAACAATGGGAAGAAACTCCTTTTTAGAAGCAATGAAGTTGGGAAACTTGAAAGGCTTATGGACATTGGAAGGGCTAGCATCCGGAAAGGAGATAAGAACAGGGCAGTGGTCTAAGGTAAGGAAAGGACGGATTTCCGGTATCACCGAAGGGAAAGCAGTGAAAAACGACCCATTTGACATAGCTCTATCCAATTTCTTAAGGAGACCCTAGCGGTTGCCCGGGCTCTTGTTCCAAGTGAACTTAAAACCCACACTAGCAATGTCCTCAACCTCAATGTCAAATAGACAATCACGCAATTCCAGCATGCTTTGGGAGGCAGATGAGGACCCAATAGACCTTTCCGAGGGGTGTATAATGGCATGAAAATCCCCTAAAAGCAGCCAGGGGTTTGTGCCAACAAACTAGGCACGAGCCCGAAGGGAATCCCAACATTGCCTCCTAATAATATGCCTGAGGTAGGCATAACTGAAAAAGCAATGATCCTTATTTCCACCACTAACAGGCTGGATTAGGCAGTGGATAGCTTGAGCATGCCTAGCCACAACCATTAAGTTCACCACTCTAGGAATCCACCGAAGGACGATCCTAGTATTGTCCATAGATTCATTGGAGCTAGAGTCCCAATCCCAATTCCTGAACACATGATTACAAACCTTACTACGCCTGGTTTTAGCAAGGTGGATTTCAAGGAGGCCTAAGACCATTAACCTCCTATCAGCCAAGAAATCTCTAATTTGTTTCTGTTTAGAGGTATTGGGCATACCTCTCACATTCCAAGCAACAATTTTTATGTCCATCTAAGACGGGGATAGGTGTTGGGGGCCAAATATATGTGGGATTTACTAGCTCCCTTCCTAGCAGCACTATCCATTAGTTTAGCCATATATATCTTTAAATTCCACATCTTCCACATTATAATCTAGAGCTAACCTCAAGATGTCTAGTTGGTGGTGAAAAAACTCCCATTCCCCCGGCTCCTATTTAGCTTGGTCAGCAGCTCTAACACACTTATACTTCAAGAGGCAGTTGGTGATAGCCCATTTTTGGCCATCAGTAATGCCAAAGTCAATAGATTCATTATCACTCTCACTCACAACCTTAGACAAACTATTGTGACTATGACCTGCACCAGAATTATCCATGGTAGCTAACTCAATTTTGGATTTTCCTTAGACAAACTTAGAGTTCTCATTCATTCCCTTTTTACGAAACTGATCCTGTGTGGGTAACTATTCAAAATCGCTAGCCACATTATATGCTATCTTTGTCTAGAAAATTTCCAACTTTCCTTCATGGGTTTTCCACTTTAGTAGATCAAACTTACGAGTTTGTAACACTGGCATATTTACCTCAAATAAAAACTGGAAAGTATCTCTCCATTCGTCTTACTGAAGCCATCTGCCTTCATGAGCTACATCGGCTACCACCTCATCTAGATTATACCCAGCTCTACTTATTTCCCAGTTTGGAATCAAGTCTCTTAGGGGGCTTAGGGCATACCATTGATCCTCCCATACTGAGGTTTGCTGGTCATTCCCTAACTCCATGACCATGTATTTTCGAACCTTTTGACGTGCATGCAATATGTTTTTCCCACTCCAAATATCTCCATCCTGAGCTCGTGTCCTCCAAAAGTGATATTCTCCCATTTTGTATCTTTGTAGCCATTGTATCCATATCGAATTCTTGGACGAGAGAATACGCCAAATGTGCTTTTTCATTATGGCTAGATTATGAATTACCAGGGATTTAACTTCCAAACCTCCCGCATGCCGCTGTTTGCATACCTCCTTCTAGTTAACTCTAGCCCGCCCTTGAACATTTTCTGTTGAGTCCCAGAGAAACCTCCTCATCAGACTTTCCATTTCATCTAATATGTTTATTGGTAATGTAAACATAGTTGCCCAGTATACATGTAACGAACCAATCACAGACCGAATTAGTTGTAATCTGCTGACATACGAAAGTGTCTTGATCTTCCAATCTCCTAGTCTAGCTTTAACTTTGTCAATCTACACTGAACAATCCTTTGAATATATCATCTTAGATAAGACTGGCACCCCAAGGTGTCTCACGGGGTGTTTACCCACCTTAAACGGGACAATATTTTGTAGGGCATTCTTTATAGATGGCTGGACATTTCCTAGAAACACGGTGCTCTTCATCATATTAGGATGCAGCCCTAAAACACTACTAAATTCTTCCAATGCTTTTTTAATTGTGTTCAGGGAGTCAGTGTCCACATGGCAGAGCATAAGCAGGTCATACGCAAAGCATAGGTGTGTTAACGCTAACTCCTTACACCTCCAATGGTATTGAAAGTTCCCATTTTATTGTATCTTCCTTTTGAGAATGAAATTTAGCAATTCCATAACCAAGGTGAACAAATAAGGTGATAAAGGGTCACCTTGCCAGAGGCCACTCTTGCCCGCAAAGAAATCGTATGCCTGACCATTGAGGTTAATGGGATAGGTGGCTGTTGACATGCATTCCATAAACCAGGCCCTCATACATGGGTGAAACCCCCAGTGTTGTAAACATTGGTCCACAAACTCATGTGCGACCATATCATATGCTTTTTGGAGATGTATTTTTAGCGCCACTTTCGATGGTCCTCGGTTCTGGTGATAGTTTCTGACTAGTTCTTGTGTAAGTAGGATATTATCACTGATTAGTCTACCCGAAATGAATGCACTTTGACATGTATCTATAGCCAGTTCTAGGCTACCTTTTATTCTTTCAAAAATAATTTTGCTAATACATTTGTATAGCACATTGCAGCAAGAGATAGGTCTATAGTCTAAAAATGATTTGGTGCGATTCTTGAGAGCAAAATCTTGTGCTTTCTACATCGATTAAAGATCATTCTTCCCCCTATTTACGTGTTTACAACATCACACTTGTTGATCGATTGTTATTGAGTGTTTTCTGTTTGGAAAAAAGTTTTTTCCAATGGGAAACTCGAACAAAGTGAAACAATCAGGATTGGGAAATCAGGAACCGCCCGATCCAGGTGTTAAAGGTCGATTTTGGACTAGTAACCTGTCGGATAGGGATGATTTGGATGAAAAATACACTGGGAATAAGAACCAAGTTGGAATCAAAGATTTAGGATTAAACGCAAAAAAGAAGAAGGCTGATCACAAGAAGAATAGCAAGGATGCAAGTTTCTATCGTCTTGATCAGACTAATATAGAAAATATTCCAGTTAACAATAATCCTAATGTAGCCGACACTCTCGAAGTGGACCCGTTGGTAACGTGTACTCCAATTGCGATACAACCTCATCATGAAGCTCCAAAAGGCATGTATACCTGCATGCATGGTGTGCATGGAACAGAAGAGGTGAGGATTAATGAAGCAAAGAAGTCCGACGCAAAGGAAAAATATGATTTTCAATGTCAACTGAATATAATTCTGAATGAGCAATCAAAATCGTTTTCGTATGGCGGTACGATCATAAAGGTGAGGCTGGAGGATACAATTCGGGGTGAGCAACAAGAAGAGGAAATAGAATCTCCTATGCAAAATGATATTGGCATGAATGATAATACATACAATATGGTCGATCAACAAACAAATAAGTCGGGTGAAGGTAGTCGCAAGATACAACAAAAAATATGGTCGTTTAAGAAAATAAAAATATGTCAAAGCCAAAAGTTTGGTAATGAGTTCCAACCAATTCAGTTGAGCGAAAATTTCTTTATCAGTGCCAACTATCAACCGGGGGATAATAGTTTCATCATCAACAGAAAAATCCCAGATAAAAGAAGGACGGTAAAAACATTGTTAAGGGAAAGACCGTATTCTAACAAGAAGGCGAAGGATCATGGTCAGGTGAAGACGGGGCTGAATGTGGATTTTACCTTACGGAGTTGCATGAGAAGTGCTAGCTGTTTTGTACATATTGAATTTAAAGCGCAGAAAGCTAGAGAAGCAGAAGGAAGGAAAGGGGATACCAATATGTTGGAGAAGAAACACAACTCGAATCCTCATGATGAAAAAAATTCTAGAAAATAAAGTCTCGTATGTGGAGATGTTGAATGGGAACATAGAGTAGACCTTTTCGGATAAGGTTCAATTCTATCCTCCAATGATTTTGCAAAATTTCCAAAAGGTAGTTATGATTGATCCAAAAATCATTCAACAAGCAAAAGACACATATAAAAATTATTTATATGGTTATTTTGTGGGTGCTAACCCTATTTTGGCATGTGTAAAATTCAACTTGCTTAAAATGTGGAGAAATTTTGAAGTGGAAGATATTACGTATAATGGAGCTGAAGTTTTTCTGTTCAAGTTTGTGGATGCTTATAAAATGAAAGAGGTATTAGACCTAGGTCCATGGATTGTAGGTAATATACCACTTTGTCTGCAAAAATGGGACACTCGACTGTGTATGGTCAAAGAGGCACCAAAAACCATTCCTATATGGATTCTGTTAAAAATATGCCCCTGGAACTATGGAACACGGAGAGTATTTGTCGAGCAGCCAGCTTCATAGGTAATCCCTTAACGTTTGATAAAGTGACTAAACATAAATGTGCTAACGCCAATGAAGTCGGGGGCTATGCTAGATTCCTAGTTGAGATAAACACGGATTGTATGTACCCAGACATAGTTAAAGCTTGTTATCCAGCATTAGGTATAATCCCGGGTAAATATGTGGATATTCAAGTTGAATATCAAACCAAACCGACCATCTGCCCTTAATGTAGAGTGTTTGGACACACAATCAATATGTGCCCAAAGAGAACCAGTGGTAATTATGGGAAGTCATAGGGTGAACACAGTAGTGTCCAAGCTAATAATACGGGTATTGAGGCTACTATGCAAAGCCGGAAAAAGCATATGAACCAAGATGTGGAAGGCTTTACAGTGGTTGTGAATAGGAAAGAAGGTCGTAAACAAAAATTTCATATGGCAGAGGAAAGGCGATATCAAGATAAATGAGTGTTTATGGCATAGAAGGACGCATATATGGAAAAAGGGAGATTCAACTATTGAGAAACCATATCAATATGAGAAGGAACATAAAAAACAAACTTTGTGTATAAAAAGATTGGTGATGAACAGCCCAAGCAAAAATCAGATATTCCTCTAAAACAAAGCACATGAAATAATCCAAAAAGGGATCCAAAAGTGAAGGATTCAAAGATGGACAAGGGTCCCAAAATACTGGAAACAAAGAACATGTTTGTTCTATTGGATGAGCAAATTGAAGAGATGGTGGTCGAGGTGAGGAATACGAAGAAGGATATCACATCAGGAGACAAAGGAGGTCATTTGAATAACAAATGGGAGAAGGATCAAGCTCAAACTTTGGATAAATATTACTATGATTATTTAAATGCAGAGGATAAAGGAATGGCTCTGGAGTACATCACAAGAAGGGAGGTCCCAACAAAGAAAGTGATGAAAGAATGGAGCAAAGCCATAAAGAATTATTTTCATGATATGAGTAATGTTTATGGTTTTATTCAGGGAGTTCGGGCCACACGAAGAGGGATGAAAGCAGTGGACTAGGATATGGATGTAGAGAAGAATGATGAGGGGAACCTGTAGGACGAGCAAAGTGAAAATGAAAATAACCTAGAATCATGGGAGACAACAAATGACACAATGGATGAGGACCAAAGAGCTGACATAGCTAAGCAAGAACAACCAAATAACACTTTGATTAATCGAGCTTAATTTATTAGCGTGGAATGTTCGAGGGCAAAACAACAAAGGGGATCAAGACAATCTTCAAGAGCTAATGGTGTCAAAAACGATTGCGATATGTTGCGTCCTAGAATCACATGTTACATGTAAGAAACTTCATACTATATGTAGTCATACTTTTTGGAAGTGGGAATGGATATCAAATGTGGAATCTTGCACCAATTGGGTCCGCATATTTTTGGGATGGGATCCAAATGTTTTGGATGAGATGATGATTCACCAAATAGATCAAATAATGCATTACCCTTCTTTTGTTCTTTTGTGTATGGACATGTCAAAACATATAAAAGAAGAGCCTTATGGGATGACATCAATAGATTATCCAGTACTATTACCCAACAATCCTAGGCAGTCCTAGGTGATTTTAATGCAGTGCTATCGCCATACGAAACTAATCATGGAGGCTCAACGTTAACAAAAATGATGGAAGATCTAAAAGAGGTATGCATCACTACGGGACTTATGGACCTTCACATGCAAGGTTTGAAGTTCACATGGAATAATTCGTCGGGTAACACAATGGGATCACTCTCCGGGCATGCTTACAATACCCCACATGAAAAGACAATGGAAACCAACAATGTTTACGTTTGTGAATTACGTCACTAAGAAAACATGATTCAAGGAAATGGTGACTCAATAATGGAAGAAGAATATTGAAGGTTGTAAGATGTATAATTTGGTTCAAAAGTTGCGCAACATGAAGAAAATTATAAGGAAGTTCACAAATGACAAAGGAGTTAACTCAAAAAAGCTCCAACAATTTAAAGAGGAACTCGGTACGATTCAGGATACAATTGCTAAGGACAAATATTCTACAACCCTTCGGGAAGAAGAAGCTGTGTACTTAGAAGCTGTGAAAAAAAATAGAGAATGATGACGAGCAACTTCTCAAACAAAGAGCAAAGATTAGGTGGTTGCGTCTCGAAGATCAAAACACTAAGTACTTCCACCATGCCGTCCAAGCTAGGAAAAAGAAGAATACAAAAAGATCAATAAAAAATCTAGAAGGGATAGAAGTTCATGAGGAGAAAGTGCCTGAACAATTTTTCAATTTCTATGAGAGCCTCTTGGGGAAGAAAGGCAATGTAACGAGGATAACTAATCCAACCCAGCTATTCACAAAGAGAATACCGGATAATGTGGCATGCAATATGGTTAGAGAGGTTATATCGGTGGAAATTAAAGAAGCAATGCTTGCAATTGAGGATGATAAAGCTCCAGGGCCGGATGGGTATACTTCGAAATTTTTCAAAGCTTCATGGTATGTTGTTGGGCAGGATATCATAGATGCGGTTAAAGAATTTTTTAGTAATGGGAAGGGTTTAGGGTTTAGGGTTTTTTTTCTTCCTTTTGTTTTTTTAAGGGGAATCTGTAACAACTTTGAAAACTCCCCTTAACCTAAACATGTATTAAATACTTGGGTTTATTAAAGCCCAATAAGGAAACTTAGGCCCATTAAAGATTTTACCTAGAACAAAGTTCAAATACTTCATCTTAAACTCGAATACTGTTAATAAACTCGGTTTAATAAACTTATGGAGATTACAAACCCAGTTAAACAATCGTTCGTTACTAGTATATGTATAATAGTAAATGACAAACAAAAATGAATAATTACAACAAAATAATAATAACATAATTATTAAAATATAGACATTAAGTATTGCCAAATAGGTTTAAATTAAATATACAAACACGACTGATAAAGTTGGGGTTAACGCGTAATAAGTAGTATTGAATATTTAACGTACTGAGGTCAGAACAGAACCAAAGTATCTGTAAATGATTAAATAAATAACGGTAATATTAAAAAGGCAAAAGTCATATTCGGAGCGTGAAAACATTAAATTATTCAAATATGACGTATACGCGGTAATAAAGCGTTTCAATGTAAATAATCAAACAAATTAATTTTAACGGACGAAATGAACATTCGAATAGTATTATAAATCACTTTTACGTAAGTTAGGAAGTGTCGAGTAGAGAATATTAAACGAAAATGAAATACGATCGCGAGACGAATACGATACGCGTTTTAACCCTATTAAAACCAAGTATAAAAAGGGGGTAAACCCTCATTTTCATCTTTATGTATCAGCCGCATACACACACGCACACATATTGGTGTATGCAGTCGTTCGAAGCAAACGAGAGAGAGAGAGTAGCAGCAGCGGAGCTGTGGCGATCAAAGCGAGGAGCACGGCGGAGCCAGGGCGACAGGATGAGCTGGAAACACCCTCGGACTCCTCTACTCACGCACGACAACATTTCCTTCTACGGTTTCATGAGATTATGGCTCAAAAGAGGAGAAATGGGACAAGAATGAGCATGGCGGCTAGGGTTTTTACCCAAATGAACGGCGCCAACAGGCTGAGGTCGGATTCGAGATGTTGCGGGGGTTTTCAGATGGTTGAAAGTGGACTAGAAAGGCCACATGCCGCAGTTGTAGCGGCTCAAGGTGTCCAGCTGCCTCTCCTCTTTAAATCGAGAACATGAGTGGTGTCACTAGGCATCCCGGTCGACTCGCCTCCTCAACTCGTTATTCTATGGTAACAAACAACCTTGTAACATCACTGTATTTCGGGTTGTCCGTACATTTTTAATTGTACAGTTACGACCTGATATGATAATTATTAATGATGATGCATTATTGAATGGTATTACTAATATTGGTATACATATTGAGAACATATTATTATATGCATAAATCATGGGAAATTTAGTTGAAACACAACTAAACAGAACCAGGGAGTTTATCGCAGTTGAATTCACAGATTATGGATTTTGGTTTGAATGGAAGGAATTAGGATTTGTTATTGTTTAGTTGCTAACATAGTCAAGGAGACATGGTCATGGTTTATCGAAATAGCGGTGGGACGGTGGCTGGGGAGGTTGCGACCTACCCCTACATATGCCCTATACATATGCATATTTAGGTCTATCACGGATGTGTTGGTGATATGGTTTAGTGGGATTGGATTGGGAGATTATAATATTAAAGATAATAAGATAATGAGAACGATATTGGAAATGATTAAGCGATGGTGAGGTTACGAATATAAATTGAACGTGAATGTTATTTTAGAAATATTAACTTAATAATGTATTCGCGCGGGTGATGATTCACACTAATATAATTATTAAGAATAATATTCTGAAACGATATTCCATAAATCGTAAATCGAATCGAAATACGATATGAGCGTGGGATTCGGAAATGTGATGATCTTTACGAATACGTACGTAAGTAAATAAATAGAGGCTAATAAACGTTTATTAGAAATCACAACCTAAAACGTATACGAACAAATTATTTTATTAAATAAATAAAATAAACGAGACTGTTTTATGAAACGATTTTATTTAAAATGATTTTATTAAACAAAACACGAATATTTAAACACACTATGTTTTAAATATATGTTACGAGCAAAACCGAGCATTTTCATAATTTTTATCGCAATAAAAACGAGACCGAGCACGTGGGGATGATACGCGATATAAGAAAGAAGGCTTCTTTCTTCTCCCTCATTTTCACATCTCCACTTTCTCTCTAAACTCAAGAATTCGTCATCTTCTCTCTCTAGAACTTCTCTCTAGATTTTCTCCTTCAATTCTCAACGGATTTGCAAGATATTGGTGACCAAACGACCGCGTGATCGAGGAGAACAAGAACCCACGAAGAAATCTAACTTTTGGTTGACATTTTGAGGTAAATCTGAAGTTTTTCTTTTCGGTTTTTGCTAAAAAAACCTAATGTATTTATGGTTGCTAACTATTAACCAAGATTAGGGAGTTAATGTTGTTAAACAGGTAAGTATTAACCTATAGAAGCCATGATCGAACCTGCAATAAACTAGAACACAAGGAAGATGACGATGGATAGCCAAGAAATGACAGGTTCGTGAAGGAGGAGCTGGTCGATGGTGCTAGGTTCGTGGGGGTTGGTATGAGCCGAACCTGTGTATTGGCCGAACCTCTATAGGGCTAGGCACAAGGGAGCTGAACCCTTGTCCAGCCGAACCCTCCTTGTTGGTCGAACCATTGATCACCGAACCCATATGGGCTGAACCTTGGGTGTTGGCCGAACCCTATGGTGAAGGAACCAAGGAGCCACGAAGCTACATGAGGCCGAACCACTTTCTGCCGAACGAACCTTCATCTTTGGCGAACCACTAGGTGCACGAACCTGTTGCCTTGGCCGAACCCTCCACCAGGTGAACCTCCCTCAAGTGTCGAACCTAAGGTGTGATCAGGCCCTAGGTTCGCTGCCCTCTTGACTAACCAAACATAAATGAACAAAACTAGGGTTAGGGAGGAATTAAATACTATGAGAAATTATTTATAACCATGCATGCATGAACGATAGTCACCACCTTTTTATTTAAATACATAAGTTAAATTATGAGGTTTCTTATGAAATGTGAACTTTGGTGTGAATAACTTGAATATGGTTTCATTAAACTTAAAATGGATTTTAATTAGATAATGGTGGTGGATTTATGTCACACCCCGAGCCGGCGGGGTTGGATCGGATTCCCCGTCGAACGGAAGGTTCCCGGGGCGCGATATCGTGAGTGATAATCGGAATGATCAGATTGTTTACATTGCACATGATAATAATGAGAAATGCTAAATAGAATAGAATTACAAAGTTAAATTATATCCGTATCGTTCATAATTTAACAATGTAAATCTATCATAAACATCATAAGATATCTATCTTGTAACTGCATAAGATATACAAAATAATTGTATAATGATGTTCCAAAAGTATGCAGGTCCAAAAATACTAAATCTTCTATATGAAGTCCTAGTCCAAAAGCATAAGCTTCTTAATTGACCTGTTCGTCACCTGAGAAGTTATGCAAAAATAAAGTCAACACATGGTTGGTGAGTTCATATAGTTTATTTTGAAAAATGAATTTGATAACCTGTTCGAATGACAACCTTAACCACACCAACAACCACCTATATTATCCAATTCAATATGCTTATATATAGGTCTTATGTAGGGAACAAGCCCCAGCCACCGTCCCACCACATATTGAACCACATAATATATTGTTGTTAATGATAATTAAGCATTTCATTCCATACACTGAATCACCTACTTGATCCGTTTGAAAATGATAACACTTGAATCGTCTGAGTTTGATACTCTTTGAACACCCAAAATGACAACCTTAACCTCACTAACAACCACCTATACTATCCAGTCAGATATGCTTATATATAGGGCATATGTAGGGGAACAAGCCCCAGCCACCGTCCCACCACATATCGATCCACATAATATATTATTGTTAATGATAATTAAGCATTTCATTCCACAACATAAACACATTAGTTCCTTGAGTTCCACAAATATAATTTCCATAAATTCTTTAAGTTCATCACATATTTATGGTCAACCACAATAATTGTAGAAACAGTTAAGTAAATGCTTAAATAAATAAATAAATAAACATTTAATTAAATCTAAGTCCTAATGATTGGGCCTTGGTCAACTCGAGTGGACTAGTCTAGCAATCAGGTACTTAGTAGTTAGGGGATTCTGTAAATATCATCAAACATATGACCTACAAATCAAACGGTCTAGCTAGGACTTCTTGAAATGTAGGATTTTTGTTTCGTACTTGATTCATTTTGTTTAGTCCCTTGTTTCGTATAGTTTCATTGGCATATGTTATCTTTGATATTTCCCAGACTTTCCCCTGAAAATGATTTGTTGATTCGTTTGATTCGTTGAACTCACATACTTGTTTCGTCAAAATAGTTTCGTTTGATTCGTTGAAATGTTTAGTTTAACTCAATTTCCCACTTAAATCATAAGTAGATAAACTTAGTAAAATCTGCATAAAATTCACCTAGGCATGATCTAGGATATCATTCATACAAGCAAAACATATAGAATTTAAAAGCATTTAAGTAAACAATTTAAATAAAACGGTTTACGCATGCTTCTTAGCCCCGCGTTTTAAAACAAAAATGTTTAGAAAAGGGGCAATGAACTCACCTGTGTTGCTGTGTAAATGATCTATCACAAAATGCGCGCTCTTTGTTGTTGCCTAGGTTTCTTCAGATCCTGATTTGTTTTAAGAGAGTTTGAATACGATAAGTATACGTATTAGTCGACGTGTCTAAGGTTTGGTCTCGGTGTGCAACTAAGTGTCCTATGCTACTAAAGTGTTTCTATAATTTTCATCTTTCTTATTCTAACTTATTACCCAATCAAAATTCCATAAACAATGACCATTACACCTTAGTGATGTGTGGTTCATGTTGTCCATCTTTAATATCTCTTAGTTATAACATTTTAAACACTTCATTTTACATTGTTAAGTTAGAATCATTTTATTTAATTGAAATGTTGTTTTGAATGAAAACTTATAATTTACTTCAAAAATTTATGATCAACAAGTTAGGTTTAGGTTAATCACATTTAATTAACCTTAAACCTATTACTAGATCTTTGTTTCCCATGATTCTTTGTTCGTCCGTGTGTATAACCTAGCTTAGAATGTTCTATTGAACAATCTAATTTGGTTATATACATTCGTATGAAATTTCTAAGTGTTAGATGTAAATATTGAAATTAACACCAACACTATATGCAATAACATCTACTAATGCATGTTCCTTAGTTCGTTCCAAGCTTTGAGTACACGTATATTCATTTCCTTGATCTTATAACTAAGTTCAATAGCCCTAGGTCCAAAATTTCCCTAATTAGCCAACATTTTAGGTTCAAACACCATTGGGGCAGCGAACCTTTTAGCTGTTAGAGCAGGTTCGGTGAACCTTTGAGTGTGACGAACCTCTGAGGTTCGTGTATGATGGAGGTTCGGCGAACCTTTAGGATTCGCTCAACAAGATTCGTTGGTCTAGGGTTCGTTGCTAGTAGGTTCGTCTAATGAGTAAAGGTTCGGCAAAGTTCCTAGGCTCGGCCATAAGTAGGTTCGTGGTAGCATAGGTTCATGAGTCCTAGGGTTCGCCACCCTAGGTTCGGCTGCAAAGAGTCAACAGGTTCGTTGCAGGTTTGTGCAGGGCTATAGGTTCGTGAGTCAGAGGTACATGTTCGTGGCCCAGGTTTCGTCCCAGGGTTCGACCATCATCCTCTTCAGCTACAAGGTTCGGCTACCTGTTTCCAGGTTCGGCCGATTCAAGGCTATCACGAACCTGCATCTCCTTCTTCCTTTTCGATCCAAACCTGTTGCACATGAGTTCCTAAAGCTTCCTAGTTGTTCATAAGTGCTTATCTAGTGTTTTTCTAAGTCTCAATTAAACATCAAAACACAATGGGTTCATGATATCCACTGAAAACAGAAAATATAATTAAGATTTACCTCGAACTCTATGGTGGGAAGCTCGAATAACTTGTACTTCTGTAATCTACGTGATGAGGTGAACGTTTTGACGCCTAGAACACTTGAATCCGACGAGAAACGAGCTCCAAATCTTAGAGAGAAGTTTGTGGTTTTAGAGAGAGAGTTAGAGAGAGAAAACAAGTTTGGTGAATAAATGTGGGTAGATAGGTGGTGGTTGTGGTCTTTATGACCGCATTCAGTGTGTTGAAAATACCCGGTGGTTTGGGCTCGTTCGGTTTCGCGTAAAATGTCGGTATCTTCGTAGTTTTCGTAACAAAATGGTTTGGTTTTAAAGTAAGATTTATTAAATTATTTTAGGTTATGATTCCTAATAAATTAACTAATATCTTATATTTATTTTAAAATTTTCAAAATATTGAATTCATCGTTTAAAATAAAATCGTACGGTTGTCGCGCGTATTCGTCCGAATCGTCACTCGCACGAACACGACGATAACTATACTTTTCAATATTGTTTTCTAATTATCGAATATCATTCAGAACATTAAACTTCCAGATTTATTCGTACAGATCGTCACCTATACGAATAATCCGTCGATTTAGCATTCACATAACGACATTCGTGTTGTTTTGTTCTATAAAGCCTCACATACGTTTATACATAATAAATCCTAACAAATAATCACATGATGGTTCTGTGTTGTCAGATAATTATCTGACTGATAAACCATGTTTTCTGAGTTTTGTTTCTCTGAAATGATTATGAATTTACTGTTTGATTCATGAAATGATAACAGTATATGATATGAATATGAATATACACTGAAATGCATAACAGTTGTACCTGATTACTGTTCATGTTACTGTTGCGATCACTGTTCCGGCATCGGTTCCGGCACTGATGTTACAGTCTCCCCTTGTTAGAGAAATTTCGTCCCGAAATTTAAGAGTTGTTATCGGGTACAGCTTCCTCTTCAAACAGTTGGGGATACTTTGACTTAATGTGATCTTCACGTTCCCAAGTAAACTCGGGCCCGCGCCTTGAATTCCATCGAACCTTTACAATCGGAATACGGCTTCGCCTCAGTTGTTTAACCTTGCGATCCATAATCTCCAAAGGTTCCTCAATGAAGTGTAACTGTTCATCTACTTGAATTTCTTCGATTGGAATGACGAGAGACTCGTCAGCAAGGCATTTCTTTAAGTTCGAGACGTGAAACACATCATGCACACCACTGAGTTCATCTGGTAATCTCAGCCTATACGCCACAGGACCAATACACTCGATAATCTCGAACGGTCCCACGTATCTTGGTGCTAATTTTCCTTTTTTCCAAAGCGTACAACGCCTTTCCATGGGGATACCTTTAACTTTACACCGTCTCCCACATGGAATTCCAACGGCTTGCGCCGTTTGTCGGCGTAGCTCTTTTGTCTGCTTCTTGTTGCTTGTAATCTTCGTTGAATCTGAGCAATCTTGTCGGTAGTCTCTTGTACAAGTTCTGGCCCAGTTATGCGGTTATCTCCCACTTCGGTCCAACAGATCGGTGATCGACATTTCCAGCCATAAAGAGCCTCGAACGGTGCACATCCAATACTACTGTGGTAACTGTTATTGTAGGAGAACTCGATCAATGGAAAATGGGAATCCCAATTCCCACCGAAATCCAACACACAGGTTCTTAACATGTCCTCTAGGGTTTGAATCGTACGTTCGCTTTGACCGTCCGTTTGTGGATGGTAAGCTGTACTCAGATTTAACTGTGTCCCTAGAGATTTCTGTAATGATTGCCAGAACCTTGATGTGAATCTGCTATCTCCATCAGAGATAATAGACAATGGCACACCGTGGCGTACCACTATCTCATTGATGTACAATCTCGCCAGTTTATCCATCCTGAAGTTCTCACACATTGGCAAGAAATGAGCAGATTTTATTAAACGGTCGATGATCACCCAAATCGTATCATGACCACTGGAAGTGCGGGGTAGCTTGGTAATGAAATCCATCGTTATTTGTTCCCGCTTCCAGAGCGGAATCTCAGGCTGTTCCAGTAAACCAGACAGTTTCTGGTGTTCCGCCTTAACCTTTGCACACGTAAGGCATTGACCGACGTACTTAGGTATGTCTTTCTTCATTCCAGGCCACCAATAAAATCCACGCAAGTCTTGGTACATTTTATCGGCGCCTGGATGAACGGAGTATTTAGTCTTGTGTGCTTCATCGAAGATAAGTTTTCTCAATTCGTCTACCGCCGGAATCCATATGCGATCATGGTAGTAGATTATTCCATCAGGCTTAGTGTCAAACTGTTTCTCTGCTCCGCAATCAAGTTCTTTCTTCAGATTCCCTCGATCAAGTGCTTCTTGTTGTGCCTGAATAATCTTGTCTCTTAAACTGGTCTGCACAGTCATTCCCATTGCTCTAACGCACAAGGGTTTGACCCGTTCCTTCCAGCTCAAGGCATCAGCTACAACGTTCGCCTTTCCTGGATGATACTTGATCACACAATCGTAGTCATTCAGAAGTTCAACCCAATGGCGTTGTCGCATGTTGAGTTCCTTCTGATCAAAGATGTGCTGCAGACTCTTGTGATCAGTGAATATGGTAAATTTATTGCCATACAGGTAATGTCTCCAAATCTTCAATGCGAAGATCACAGCTCCCAGTTCAAGATCATGAGTAGTGTAGTTCTTCTCATGAACTTTTAACTGTCTTGATGCGTAAGCGATAACCTTGTCCCGTTGCATCAGTACGCAACTAAGTCCCTGATGTGAAGCATCACAGTACACAACAAAGTCATCGCAGCCCTCTGGGAGAGATAGGATTGGAGCATTACATAAAGTCTGTTTCAACGTCTGAAAAGCATCTTCTTGTTTCTGCTCCCAGATAAATGATTCACTTTTCTGAGTTAGTTTGGTGGGTGGCAAGGCTATCTTAGAAAAGTTTGAGATAAACCTTCTGTAATAACCCACCAGTTCCAGAAAAGACCTTATCTCCGTCGGTGTCTTCGGAGTGTCCCAATTCTTTATTGCCTCGATCTTGGCAGGATCTACGTGTATTCCTTCACTGTTGACTACGTGACCCCGGAATTGAACTTCTCTTAGCTAGAATTCACATTTAGAGAATTTGGCATAGAGTTTCTTTTCCTTCAACAGCTCCAAAATCTTCCTGAGGTGTTGTTCATGATCCGCTTTGCTCTTGGAATAAATCAGTATGTCATCAATAAAGACAATGACAAACTGATCTAGATACGGCTTGCACACTCAGTTCATGAGGTTCATGAAAACCGCTGGTGCATTTGTCAATCCGAAAGGCATCACCACGAATTCGTAATGCCCGTATCTGGTTCGGAAGGCCGTTTTCGGTATGTCTTCATCTTGAACTCTGAGTTGGTGATATCCAGACCGCAAATCAATCTTTGAGAAGTACTGTGCTCCCTGTAGTTGGTCAAATAGATCGTCAATTCTCGGCAATGGATACCGATTCTTGATGGTCAGTTTGTTCAGTTCCATGTAATCTATGCACATTCTGAACGATCCGTCTTTCTTTTTCACGAACAGGACCGGAGCTCCCCAAGGTGAGTAGCTCGGTCTAATGAAATCTTTATCCAGTAGCTCCTGTAACTGGTTAGACAATTCCTGCATTTCTGAAGGTGCTAACCTGTAAGGAGATTTAGCAACAGGAGTTGCTCCAGGGTTTAAGTCAATACGAAATTCTACTGGGCGCACAGGTGGCAAGCCTGGTAGGTCTTCAGGAAATACATCCGGATATTCTCTCACTACCGGTACGTCTTGAATCGTTTTCTTATCCTTCTCTTTTTCCACCACATGAGCCAAGAACGCCACGCACTACTTCTGCAGACACTTACGCGCTTTTATGCAAGAGATGATTTTGACACTCCGTTTTTCTTGATCCCCTTTGACTTCCAACACACGATCACTCGACAATGGAATACGAAGAAGCTTTTCCAAATAGACAACTTCCACTCGATTAGAAAAAAGCCAATCCATTCCAACAATGATATCGAAACTACCCAACTCCATCGGTATCAAATTGATGGTGAATGTATGACCATTAAGTGTCAATGGGCAATTCCTATAAACTGTACTAACTGTGATCTGTTTTCTGTTAGCTACTTCTATGATGTAAGAGGAATCTAACTGTTCCTCTATAGAATCTAATTGGCATGCAAAATCGGTAAAGATAAAACTCTGATCCGCACCAGTATCAAATAGAACAGATGCATAAAAGTCATGTAAGAGAAATGTACCAGTGACCACATTCGGGTCTTGGCGTGCAGCTGGTGCTCCAATAGCAAAGGCTCTTCCACGGGGTGCTTGAACTGCCTGTTGAGCCTTCTTCGGGCAGTTCTTTGCAAAGTGGCCTTGTTCGCCACAATTATAGCATCCACCGTTGTTCTGATTAGCTGGTGGAGGGAGAGCCAAAGCAGCATTGTTGACTGCTTGGTTAGGTGCTACCCGACAGTGTTGGACCCAATGGCCCTTTTGTCCACATCCCGTGCATTGCTTGCAGGGAGTGTTAGCAGTATGATGGTATTGACACTTGGCACACAGAGGAAACGTGCCAGTGTAGGGTCTTCTGTTAGGATTTTGTGGTGTAGCTGCTACTTGTTGAAGAGGTGTGGCCACCGTGTAGTTCTTGATGGTCTTCTGTTTCTTCTTCTGATGGTGGTGGGGTTTCTTTGACGACTCGGCTTTGTTCCTGCCGGAGTCAGCCTCTTTCTTTAGAACTCCAGAGGCAACCATAAGATTAGTAAGCTTCCCAGATAAACTTACTGCAGACTCCATAGTAACAGGGTTTGCTGCAACAACTAAACCCTGAATGCAGGCGGGAAGTCCACCTACATAACGATCAATCCTCTTTTCCAAAGTTGGTACCATGTCTGGTACCATAGCAACCAACTCGTGGTAACGAGTCATATACCCCATGTGATCAGCCCCCTTCATCACATGGTTGGATAGTTCAACCTCTAGTTTATTGCAACTCGTTCTTGGGGCAGAATTCCGTTCTCAGCAACGTCTTGAAATCTTCCAATGGCATGGCCATAGCTTCTTCTCTTCCCCTGGCATTAATCTGTGAGTTCCACCAGGTCAAGGCTCGCTTGTTGAATGTCCCAAAAGAGTAGCGAACCTTGTGATGTTCTGGACAACTGCAGAGATCCAGAGTTGTCTCAATCTTCTCTATCCATTGGATTAATCCAACGGCTCCTTCAGATCAACTAAAACTGGGTGGTTTACATCCTACAAATGACTTGTAGGAGTAGTGTGACGAACCACCAGTATTCACACTGGCTTCTCCTGATGAGTTACCAGTGTTGTTGATTTCATTTCAAAGACGGTTAAACATCTCCTGTATCGCCTCCTTCATCTGATTTGTCATCTGACCACTCAGTAGAGTCACCAAAGCGATAGTAGTGGGATCCAGCAGTGGAGATGTACTCGGGCCTGGTGCTAGGTTGAGTGGAGGAGGAGGTGGAGGCAGTGGAGGTAGTGTAGGAGGAGAGTCAGATGGTGAAGGTGTAGATGAATGTGGTGCCAAGTCTTGTGGTGGTGGAGGTAATGAGGGAGTCTGTCTTCTCGGTGGCATTCTGATCATAACCAATAAAGTTATCGGTTAGTGCAATGATCGAATACAGAAGACACTATGCAAGTAAGTCTTAAGTCCTATGTTCTCTACATGCGGGGTCCCTAGGTTATAGTCTAGGCCAAACCATTTAAATAAGTGACCTATATTTCTCTATAACCATGGCTCTGATACCAATCTGTCACACCCCGAGCCGGCGGGGTTGGATCGGATTCCCCGTCGGGCGGAAGGTTCCCGGGGCGCGATATCGTGAGTGATAATCGGAATGATCAGATTGTTTACATTGCACATGATAATAATGAGAAATGCTAAATAGAATAGAATTACAAAGTTAAATTACATCCGTATCGTTCATAATTTAACAATGTAAATCTATCATAAACATCATAAGATATCTATCTTGTAACTGCACAAGATATACAAAATAATTGTATAATGATGTTCCAAAAGTATGCAGGTCCAAAAATACTAAGTCTTCAATATGAAGTCCTAGTCCAAAAGCATAAGCTTTCTAATTGACCTGTTCGTCACCTGAGAAGTTATGGAAAAATAAAGTCAACACATGGTTGGTGAGTTCATATAGTTTAATTTGAAAAATGAATTTAATAACATGTTCGAATGACAACCTTAACCTCACCAACAACCACCTATATTATCCAATTCAATATGCTTATATATAGGGCATATGTAAGCAACAAGCCCCAGCCACCGTCTCACCACATATCGAACCACATAATATATTGTTGTTAATGATAATTAAGAATTTCATTCCATACACTGAATCGCCTACTTGATCCGTTTGAAAATGATAACACTTGAATCGTCTGAATTTGATACACTTTGAACACCCAAAATGACAACCTTAACCTCACTAACAACCACCTATACTATCCAGTCAGATATGCTTATATATAGGGCATATGTAGGGGAACAAGCCCCAGCCACCGTCCCACCACATATCAAACCACATAATATATTGTTGTTAATGATAATTAAGCATTTCATTCCACAACATAAACACACTAGTTCCTTGAGTTCCACAAATAGAATTTCCATAAATTCTTTAAGTTCATCACATATTTATGATCAACCACAATAATTGTAGAAACAGTTAAGTAAATGCTTAATTAAATAAATAAATAAACATTTAATAAAATCTAAGTCCTAATGATTGGGCCTTGGTCAACTCGAGTGGACTAGTCTAGCAATCAGATACTTAGTAGTTAGGGGATTCTGTAAATATCATCAAACATATGACCTACAAATCAAACGGTCTAGCTAGGACTTCTTGAAATGTAGGATTTTTGTTTCGTACTTGATTCGTTTTGTTTTGTCCCTTGTTTCGTATAGTTTCGTTGGCATATGTTATCTTTGATATTTCCCAGACTTTCCCCTGAAAATGATTTGTTGATTCGTTTGATTCGTTGAACTCACACAATTGTTTCGTCAAAATAGTTTTGTTTGATTCGTTGAACTCACACACTTGTTTCGTCAAAATAGTTTCGTTTGATTCGTTGAAATGTTTAGTTTAACTCAATTTCCCACTTAAATCATAAGTAGATAAACTTAGTAAAATCTGCATAAAATTCACCTAGGCATGATCTAGGATATCATTCATACATGCAAAACATATAGAATTTAAAAGCATTTAAGTAAACAATTTAAATAGAACGGTTTACGCATGCTTCTTAGCCCCACGTTTTAAAACAAAAATGTTTAGAAAAGGGGCAATGAACTCACCTGTGTTGCTGTGTAAATGATCTATCACAAAATGCGCGCTCTTTGTTGTTGCCTAGGTTTCTTCAGATCCTGATTTGTTTTAAGAGAGTTTGAATACGATAAGTATACGTATTAGTCGACGTGTCTAAGGTTTGGTCTCGGTGTGCAACTAAGTGTCCTATGCTACTAAAGTGTTCCTATAATTTTCATCTATCTTATTCTAACTTATTACCCAATCATAATTCCATAAACAATGACCATTACACCTTAGTGATGTATGGTTCATGTTGTCCATCTTTAATATCTCTTAGTTATAACATTTTAAACACTTCATTTTACATTGTTAAGTTAGAATCATTTTATTTAATTGAAATGTTGTTTTGAATGAAAACTTATAATTTACTTCAAAAATTTATGATAACAAGTTAGGTTTAGGTTAATCACATTTAATTAACCTTAAACCTATTACTAGATCTTTGTTTCCCATGATTCTTTGTTCGTCCGTATGTATAACCTAGCTTAGAATGTTCTATTGAACAATCTAATTTGGTTATATACATTCGTATGAAATTTCTAAGTGTTAGATGTAAATATTGAAATTAACACCAACACTGTATGCAATAACATCTACTAATGCATGTTCCTTAGTTCGTTCCAAGCTTTGAGTACACGTATATTCATATCCTTGATCTTATAACTAAGTTCAATAGCCCTAGGTCCAAAATTTCCCTAATTAGCCAACATTTTAGGTTCAAACACCATTGGGGCAGCGAACCTTTTAGCTGTTAGAGCAGGTTCGGTGAACCTTTGAGTGTGACGAACCTCTGAGGTTCGTGTATGATGGAGGTTCGGCGAACCTTTAGGATTCGCTCAACAAGATTCGTTGGTCTAGGGTTCGTTGCTAGTAGGTTCGTCTAATGAGTAAAGGTTCGGCAAAGTTCCTAGGCTCGGCCATAAGTAGGTTCGTGGTAGCATAGGTTCGTGAGTCCTAGGGTTCGCCACCCTAGGTTCGTCTGCAAAGAGTCAACAGGTTCGTTGTAGGTTTGTGCAGGGCTACAGGTTCGTGAGTCAGAGGTACATGTTCGTGGCCCAGGTTTCGTCCCAGGGTTCGACCATCATCCTCTTCAGCTACAAGGTTCGGCTACCTGTTTCCAGGTTCGGCCGATTCAAGGCTGTCACGAACCTGCATCTCCTTTTTCCTTTTCGATCCAAACCTGTTGCACATGAGTTCCTAAAGCTTCCTAGTTGTTCATAAGTGCTTATCTAGTGTTTTTCTAAGTCTTAATTAAACATCAAAACACAATGGGTTCATGATATCCACTAAAAACAGAAAATATAATTAAGATTTACCTCGAACTCTATGGTGGAAAGCTCGAATAACTTGTACTTCTGTAATCTACGTGATGAGGTGAACGTTTTGACGTCTAGAACACTTGAATCCGACTGGAAACGAGCTCCAAATCTTAGAGAGAAGTTTGTGGTTTTAGAGAGAGAGTTAGAGAGAGAAAACGAGTTTGGTGAATAAATGTGGGTAGATAGGTGGTGGTTGTGGTCTTTATGACCACATTCAATGTGTTGAAAATACCCGGTGGTTTGGGCTCGTTCGGTTTCGCGTAAAATGTCGGTATCTTCGTAGTTTTCGTAACAAAATGGTTTGGTTTTAAAGTAAGATTTATTAAATTATTTTAGGTTATGATTCCTAATAAATTAACTAATATCTTATATTTATTTTAAAATTTTCAAAATATTGAATTTAGCGTTTAAAATCGAATCGTACGGTTGTCGCACGTATTCGTCCGAATTGTTGCTCGCACGAACACGACGATAACTATACTTTTCAATATTGTTTTCTAATTATCGAATATCATTCAGAACGTTAAACTTCCTGATTTTTTCGTACAGATCGTCACCTATACGAATAATCCGTCGATTTAGCATTCACATAACGACATTCGTGTTGTTTTGTTCTATAAAGCCTCACATACGTTTATACATAATAAATCCTAACAAATAATCACATGATGGTTCTGTGTTGTCAGATAATTATCTGACTGATAAACCATATTTTCTGAGTTTTGTTTCTCTAAAATGATTATGAATTTACTGTTTGATTCATGAAATGATAACAGTATATGATATGAATATGAATATACACTGAAATGCATAACACTTGTACCTGATTACTGTTCATGTTACTGTTGCGATCACAGTTCCGTCATCGGTTCCGGCACTGATGTTACAATTTAAATGATCATGCATGCGGGTAGAGGTGTGTACGAATAAGGTTATCACCTTTAGTATACAGATCTATGGGAAATATACATACGAAATTACAATTAATTAACATCGTTAAATACTTAAAACTAACAAGTTAAATTACATTTTGTGATGATTATTAATAAATTCCTAGGTGTAACAACTTAACTTAGAATGAATGAACTAAGTTAATGAAACACTTAATGATTTTAAGGCAAACACCTACGTATATTTAATCGAAATAAAACGCATATACTTATGAACATGAATACACAGTAATTACAGGTTGATTAAGTTGTTTTTGATTTCTCTTACGCGAGCGCGCATACTACAAGAACACTTATTCGAAGGACTCAGGTGAGTTCTCATAACCTCCTTTTTAAAACCATTTTGCTTTTAAACTCGGAGGTGGAACTTGTATACCAATTTAAAGGTTATTTTGATAACACATGGGTGACACCTGGATTATCAATATGATATTCATATTAATGGATTATTATTGATTATGGATTGAGATGGATTATTACTTATCTGTGAGTCATTGTTGGTTGAGTTGACTTAGGTCCTCCGCGATGATTGAATTACTGTTGGTGAGTTGACTATCGTCCTCCTCAGTGATTCCACTGTTGGTTGAGTTGACTGCGGTCCTCCGCAGTGCACGAAGACAGTTATAGGAATATCGTTGGTTGAGTTGACTGCGGTCCTCCGCGATGATTCCGTCGTTGATTGAGTTGACTGAGGTCCTCCACGGTAACTTACATTGATATGATTATGATGATTGATGCTTATTGAATTGATGTGATTGGTTGAACATATGTGGATAATTATTTGTGATTATTGTGTATGTGATTACTTGGATTGTTTAGATGTTGTGTTTGTTGAATTTTGGCAGAGTTGGATTATTTCGCAGGTGCGCATGTGGATTTTCTCGAGGAAATTATAAACTTTTATAAACTTCCATAAACATTTTATAAACGTTTTTGATACTTAAAAACTTATGATTTCTCACCAACTACTTCGTAGTTGATACTTGATTTTCTACATGTTTCATGAAATGAAGAGAAGTAAGTAGGACAGGATAGCTCTACCTCTTTTGGACATCATCACATAGGATTCTTGGACTTGGCTAAAATAACTGAAATTCTGAAGACTAGAGTTTAGTTAGTTTAGCTAAATCTTTTGTGTATTTGATGTAACTAATTCATGAAGAACATGATTTTTGTGTAATTAATTTGGTTGATTAATTGTTATGTGATGATTTAATTAGATGCCCACGAGCTTATGAACAATCTACACATCCCTCGTGGCATCCCGACGTTTCCGCCATCGATCGGGGTGTTAGAAACCTCCTCAAGCTCCGATTTCCACATGCATGTTTTGGATGGTTCTTAGGACGGTAGTGTTAGGGTTTCGGCTACCTCCCTCTATAACTAAAAACTGAAGGTAAACTCGACTCTACAAGCCTTGATCTACACATGCATGTCATTTTTCTTGTTGGTTTTGTACTAATAACATATTTTTGGATGTTTCTTGTGGCTGCAATTTCTTCCCAAAGAGGTGGCTGGTGAGGTGGAGTAGCCACCACGCTCAACCACGTTGGACAGAAATGTGGCTGAAGGGAGTTAGGGTTTTGGAGATGGTTCAAGCACTGGTCAACTAAAGTCAAGACGAGTTTGGACCAGTCAAACTCGATCAGTCGTGGTCAACAGAAAAACCGAGAAATCGATTTTATTCGTTTATTAAAAACGATTTTAGAAACATGTTCGAGCTTAGAAACGTACGGTTAAACTAGTTGATTTTGGATACGTGAAACGAACGAGTGGGAAGGTAAAACTGCGCCCCATTAACTTTAAAATATGGTATATATGTTTAAACACATATTTTAACTTGGTTGAGCTTTTGGGTTAACGTACATAAAATATAGTTAGTAAGAATTTATTTAATAATAAAATGTATGTAGGAACCACAAAACATGTGTGAATTATATTAGACATTCGGAGATATGTTCATAAATAAAAATAACTATAAAACCCTAAACCGTTAACATATCAATTTTAATTTAAACATAGTAAATGGTACTAAGTGGTAACATGATCACTAGTAATATATATATATATATATATATGTATGTATACACACTTGTATATGATAAATATATGTCTAAATGGTTATTTGAAGTCATGATATATATTATGGATACTTCTTGGAAATTTGTCTTACAGATGTTACATAGAGTATATGAATTCATTTAGAAACTTGAATTAAATAGAACTTTATAAATTGGGTACTCAATGAATGTGTAGGCACACATAATTCTCATGTAAACATTTAGTCTATATATATATATATACACACACACATACATACACATATTATATACAACTTGAGACATCAGTGCCGGAAATGTAACCGGAACAGTGACCTACACAGTTACCCAGGTACGAACAATTTGTATTACATGTATGTCATTATCAATTAATGTTTAACATAAAATTATTTCAGGTTTATTTCATAAACATAATTCAAATCCATGGATAAACAGTCAGAAACATATCTGACTACACAGAACTGTTACGTGAATCTTAGTTAGGATTTTATTATGTATAGACGTATGTGAGATTGTACAGAACAAAACGATAACGGACGTCGTTACGTGAATATTAAACTGACGGAATATTCGCGTGGGTGACGATTCGCGCGAATATATATGTGGGTTTAACGTTCTGAATTTATCAGCATCCGCAAAGTGGTACATTACCTACAATCCATGGACCTAGGTCTAATACCTCTTGTATTTTATTAGCATCCACAAACTTGAACAGAGAAACTCCAGCTCCATTATGAGCAATATCTTCCACTTCAGAATTTCTCCACATTTTAAGCAGGTTGAATTTTACATATGCTAAAGTAGGGTTAGCATCCACAAAATAACCATATAAATAATTTTAATATGTGTCTTTTGTTTGTTGAATGATTTTTGGATCAATCATAACTACCTATTGGAAATTTTGCAAAATCATTGGAGGATAGAATTGAACCTTATCCGAAAAGCTCTTCTTTATGTTCCCATTCAACATCTCCACATACGAGACTTTCTTTTCTGGAATTTTTTCATCATGATGATCTGAGTGGTTTTTTTCCCTCCAACATATTGGTATCCCCTTTCCTTCCTTCTGCTTCTCTAGCTTTTTGCGCTTTAAATTCAATAGGTACAAAACAGCTAGCACTTCTCATGCAACTCCGTAAGGTAAAATCCACATTCAGCCCTGTCTTCGCCTGACCATGATCCTTCGCCTTCTTATTAGAATACGGTCTTTCCCTTAACAAAGTTTTTTCCATCTTTCTATTATCTGGGATATTTCTGTTGATGATGAAACTATTATCCCCCAGTTGATAGTTGGCACTGATAAAGAAATTGTCGCTCAACTGATTTGGTCGGAACTCATTACCAAACTTTGGCTTTGGCATATTTTTATTTTCAATTATGTTCTTAGACAACAATATTTTATGCTGTATCTTGCGACTACCTTCCCTCGACTTATTTGTTTATTGATCGAGCTCATGCACTGCTATAGATTTCTTCATCATATTGATGTTCCCATCATCTTGGCGAATATAATCCTCATAATTCACCTCTAACGGCTGCATGTGACTCGATGCTTCACATGTTTTCCTTTTAACCTTCATACCATTTTCCGATTCCTTTTGATTGTGTGCATTATCATTCATGCCAATATCATTTCTCATAGGAGATTCTATTTCCTCTTCTTGTTGCTCACCCAGAATTGTATCCTCCGGCCTCATATTTATGCTCGTATCGCCATACGAAAACGATTTTGATTGCTTATTCGGAATTCTATTCAGTTGACATTGAACATCATCTTTTTCCTTTGCATCAGACTTCTTTGCTTCATTAATCCTCACCTCTTTTGTTCCATGCACACCATGCATGGAGGTATACATACCTTTTGGAGCTTCATGATGAGGTTGTATCGCAACTGGAGTACATGTTACCAACAGGTTCACTTCGAGAGTGTCGGCTACATTAGGATTATTGTTAACTGGAATATTTTCTTTATTAGTCAGATCAAGACGATAGAAACTTGCATCCTTGTTATTCTTCTTGTGATCAGCCTTCTTCTTCTTTGCGTTTAATCCTAACTCTTTGATTCCAACTTGGTTCTTATTCCAAGTGTATTCTTCATCCGAATCATCCCCATCCGACCTGTTTCTAGTCCAAAATCTACCTTCAACACCTGGATCGTGCGGTTCCTGATTTCCCAATCCTGATTGTTTAACTTTGTTCGACTTTCCCATTGGAAAAATATTTTTTCCAAACAGAAACCACTCACTAACAATCGATCAGCAGGTGTGAATGTTGTAATCACATAAATAGGGGGAAGAATGATCTTTAATCGGTGTAGAAAGCACAAGATTTTGCTCTCAAGAATCGCACCGAATCACTTTCAGACTATAAACCTATCTCTTACTGCAATGTGCTATACAAATGTATTAGCAATTAGGATTGGGACTCTAACTCCAATGAATCTATGGGAAATACTAGGATTGTCCTTGGGTGGAATCCTAGAGTGGTGAACTTAATGGTTGTGGCTAGGCATGCTCAAGCTATCCACTGCCTAATCCAGCCTGTTAATGGTGGAAATACGTATCCATGCTCTTTCATTTATGCCTGTCACATGCATATTATTAGGAGGCAATGTTGGGATTCCCTTCAAGCACATGCCTAGTTTGTTGGCACAAACCCCTGGCTACTTTTAGGGGATTTAAATGCCATTATAGACCCCTCGGAAAGGTCTATTGGGTCCTCTGCTGCCTCCCATAGCATGCTGGAATTCCGTGAATGTCTGTCTGACATCGAGGTTGAGGACACTGCTAGTGCGGGTTTTAAGTTCACTTGGAACCAGAGCCCTGGCAACCGCTGGGGTCTCCTCAAGAAATTGGATAGAGCTTTGTCAAATGGAACGTTTCTCACTGCTTTCACTTTAGTGATAGCAGAAATCCTTCCTTTCCTTACCTCACACCACCACCCTATTCTTATCCCTTTCCGGATGCTAGCCGTTCCAATGTCCATAAGCCTTTCAAGTTTCCCACCTTCATTGCTTCTAAAAAGGAGTTTCTTCCCATTGTTAAGGAAGTTTAGGAAACCCACATCCCCGGTTTCTCTATGTTCTCTCTTGTCTCCAAACTTAAAAAAATCAAATCCCCTTTGAGAAAGTTGATTTGGAAGCAAGGTAACCTCTTAGAGAATGTCCAAACCTTATAATCTGAGCTTGAAGGTATACAGTAGGAGGTTGTCAAAGATCCCACCAGCAAAGACCTTCGTCTTGAGGAGCAGGTCTATTTGGAGGCATACCAGAATGCCTTGAAGGATGAAGCTTCTTTTCTCAAGGAAAGAACTAAGGTCCAATGGCTAACAGAAGGAGACCACAACACCAAATATTTTCACAGGGTCTTGACGATCAATCGGAATAGACACATAATCCTTTCGATTGAGGATGCTTCTGGTCACCACACCTTTAGGGCTCAGGTGGCTGACAAATTTATTGCCCACTTCCAATCCTTCCTTGGTCAATCTATCGAGGTTGAGCCCATTGTTGATCCAGATTCTCTTTTCAACACTCAACTCCCCCATGATGTTGCTACTGAGATGGTTAGGCCATTTACTAACGAGGAAATTAAAGCGGCCATCTTTGATATTAAGGATGTTAAAGCCCCTGGCCCTGATGGCTTTTCCTCAAAATTCTTCATGGCTGCCTGGCCCATTATTGGTGATGACCTATGTTTGGCAGTTAAAGAATTTTTTCCGAAATAGGAACCTGCTTAAGGAAGTCAAAGCCACTATTTTAGCCTTAGTCCCCAAAGTGGAAACCACTAGGAAAGTTACTGATTATAGGCCCATATCCTGCTGTAATCTGATATACAAATGCATCAATAAAATCATCTCTGATCGTCTCAAAAAAACCTTGACAATCCTTGTTAGTGACAATTGAATTTGCATTTGTGACGGGCCGACAAATCTGTGACAATATCATTCTCTCCCAGGAACTGCTGAGGAATAATCACAGGCAAAGAGGCCACCCTAGATGTGCTTTCAAAATTGATATCCAGAAAGCTTATGATATTTTTTAATGGTCCTTTCTCAAAGCTTGTCTCTCCTACTTCGGCTTCCCTCCCAAGATGATAAAGTGGATCATGAACTATGTCACTACCCCTTCTTTCTCCATCATCATCAATAGGGACCAGAAGGGTTTGTTTCCGGGGAACCGTGGTCTTCGTCAGGGTGACCCTACGGCTCCTTACCTCTTAACCCTTGTCATGGAAGTCCTTTCTCTCATAATCAAGCGCCACATAAGGGAGAATGAGGCCTTTAAATATCACTGGAAATGTGAGGAGCTTGAACTCACCCACCTCTATTTTGGTGATGACTTAATTTTGTTCTGTCATGGAGATGTCACCTCTGTTACCATTGTCATGGATGCTATGGATGAATTCAAGGGTATCTCAGGCCATACTCCAAGTCTCCCCAAAAGTACTGTCTACTTTGGAAATATTAAGCCTGAAGTTATGAGAGATATCACTGACACTATCTAGTTTTGTGTTGGTACCCTCCTAGTCAAATACCTGGGAGTCCCCCTTATTTTGTCTCGTCTCCCGTGTAAAGACTGTTCTCCTCTTGCTGATAAGTTTAGAAAGAAAGTCATGGACTCGAAGAACAAATCCATGTCTTTTGCTGGCACAATGTTTCTCATCAAATCGGTCCTTAATGCCACCCAAGTTTATTGGGCCTCTGTCTTCATCCTTCCTATTGCTGTTTTAAACGACCTTGAAAAGATCTATAGGAGTTTCCTTTCGAATCAGGGAGACAGTCCTAGAGGAAACACTAAAGTTAGGTGGAAGGATTGTTGCTCTCCTATGAAACATGAGGGATTGGGTCTTAAATCTCTCAAATCCTGGAATGCAGCCCTTATGTCCAAACACATTTGGAATATTTTTACCCAAAAGAACTCCCTATGGGTTAAATGGGTTAGAGACTTCCATTAGGGTAGAAACTTTTTGGAGGTCCCTGTTAGAAAGGAGGACAGTTGGAGTTGGAGGAAGCTCCTTCAACAAAGGGACCTGGTGCATAAGCACATGATTTTTGTATCATAGGGAATGGCTTAACCACATCAGCCTGGTATGACAATTGGCACCCCCTTGGCCCTCTTTGTAAAGTTCTGTCCTATAGAAATTCCAATGAGGGGCCCTTTAATCAGTCCACTGTGGTTGCTAATATCACTTCGAACAATCAATGGCTCTAGCCCCATGACTTGGGAGACAGGTTCCCTGTTCTTTTCCTCTCCGCTGCCCATTATAATGCCAGATATGCCGGATAGGATCTTGTGGAGAAATAAGGAGGGCAATCTTGTCCCTTTCCAGGTTGGACACCCTGGAAAGATTTCCAGAATTATGGTAACATTTCCCCTGGGCAACCTTGGTATGTTTTTCTCAAAGCATACCCAGACATGCCTTTAACCTCTGGTTGGCGATTAAGAATATGCTTCGTACTCATGAGGTTGTGGAAGGTTGGCAGTGAGGTTCAGTTCGTAGATGTTTTTTTTTGTTAGGAAGTTCAGGACAGTGTTGACCATTTGTTTTTTCAGTGTGACTACTCAGTTAAGGTTGGGGTATTGTCAGCAGCAAAACAAAATGGGCTCACATCATGGGTAATTAGAATGAAAGAATTGATGATTTCTGTAAGCCCCTTAGTAATAACCCTATTTGGAGCATAGTCAACCGCCTAGTTCTTGGAGCAACTGTCTACTTCATTTGGCAAGAAAGAAACCTGCGGGAAGATGATACTAGGAGGCGTTCTACTGATGAAATCTCCACCTTGGTTCTGGACACGGTTAGATATAGGCTGTTGGGTCTCATATTCATAGAATCAGGTGTGCTTTCCCAAGTTAGGAACATTTGGAGGATCAGGGGGTCTGAGCATATGTATATAATTGATAAGGATTCCATCATCAATGAAGTCCATAATGGATAGGTTCCTTAGTTTTATTTGATGCGCTTCTCATGATTGGGACTTTATGTTGATCCAGGTGGAAGTTGTTAGTGTGACCAATGGGGCTGACTAACTTCTGATCCTTTGGTGGGCCTGCTTGTTGCATCTCTGTTGGGACAGTCATGGTTATGAGGTTGTGTTCCTAGTTGTCCAAACCATTCGTATCTTCACCTAGCTCAGCTGGTCTACTAGAGAGGAGACTCACGAGGACATTGGGGATGCAAATTGGGCTGCGTTAATTGCCCCTTGGTGGGGCTACTACGTGGTTTCTTTTCTGCCTATGCTGTTTTTTTGGTTTGTATGTTGGTTGTACCGTCTTTAGGCGTGTTAGTACTGATACATCAATGTGTGTGATCAAGCTATTGGATGGGCGGTTAGGTGGCCTTTGTATCGGGATCAGGCTGACAAGTTGGCTAAGAGATTTCACCAACAGCCCATGAGTAGTCCTTGTTCCAGTTTTATGGTGCAGATCAAGATGCCATCCTTGCATAATGGTTTGGACAAGGGAAATGATTATACTAGGCCTGTTGTCTTCCTATGGTCTTGGGGTTGGCTGCTAGGCCTCCTTCACTATTATCCCACAAGGGGTCACAACTAAACCCTTTAGGCTGGTATGTGTGGATCATGAGCCTCTATGCTGATGGAGGTGGTTTTGAGAGATTGGGTAATACCTTGGTTTCTACAGGACGGGCTATCTTTATGGACTACGCATTGACCGTTTAGTGGGCTACCTTCTGTAGACGCTTCTCTATTTGGGCTGTTGGACATGATATTTTGCCTTTGATGGGTTATGTTCCCTCTCATGACCTTCCTGGTCACTTAGGTGTAGTGTGGAACATGAAGCATCATTGGAACAAGGTTATTTTCTGCATGTATTTTTGTATGTATTTTATTGTTAGGAATATGGTTTCTGTATATTGTTTAGTTACTAAGTCTAGTTGGGTCCTCCTTTTCTTGTATAGTTGGGGGGATTGGTCTAAGTTCATCAAGGCCATTTTTTGGGTGCCTAAAATAGGCTTTGTTTTGTATGTCTTACAGAGGTATGCCCCCAAGATGTTGTAATTTTGTTAGTTCTATATATTTTTCCAGCCAAATGCCCTTTATCCAAAAAAAACCCCTAAACCCTAATTTATAAATTCTAAACCCTAAACCCTGTCTGGAGGACTCTCATTTGTTCATGGCTTAAGTGTGTGTTTTCCAAGGTGCGACTTTGGAGACCAAAATCTTGAGCTTTCTACACCAAAATTCCAATCAATCTTCCTTCTGCTTCAACCGTATCGGTTTATCAACCTTGCTGGAATCGATTTGCAAGATCAAAACCTGTGTTTTCTCGATCAAAAGATAGGCACGTCAAAAAATCTGGGCAAACAAGGTGCAGCCCATGGTAAGCCTCAAGATCCAAGAAATATGGGTAAGTTTTGGGAGGGGCAATCGGATGATGAACCAGAAATTGGATTGGAGGAATGTCGATCAACCCGTAATAACATGGATAAAGCCTTCGGAATCCAGAATCAAAAGAAAAAACGATATGGAGGCAAATCAGGTTATGTTCGGGATCAGAAATATTATCTTCGAGATTTCACGAGGAAAGAAAATATTTCGATGATAGCCAATAACCAAGCTTTGGATACTGATGAATATCAACATGGTGCGATTGCCCGGACGGTGGAGATAACAAATATGCCAGGAAACATGAATGGGATTGTTTGCATGGGTGGTGACAACGAGGTGATGCATGCAGTTCCATCGATGAATAAAGAAAACGAATATAATGAACTGCAAGTGGGAAAAGATCAGGTACGAGAGGATATGCAACCCATGCAGCCCATGCATGACATGAAAACTGAGCTGATCCACATACCAAAGGACTCTCCTGTGTGTGCACTCAATAAGAATCCAGCTAAACAATCTGCTTCGGAACAAAGTGGCTGCCATCTTGATAACCCTAGGTTGCTGTGCGGGAAAAAGACAGCTGGTTTTCACAACCCAACTCCTATTGAGATTGTCCCACCCATGTACCCTGAAAATCCAGCAGTAGAAATGCCTACAGAATGCAATATGGAGATCAAGAAAAAGGTAAGTGAACAAGATGTTGTAACTAGTCCAAATACCCAGAACTCAATACAGAGTGGGAAGTTAAAGGAAAGAAAAGGAGAAAATCTTAAAGGGAAAATTTCCGAAATGTCCGTTTGACCATGATTTTTTCCAAAAGTGTCCATTTGCCTTTTCGTTTCTAAAAATGTCCATTGTATAAATTAGAAATCAGTGGACATTTAGTGGAAAAAATTGGGTTAGATGGACATTTTGGGAATTGACCTATCTTTAAATGGAAATGACCAAAAAAATGAAGTGGGACTAAAGCAGAATAAAGGTGGCAAGAGAATTCACAAAATATGGTCCTCCAAAAAACGAAGTGGATGGAAGAATATGCCTAAACCACGATTCAATTCGTCTGTTATTCCTATCAAAATAATGGAGCACCTACCAATCCATTCGAGTTATCAACCAGGGATGACCACATGGAGAATTAATAGGAGGATACCAAGAAATAAGAAGTCCATTAAAGCCCTTATCAAGGAAGGCCTATAAAAAAATACCCTTGAAGATAGCAATCAGGAATTTCCTGTACTCACCACTGACTTTACATTTAGAAAGTCTATGTTTAGCACCTGTCTTATCAAGTTGTTGGAATTCAAGGCCTAGAGGCAAGATCGAAAGGAGGATCACCAGGTGTGGCAAAATGAGGAAGTCAAAATATTGCATGAGGAACCACATAATAAACCGAAAAATGATAGGAAAGCCTCCTATGTGGATATGGTGAATGGGAAAGCAGCCAACGAAATACAAGGTAAAATCCAGTTCTATCGCCCATTTCTAATGCTTGATGGTCAAATGGTGGTAATTATTGAACCCAAAGTCATACTAGAAGCTACCATGAACTTTAAAAACCTCCTATATGGGTATTTTATGGTAGCTAACCCGTCCATAGCTTTTTTGAGGTTTAACTTGAATAAGATGTGGTGGCAATATGGTATTCAAGAAATATCGTATAATGGTGCGGGAATTTTTCTTTTTAAATTTGAATCAGAGACTACGATGGAGGATGTGCTAGACCTGGGACCTTGGATAGTTAGGAATATACCATTGTGTTTAAAAAGATGGGAAGCAGGTAAGTGTATGCTGAAAGAGAACCCAAAATCGATCCCGATATGGATTCTATTGAAGATTACCCCCTAGGGCTATGTGTGACACCCCGGGCTGGCGGGCCAGATCGGAGACCCGTCGGGCAGGGTAGTCCCGAGGCGTGATTGTATCGGAGTTATCAGATTGTTACACTACACATGACAATATGAGAACATTAATAAACATTAAATAAATAAAATAAAATTACAACTGTTTCATAATTTAATTCTATTACAACTTGACTTGGACATCTGGGATGTGACCCAGATGTCTCACAAAAATTTCTTGCAAAGGAGCAAGTCTTGGATCTTGTAGTCGATGAGACCTGGTAAGATTCCATGCAGGAGTTGTAAGTTCCTCTAAGGGATCCTATCTTTCTCTCTCTAAAAGTCATCATGCTTTCACCTGTTCTTCACTTGAGAACATTGAAAATTTGTCAGCACTAGGTCGGTGAGTTCACATTAGTTATATAACAAAAAAGTTTAGGTTTTATGAAAGGTTTGATGAAAACTCCTTCCATTTACACTTGTTTGAAAATGGTGAGTAAATGGTGTTGAAAACACGAATGAATTACACAAGTGTTCGATATGAACCTCATTACTGACATCATCCCAAATCTTCGAAGTTAGTTTATATATAGGGCATACGTAGAGCCGAAACTCAGCCGCCAGCTCACCACCCCTTCGATGACCCACGATGGTGTCCTTAACGGAAATAAAACTGCGACACCTTTATATCTCTATTCGACACGACACGGCAGTCGGTTGTGGAAATAGAAATGTTTTGAGAAATAAGTGTAAGATTTGTCTCCTGATATAGGAGACTTGGTTTGTTTTGTTTGTTTGAAAATCACACAATTTACACTTCTTTCTGACTGCTAACCTTGTTTGCTGTGTACTCATTTGAAAATCATTCAAGACCAGGTATTGAACATTTGTTTGGATTAAAAAATCATGTTATTGTTTGTGTGGTCTGTCTATAATATCACCCATGTGATCATTTACCAAACCTAACAAATATGACCTTGTTGATTTGTTCCCATGTAACTAACCCGAGTTGTTGTTTCACGAAAGTATTCGTCTAACGTACCAGCTTCAGCGCCGGAGGTTGGTTAGACCTATGGTAACATCTATGTTACCGTCGGTTGACTCGCGTCAACAAATTGTAAATGACCCTAGAAGAGACTTACTTAAGAATTCCTCAGCGAAGATGTGTATGTTGTGTGTACACATGCTCTAGTGAATTAACCTAGACAAATACCATGCAAATTGTTGTTTGTTTGATTTGGATGTGTAACATTAGCTCTCTAGCTGTGTCCGTTCACCTCTTGGTTGGGCACAAAGCCTTGATTAACAGACACTTCTGTACTGCTGGGTTCTAAATCCTCAAAATCGTTGTTTGAGTTTGAAAACGTTGTTGATAACGCGATGAACACTTAGTAAAATGATTGAGAATGCACTTATTCGAATAACATTCGAATAAGAGGTTGAGGTTTGATCTTTTCATTTAAATTATTTGAAAATAACTCTTATTCGATTATCATTCGAATAAGAGGATTCATGTTCTCAGCCCCAAATTATTTGGTAGGCAGAAAATTGAAAACAAGGGGTCTATGAACTCACCAGGGGTTATGGGTCGTTAATGCACTTACTCGATATGTTCTCTCGGTTTGAATCATGTATTATAAATTATTTATTAATTAGTTAAGTGTTGGATGGTTGTGTGTTCTGTTTGTTGATGTGATTTTGGAAAATGTTTTTTCATTTGTTTTATTTTGATTACATTTAAAATTTGGTCTAAGGTTCGGTTCTATAGATACGAATGATGTTCGATATGACGTTCAACCCTTAGACGTTTTTGGGCTCCTCCTTGTGCGAATGGCCTATTCGTGGGAATGACCTTCATTCACACGGATGGAATGATGCAAATGCATACTCCCATTCTGGCGTTCCATTCGTGTGAATGTGGCTTCGTTCGTATGGTTGTCCCAGGAGATTGAGTCCATGTCATTGGTGTGGTTGCTCATTTGTTCAGCAGCTCGTTCGAGTGACTTTTCTCGATGAATGAGGCATCTCATTCTCACGAATGATCCCTTCGTACGACTTATTTGCCTGCAGATTCACCAAGAACACCATTTTTGAAATCGTTGGTTGTTTGTAGTGTTTTGGTGCAAAGGATCGGTGCTAATACTCACTATATAGCTCGTATATGACCGAATTGGGTTGAAAATGGTTGAAATCTTTAAATGGAGGTGTTGGAGTTGAAATACACACGATTTAGATAGTGAAATGGTCCGATTTCATGTGGAAATGGCCGAAAATTGTGAGGGGCGAAAGAGGGTTTTGTTGAGAGAGTTGGGTGAAAAATGGGTTTGAAAAATGAAAGTGTTGCTTTTATAGTTGTGCTGTCGCATGAATGAATCATTCGCATGAACGACTCCCATTCGGCCGAATGACTCTATGGATGTAAAGCTTCACCAAATTAACAATGAGGGTTCATTCGCACGAATGGCTGCGTGTTTCAAAATTTTGATTGCTTATTTAATTGTTTTGGTGAAATTTTGTTAAACTTGTTATGATTTCATATCAGCGTTAAAAGACTCACGTTGACATCTGTATGAATCATCACCCATACAAAGTAACATTGAATTTAACTGCTGACATTGTTTTGTACTATAAGGATATCATTTAATGTATCAGATCTAACAACATATCCACATGGATTGTCACCCATGCCGATATCTCGTTAGATCGATACTACAAATGTTATCCATTCAGATTTTGTTCATTGTTTTTCCTCACAAGGTGTTCGCCTTTTCTTCTAATTCATGTTTGTGTGATTCAATGGATTTTCCCAACTGTCTTAGGAATTATCCTTGTATTTGATTTGTTTTTTATTATCATTATCATTATCGTTATATGAAGAGGTATTTACAAAGGTCACTAACATGAAGCACATGGCTAGAAAATAACACTATATATCAAGGAATGTTATGCAGCAAAATGTTCTAAACACCCAGCATCAAGTGAAGAATGGGAATAAGAAGGGTAAGGGGGTTCCTCTGATTCAGCATGATTTTGCCAAACGAGTGTCACCAAGGGATACATCAGATGAGATGGATCAATATCCTAAAGCAGCTGCGCAACCTGAAGAGACAACCGCAAAAGGGCAAGATATGAACAAAGGACACACCTCTAAAGGATCAACTAGTGGCCAGGCATCAAAAAAGAGCTTCCAATTGAAAGAATCTAGTAATAGATTTATCCTGCTGGATCAAGAAGGGGAAGTGATGCAGCAATATTTGAAAACCTTGATCAACGAAGGAACAGGCAAACCAGAAGCATTCATTCATACCAAATGGCATCAAGAACAAGCACATATCCTAGATAAGTATTATTATGATAACCTGAATGCTAGCGAGAAAGGAGATGTTTTGACCTACATTACACCCAAAGAAATTCGACCAAAACAGGCGTTGAAGGCTTGGAACTTGTCACAAATCAACTATTGTCATGATCTATGCAATGTGTATGATTTTGTGGCAGGAGCTAAAGAAACGAGGAAGTATTCTAAATATTCCTTATCGGATGAGGAATTGGGTGAATCTGATTGTTCGACTGCCATGCCAATTGATAAGGAAATGGAGTCTGAAACAGATCGGACGACACAACTTATGAAGAGTAAGAATGTGGATGAGAGCGTTGGTGTGCAAGCAGATATTGAGGAATAGTTTAGGTAGTTTCCAAGTTAAAACCACTAAACAAGTTGCTATGGCGTTACAGCTTATGTCGTGGAATGCTTGGGGTCTAAATGGGGTCACTCGCCAAGCAGAGCTGAAGGGGTTAATTCAAGAGCATAAAATAAGTATTTGTGGTATTCTGGAGATGCATACTATGGCTCCAAAAGCTGAGGAGATATGTAATAAACTTATGAGGAGTTGGAATTGGATTTCAAATGCAAGCAGTTGTCCTAGCTAGACACGTATTGTGGTTGGCTGGAATCCTGGTGAGCTAGATCTCATGACGATACATCAGACTGATCAAGTTATTCATTGTTTGATTATGCCCATGAATGGCCAAAAAGAATTCTTTTGCTCTTTTATATATGGCCATGTTCGTGTCTATAAAAGAAGGCCATTATGGGAAGAGATGAAACGGTTCTCAAGTACTCTCTATTCAACCTTGGGTGGTGATGGGAGACTTTAATGCTGCGATGACTCCTACTGATATAGCTGCTGGCTCATCTAAATGGACGTTGGCTATGGAAGATCTTCAAGAAATGTCTATTCAAGGAGGGTTATATGGTATTCCATATACTGGCATCAACTATACTTGGAACCATTCTCCGGGGAAAGCTTATGGTCTACAAAAGAAACTGGACAGAATTATGGGAAATGCTATATTTACAAATCAATTCCCCAACACTGAAGCACACTTTCTTCCTCCCTTGAGTTCAGACCATGCTCCAGGGTTATTGACTATTCCAAGCTAGTAGAAAACATAGAAACCAAGGCCATTCAAGTTCATGAATTATATTGTCAACAAATATGGGTTTTGAGCTATTATAGCAAAGGAATGGAGTAAACCGGTCAACGGTCATCTATGTACCGTATAACGCAAAAATTGAGAGCCTTATAGGGGCCATTAAGGAAGTTTGTGTGCAGGACCTTGGCAAACGCATGAAACAAGTGCAACAACTTAAAAAGGAATTAAGCAAGATCCAGAAGGAAGTAGACAAACATGGTAATGATAAGGAGTTAAGACTTGAGGAAGCTGCATATTCACAAGCTTACAAACAAGCATCCTTAGATGAAGAATTACTGCTAAAACAAAGATCAAAGGTCACATGGCTAAAGGAGGGAGACCAGAACTCAAAATACTTTCATAATGCAGTCAAGATGAGACAGCAGAGGAATAAAATTATCATTGTGGAGGATGACAATGGAAACTACTATCATGGTGATGAAATTCCGCAACAATTTGTTAAGTACTATAATGAGCTCTTGGGTAAAGCTGAAGACACGGCACCTATTCTGGATACAAGCAATCTATTTAACTTGAAGACTCCTTCAAACCTGGCTGATCATATGGTGACAGATGTATCAAAGGAAGAGGTTAAAGATGTGATGTACAACATTGATAATGATAAAGCCCAGGGGCCAGGTGGGTTCACTTCGAAGTTTTTTAAGGCTACATGGGATATAACGGGGGATGAGGTCACTAAAGGTATCCAAGATTTTTTCTTCAATGGGCAACTGCTTAAACAAGTTACAACTTAGTAATCTCCTTAGTCCCAAAGGCGAACCAGCCGAAATTGGTAAAAGATTATCGACCAATTGCATGCTGCAATGATGCATACAAATTTATAAGCAAAATCATTTGTGATATAATTAAATTGGGGCTGGATCAAATCATTAATGAATGCCAAAGTTCTTTTGTGCCAGGCCGACTAATTAGTGACAACATCTTGCTGACTCAAGAGCTAGTTCAGAATTACCATCCGAATAGAGGAGAATCATAAGTTGCACTGAAAATTGATATCCAAAGAGCCTATGATACGGTTAGTCATAATTTTATTCAACAATGTTTGCATGGGTTTGGATTCCACCCCTTTATGACACGCATCTGGTCTTCTACGTATACGATCAATGTCAATGGGGAGATGCACGGTTGTTTTCAAGGCAAGCGTGGGTTGAGACAAAGAGACCCAATGTCCCCATATCTATTCACTTTAGTAATGGAGGTGTTAAACCTACTCTTAAGAAGACACAATGAGCAAAATTAAGGCTTTCGATACCATTGGCAGTGTGAAGAAATGAAAATTACACACCTTTGTTTTGCAGATGACCTTTTGATGTTTTGTGGTGCCAAAACTGAATCGGTTAAGGTTATACAAGAGCCACTCATCTAGTTTGGGTCATTATCAGGTCTCAAGCCAAACATGGGAAAAAGTACTATCTTCTTTGGAAATGTCCGAACCAATCAGCAATAGGAAATTAAATATATTCTCCCATTTAGAGTGGGCACGTTACCATTTCGGTATCTTGGATTTCCTCTTATATCCAAAAGACTATACTCTAAAGATTGCTATACCCTCCTCAACAAGGTAAAAAAAACGTATTTAAGGATTGGAATAACAAATTCTTATCCTTTGCAGGACGATTGCAATTAATAAAGTGAGTTTTGTCGTCAATGCAAATCTATTGGAGAACGGTTATCACATTACCATCCAATGTGATTGAGGACATTGAAAAACCTACTAGGAAATTCTTGTGGACCCAAATGGATCAAGTCAAAGGAAAAGCTCGGGTGAGTTGGGAAGATGTGTGTAAACCTAAGCACCAAGGTGGTTTGGGCATCAAATCTTTAAAGGATTGTAATCGGGTGTTAATGTCTAAACATATTTGGCTCATCACCTCTGATAAAAATTAGATATGGGTTAAATGGGTTAAGCGATACAAGTTGAGGAATAACCACTTCTGGGAAACTACAATAGATGATGGTGACACTTGCAGTTGGAGGAGTATTCCGAAATATCGGCAATGTATAAGGTCGCATGTGATCAAAGTGATTGGTGATGGTCGCTCTACATCTGTGTGGTATGATCATTGGTATGTGTTGAGCCCATTGAGTGATATTGTCACAAAGCATGGTATTTTAAGGACATGCCTTACATTGCCAACTAAAGTTGCAGATATAATTAATGAGGGGCAATGGAATTGGCCAGCTGAATTGAGCAGCAAATACCCTTGTCTTAATGAATTCCCTCCCCATATATTGATAGCTAACAAGAATGATGAAAAATTCTGGAAGACTAATACTGGGCAGGTAACTCCTTTCCACACTAGCCAAGTCTTCGAAGATATGAACATGCTGAACCCGACTGTTTAATGGCACAAGGTTGTTTGGTTTAGTCACAATATACCCCACCACTCGCTCATCCTTTGGTTAGAGATACAAAAAAGATTACTCACACAAGACCGTCTTCGCCACTGGGAAGTTACCTCAAATTTTTAATGTGCTTTTTGTGATGGGCAGCTAGCTAGCCATAACCATTTATATTTCCAATGTAGCTACCCAAAGAAGGTTTAGGGTGAGATCAGAATCCTGGAAAAAATGGGAAGAGCACCTGCTCTATGGGAGGAATGTGTCAATCATCTTGCTTCACTACCAAACAAGTCCACGGTTTCTAGCATTATATGGAGATTACTAGTAGGGGGCATAGTATATTATATATGGCAAGAGAGAAACATCAGAATGTCCCAAGGAAAGAGGAGGAAACAAGAGGAACTTATAGATTTTATCAAGACTGATGTTCGCATGAGGCTTCAGGGATTGATATTTCGAACTACATAATACACTATCCTGGCTAGCAAAGAATGGGGCTTCTCCATTCACACTACATGCACTATGCAAGATGAGAACATGAATTAGTCAACAGAATAGAAGGACTCCACAAGAGGGGGTGAATCAAAAGAACATCAATCATGCATAAAAAAGGGTAGAAACTAGTTCACTTGGTAGAGATTTTGGTGTTCATGATCGGAGCTGTTATGTGGGGAGATTGGCTGCTATAGTGAAGAGTACATACTGTAAAGGGAGATGCAAGGACCAGAGGTCGAAAGGCCTAGATAGGAGTCGAAAGATTATATACTTTGCCTCATTGTTTTCTAATTTCATACAGGTGAGAAAATACCTTATGTACCATATTTGGCAGGATGGTTTCTTGGGGTATGCTGGTAAGGGAATTATGCATAGGTGGATGCATGGTGAATTAACCGTAGCAAAAGGTATAAGGGGCTGGTTTGGGTCAGGTATGGTAAAAAAGATAAATGGTGCACAAACATAATAATATCTGAAAACAATAATTTGAATGTTGAATCTGTATATATAATGCTTTAGGGAGGGGGATGGAGGGGGATGGATTGGGATACAAAGAATACATACCACCCTGTCAACTGATCATTGTCAACTAAAAATCATTAATGGTACAACAATGGGATGGGTACGAGCATACTTTGCCCAAAAAAGCCTGGTGCTCTCTCAGGGAATGGAAAAGGGGGCTGGGTAATGAGTGCAATCAGAGTTGGAGGAGGAGGGGGTGAGAGGCCTATACAACAAAAACATGGTGAAAATCAATGGTAGGGTATGGTGGGGAGATGGCACACCTAGCACCCGATGCACCACCACAAAGAGAGGTGAGACACAATATATGAGGGAGAGTGAGCACCAATGCATTGTTAAGAACATGCAAAAGGAAGGGAATCTGGTGGGTACTTGTGGCACACAGGGTGCTTTACTTTTCCGAGAACACTGCTATGCTCTAAACCCGTATGACTGAGGAAAGGTAGGTAACCTAAGGACATATATGGGGATGGCTAGGATGGGTCAGGTGAAAAAAAATGCATCCTAGTGAGAGGCATTATGGGCAGGGAGGGTGGGGGGTTGGTACACTCACCACACACTACACCACCACAAAGAGGGCTGAGGAATATATCTTGACTACTAGAGTGATTCTTGCTAATATTTGGGAAAATATAAAGGGATAGGGATGGGGATAGGTTGGTACACTTTGCACACGTTTCACCTTGCCTTCGAGAGAATATTGCCAACCTTGAAATATCAAGATACATTGGAAGGGCATGATCGGGATCCATGGGTTCTATATATAGGATGTGAGGATACATGGAACGGTAGGGTGGGGGGATGGTACATTTGGTACCCACATCAGCACCTTCAAGAGTGACAGGATACATAACTTGAGAGAGAGTCATACACATTATAAGATTTGGGAACCACTAAGGGGAGTGGTATAGGTTGATATTAAATGCGCGCTTATCACTCTGCCTTTGAGAGATCATAATTATGTAAAAAAATGCATGGCTATGGAGGGAATGGGAAGAATGAGACTTGTATACATATTGTGAGGATGATGGGACTGGTAGGGTGGGGGGATGGTACAATGGACACACTGAGCACCACCTTCAAGAGAGTGAGGAATCACAATTGGAGTGTGAGAAATCAATAGTATAACATTTGGGAAACACTATGGGGAGGGGTACACGTTGGTACTAAATGCACACTTATCACTTTGCTTTCGAGAGACCATAATCGTGTAAAAATATTGCATGGTTATGGAGGGGAGGGGATGTGTTTCCATGGTACCTGGTTAGATTTTGTAGGGCTATATGGTAATCACTGTTGCATGGCTGAAGGGAAGTCGACAGTCCAAAAATGGTGACATGGGAATGCAAAGGATGTGAAGATCACGTGCATGGGAGCGTTGAAGGGAGACTATGAATTACGCATGCATGGTTGGGATACGTGCATGGGGGTAACTAGATGCAGAATGGTTCGGCTACATTGGTGGGGAAAGTGGCTGAATGGAGATACCAAACATGGGATAGTGTACGAAAACCTTTGCAAAGTTGGTATATTTTAAATTCCATTAACTTCATGAAGGCTACAACAAATGAACAGTGCAAGAATCGAATCCTGTAGGTCCAGATCTCAATCAAGACTTGAGATTTATGACTCCAATCCACATCGAATGACTCCAACGAGTACGGAATCCAAGTTAGAATCATTAGAGGAAGTAGAAAAATGCAAACTTTGTATATAATCATGAACATACAAGAACAATGCCTCAATACGTCTAGAGAGCATTGCCTCGGGAATCCAACCCTAGGGTAGTACAAAATACGTCTGTTTATACTACTATTTGGAGTACTCGAACCTATGTACACGAAAATGGTTCGAGTACTCGAAATCAAAAGTAAACGAAAATATATGTACAGGAAAATACACAAAACTGGTCTTCATCCGGTCATAGGTTGATTTTATCAGTCTTTTTCTCTGAATGGGCTCTACAAACTCCCCCTTGACTCATGAAATCAACCGATAGGAAATGTGACAGAATGAGAACCATCAGTTGCATACAACTTTAGTTCCATGGTGAAAGCAACGACCCATGTGAACGGCTTTGCTTCCTCGTCCCAACCTCCATCAAACGTATGGGAGTGTCATGAAGTTTCTGCATGTCTTCCTTGCCGAACTTCAACAGGTTCATGGGGTCCAAAATAATGTCGACGTCATTGATGTCACCCTTTGTCTTCAAAATGACAGCTGCTTGTATCTTCTCATCAAAATACCAAAAGTCAAAGTTCCTCAGCATGTCATCTGGGACTCGAGTTGAGACTGGGATGGCCTTCTCAGTTGCTGGTGGAGGATACTTGTAGTAGATCCATGGCTCTTTCTTCACTGGATCTAGGATGCATGATGAGACGTATCGTTTCCCTTTGGCAGTCTTTATGGTTGGAAAGTCTTTATCACATTGGTCTTCTATAAACTTGGCGAATAACTCAGCCTGACTGCCCTTGGATGGGTTATAGAATACTGCATTGTTGATGCTTCGTATGTCGAACTTTGGCATCGAACAGAAATCTTATGGCCGCTTGAAGTACTCAAGCTTTCCATTCCTCCTCCTGACAAGATTACGTTTTTTGTCTTTGTCGTACATCCAGCAAGTGAGTTCTGATCTTTGATTATGGACAGCAAACAAGTCACGAGAGCCGGAGGTGTAAGTGACTTCATTATGTGTAGCCAATTCTTCACCCATCCAAGACTTTTGCACTTCAGGAGGAGCAGGAGTCCAATCACTCTACTTATCAAACCAACTGTCTATCACTTTGCCCAGTGAAGTGACTTCCTCTCCTAGTGCGTGGACATATTTGTGAGCATACAAATAGTCAATGTAGGGGTCTGTCGACATGTTGCCGAGTATAATGTTTTCAGGCTCTTCTTCTTTGGATGCTCCCGCAGAAGATTCGACAATCTCTTCTTGTTCCTTTGCACAACATGCATCAAAAACTGAGTCCGTCATCACATTAGTAAAAAGATCTCCGAGACCTGCATCCTTCAATTCCTCGCCAAGACCATCAAACATAAAGTAATCAGAAAGATCCTCAAACAAATCATCATATAAGTCTAGAGGCTTCTCTGAGGAGGACATATTTCCTAAGTCATCACCGTCGTGGTCATCTTTGGTAGGTTCATCATCTTTTTGACCTGAGGAACTCGTGCCTCGACCAATATCACCCCCATCATCATCATCATCATCATCATCATCATCATAATTATCATCTTTCTTTTCATCATCTTTGTTGTCATCATCACCTTTCTTTTCGTTTTCTTCCTCATCATCATCGTCATCATCTTTATTGGGCTTTTCTTCTTCTTGGATCACATACTTAGATCCAGTCAGATCCTCAATCACCTTCTTTAACTCTCTGTTTTCCTTCTTCAGTAGGCCAATATCTTTGTTCTGCTTCCTGATATGTTCACAGATCTTTACAAAGCCTTCCTAAAGGTTGGTGATGAGTCTGTCTTTGGTGGCTGAATCTTGCTCAAGGATGAACACTCTCTCATGCCGCCATTCCAAATCAACCGGCACCTGGTCAGGCATGTAAGGAGATGGAGTTTCCAGTGGTGCCTTGCCTTTGTCCTTCTGGGCCTTGGGTGGTGATGGTGGTGGTTCAGAAAAGCTGATGGGAGTAGGGGAATCTGGAGGTGAGGTGTGTGTAGGTGGAGGAGATTGTGGTTTGGTTTGGGCAGCTGTATGTGGTGGAATGGTTGTTTGCGTGGATGTATGTGGTGGAATGGTGGTTTGGGTGGATGTATATGGTGGAACGGTGTTTTGAGTGGATGCGGCTGGTTTAGGCTTTGATTGTGGTGGTTGAGGCTTAGGTTGTGCGGTTTGAGGCTTCGGTGGTGGTCGTGGTGCTTGTGTTTGAGGAGTCTGTGAGGATGAGAAGGTGCCGGCTGTCTTCTTCTTGAGCCTTGGGTCTCTTGTCCGCTTGGACATCATCTCCAGTGGCTTCTTCTTAGGAGATGACTCGGGAGATGGGACATAATCAGTGTCATGTATCTCTTCCCGTTCTGCCCAAGATAATGTAGGAATCACAGGCTCAGGCTCTCTAACACGTTCTTCTTCGTCGGATGATGATGATGACTCAGATGAGGAATCCTCTACAGCTTTGCTAGCTTCAGTAGTTTTGCCTACGGGAGGATGGTCATGCTTGTCTACAACAAAAGCTGTTGGTGTACCCCGTTCCTCAGCTTCCTTATCCAATCCTGCAGATAATCTCTCAAACTATTCTAGAGGGCGGGCATCAACATATTGCTTCTTCCCCTTCTTATTCATGGTCATATAGGAGAAAAATGTCTTCCTTCATCCTTTTGATGCCCAGTGTCCCAACTGTTGGGATGAGATTCTGATGTCTTTTGTTGATGATAATCTAGATGAATCTAGGAAATGCTAAGAATATCTCCTTTCCTTTCCCTTTGATGTTAGCGTGCATGTCTCGGAAAATCATCCGCGAATAGTTGAAATTAAGACCCAATGCAATCGCCACCATGCGCGAGCTGAGAGTCTTGTTCAGCACATCATATCCTTTCTAACGTCCAGAGAGGCGTTGACTGATGATGTGAGCCAAGTATCTCCAGTATGGGTGAAAAAGCTTCTTCTTTGTAGGTGGATAAAGACCCTCGTACCCCATCCTGAATACTGTACTCTGGATCAACTCTTGATCAAGCTCGGTGGGATCTGTGTCTTTATCTCCAAACTGAAGACATTCCCTAATGATCTGCTCTATTATGATCACAGGTTGTCCATGCACCTTGCCAATCAAACTAACGTTCCCATTAGCATCGGTTCTCTCTGAAATGGAGTTTTAGAAGCCATGGATAAATGAGGAGATAATCAGTGGATGCTCCATAATGGCGTAGTTAACTGGTGAGAGTATTAATCCGTCCATCATGCTCTTGTACATCAAATGCTTCTCTAGAGAATCACCAAGATAGGCAGACACATTGTGTTCTGGCACGAACCTTAACTCATCCATCTGAAACAGAAAACGAGTTAAGTTTGTTAAAAATTAAAGTAAACTAAAGGTCAAAGTCAAAATTTTTAAAGTCAAGTCAAAATTTAAAGTCAAAGGTCAACGGGTCAAATCAAAGTCAAATGGAGTTCAAGAAATATCTAGTATTCGAAAACATTTGAGTTCTCAAAATTCTTAAGTTCATGAATTTTTATAGGTATTCGAAAATGAGGAAGTTCATGAAAATTAATCAGTTCTCGAAATCAGGATCTCGAAACAGGGTTCTCTAAAATGTGTACACGAAATGTTATTCTTGAAATTGTATACTCGAAATTCAAATTTTGAGAACTGAAAATCCTCTATAACTTCTTCAATTTTGATCCTTAGAACTCCAATTTGTACTCGAAATGCTCAGAATTGGGAGGCGACCAACATATCCAAGGATCGGTTTCCAATTTTGAGTATTTCTAGGTGATTTGACAAAGATTCCTTCAGTTAACTAACACAAGTACTCAAAAATACATTTTGTTCGATAACGTTTTATTTTACGGTTAAAATCCTATAAAATTCTATACCTAGGTTCATTTAAGAGTGATCTACAAGGTGGTTGGAGTGGGATTTCAAAATGTAGTCCATAATTTGAAATCGCCAAGAGAGAGAAATCTGGTACTCGAACATGCGTATTCGAAAAATGAGAATGTGACTCGGTTTATATAGGCTTGACTTCGAGTACACGAAAATGAGTACACAAAATTGTGTACTATATTTCGAATACACAAATTTGAATACTAATTATTTTAAAATTTCTAACTTAATAAAATAAAATAAAATAACATAAAATAAAATAAAATATAAAATAAAATAAAATAAAATAAAACAAAATAAAATAAACTCAAGAACTTTGGACAAGTTTAAGTTTGAGTCGTGTCAATTTCGTGGGATCAAATATGTATTAGAATTTTGACCATCTTAGATTAATTTCTTATAGAAACCCAACCTTAAAATAATTATACCCCACCAATAATTTCCACTCATTTATCCATAATTCAAAAATGAGACTTATGATCAAAATTTTATACCGGTTTTTCTGAAAATCCTTTTAGGAAGTTTATGGCCAACTAGACGATTAAACCAGATTTACGTGCAACCTATCAATTCTGTGAAATCTTTTGTTTCCAAATTGATTGTGTTTCAACGAATTTAAAACGTTTTGACAGAGTTTAAGGTGAGAAAAGAAAGAACATATCTATCAGATTAGAATCAAGAAGAAGGAGGGGTTCTATCATCTTTGTGTTCATTGGCATCTTTTATTTTACTGATCTGCAGACACATTGGCCCTAACGTCACACATACAGGTCTTTGCTTACGCAAAACAAAGGATGCTTCAGTAAGTATTTCCTGCTATTTGTTTCCACAAAACATAGAAAATACCCGAGTTTTCTCAAAACGATTTCAAGTTTATCAAAACACAATATTGTTTTGACTTAAAGATACATACAAAATGTCAAGTAGTTGTTGCATCTTTCCGGTTATCTGATTTTCAATACTTTTCACTTATTTACATATGTATAATATTTTTGACTGATCATGTCCAATCTTTTTATAGGAAAACACGTTTTAACTTCTTAGTGATTTATAGTTATCTAAAGTTATTATTCTAGTAGAAATTATGTTCAGGTAGTGAATTTTTGAGTGTTAGAAATCATGTCACTTCCCATTGAACCACTTCACCTGACTATCCAAATAAAATCTTTTTGTATTTTTCATAAATTTGAAAAAAAGGCAATTTTTTGTTGTTGTTCTTGTTGTTGTTGAATATGGCTGAAGGAGGTGGAGGGTTGGAGGCTACGGCGGAAGATGGCCGACAGACCTGTAGAGTGCAAAGGAAGGCCGATGGGGTGGAGGGCGGAGATGGAGTGCAGCCCTAGGGTTGTGGCCGACTGACCGACAATCTAAAGAATTAAAATAAAACAAAACACAAATTTTAAAGTATTTACAAAAATGTTTTAATCAAAACTTATTAGTTTGATAGAGGCAAGCAAATGGTGGAATCGAGCTGCGTCGAACGGTTTTGTGAAAAGATCTGCCAGATTGTCATCTGTGTGGACCGTTTCAAGATGGATCAACTTCTGTTCGAAGCAAGTGAATCCGGATATCAATATGTTTAGTTTTGGAGTGTTGTACTGGATCCTTGACGATCTGTAGAGCAGCTTCATTATCATAGTATATAGGAGAGTCAAGAAAATTCAAACCGTAATTGAGAAGCTATTGTTGCATCCAGATAACTTGAGAACAACAACTAGAGGTAGCGACATACTCAGCCTCTGCAGTCGAGGTTGACACGGTTGTCTGCTTCTTGCACTGCCATGAGACGAGGCGATCTCCTTAGTACTGACATCAACCCGTAACATCAGTGCCGGAAACGTAACCGGTAGCACGAGTACAAACTATGTGTATTACATGTGAGTTATCATTTGGTGCTTAATACAGAACTATTATAGATCTATTTCAAAAACATGTTCCAAACTCGTGGTTTAACAGTCAGAAACATATCTGACAACACAGAACTGTTATGTGAATGTTACTTAGGATTATATTATGTATAAACGTATGTGAGATTGTACGGAACAAAACAATAATAGATGTTGTTAAGTGAATATTAAACCGACAGCGTATTCGTTTGGGTGACGATTCGCAGGAATATATATGTGGGTTTAACTTTCTGAATGACGTCTGATAATTAGAAAATAAATCGAAAAGTACAGTTGTCGTCGTGTTCGTACAGGAGACAATTCGAACAAATACGCCCGAAAAACCGTACGATTCGATGAAACAGATAAATTAAACGTTTTTCGAATTTAAAAAAAATAAACCGAAGATAACTAGTAAATTTATTAGGAATTACCACCTAAAATAAGTTAGAAATAATTATTTTAAAAGGGTCAAAACGTATCCTGACGAGGAAACCGAAAACCGACGCATTGACGTGAAACCGAGCGGAACCGAACGAACTCAGACACACCTGAACGTTAAAACGGTTAAAAATGGCATTAAGTGTCATTTACTCGTCCCCACCAACCAGTCTCTCTCTCTAAACCCGTCACCCTCTCTTTCTAGAATTCTCTCTCTCTAAAAACCCAAGCATATCTCACTCAATTCTTAACCAAATCAGCTGGATTTGGTTTCAAAACGACTGTAGAAATGAGTAGAGTGTGGAAACATGAAGAGATCAAGCTCAAGATCATCAAATTTGTGGTAAAAACAAGCAAGAACAGTCGTTTTCTTTTAGGGTTTTCCCCTTTTCGAACATCCGGCCATTTTAGCAGATCCTTGATTTCCAAAACCTGCAGGAAACACACGAAACCGGCCTAGAATGGTGTAGAAACTAGGGAACACCATGATTTGGTCTCAATCTTGAAAATGGTAGCATGAAGGTGCTCGGCCATAGTACAGGCGAATGATGCAGCTCAGGCAAATGGCCTCATGCGAACTGGTTCCATAGCCGAGTGGGCACCTTATTCGCATGAGTTGGGCGACCGAATGAACCTCTGGTTCGTCCGACCCTTCATACGAATGTACAAAGGGGCGAAGGAACTTACTGCATGAATGGAACTACATTTGCATGCCCTTCCCATTCGGATCCCATGTTCATTCGCCTGTCTGATATCAAACGAGTGAGATCCATTCGTATGGCTACATAGTGCGATTGAAGACTCCTTCGTACGATAATAAATGTTAAGAGAATCCAAATTCTTGGAACATGGAACCAGCCTAAACCATAAAGAAATGAGGTTGTGGAATGGGTTGAACATGGGTTAGCCGAGCATGGTGCATTAGGGTTTTATGTAGGGTATACTAGTTCCGTGCGTATCTATACAAAGGATTTAAAACCCAAACTTTTTCGAAACAAATTTAACATCTAAACAAGTGTTGTTAGTAATCATGGGAGTCAAAATACTTAAATTTGTTTGATAAGATCATAAGAAAAGTGTTAATACTGACAATGGTCCCATGGTTGTCGTTTTAAGGTGTTTACCGATTTTGTGACTATCAACACTAAGAGTTTTCAACATCAAAGTGTATGAACTATACTAAACATCTAGACACATGTTTTAACAAACAAATGGGATTATCACTTATGGGTTTTACTAAGAGAAACGATTAAAGATCAAGAGTGGGAATTTGAATGATGGTTTGAGTGTTAATCGAATGTAGGGCTATCAAAATGTAAAGGGTTTTAGTCAAGATAATAAATTAAGGACAATGGGGTAATCACAACGAATTAAGAGTGTGTCAAAGGACTATGTATTTCAAAGAACTAAAGTAACAAGTTGAAAGCTATGGGAGTTCAAGAAAACAACTAAGTGTGAGTGTGTTGCTCATACGTGTCAACTCCCAACACTTAGTGATTTCATGCCTAGTATATTCAATTTAGATTGTTTGAAATGAATAATCTAAAGTGATATATACGTAAGGATAAACAAGAACACGGGGTTACAAAGAACTATTGAGGGACTTAGGGGTTGATCTAATAAGATTACCCTAAGTCCTACAAATTAACTCAAAATTTTTATACAAGAAAATTTGTAGTTATTAAAAGATAATGATATATATAACATTTAACTATAGTTTTATAAAGAACAACATAAGTTGTTTTATTAAGGTACGATAAAGTAAATTAAAGAGCTTTATCAAAAATAAATATAACTCTTGTATTTTAATTAATATTTTAGCAAATGAGGAATTTACCTAAACGATTATATCTTTACATATCATGAACCTTATGCGAATAAGGTAAAGTCTTAAAGGGAACAAGGGATAATGGGTCAAATAGAGTGTGTAACATAGAATAACCAGAGAAAATCATAGTAACTCACTAGAAAGTCTTAGGACACTTAGCTGCACACCGAGACCTGAACCCTATATACATTAACCATAAATACTTATAGTATTCAAATCGTAATAAATCAACTCAGTTGCTGAAGGTACATAGTCTACAATCAACGAGCGCATATCTTTTGTGGTTCATTTGCATAGCAACACATGCGAGTTCATTGCCCCTTTTCTAAACATTTAGTTTTATAAACGCGGGGCTGAGAAGCATGCAGAAATTATTTTCCTTGGATTATATTTACTTAAATGCTTTTACTTCATATATGTTTTACATGTACTAGTCGAAAACCCGCGCGATGCAGCGGCGAAAATTTACAACACTCTACTCGTTATTGTTATCGTAACCTATGCAACTCTCAGTTTTTGTGTACTTTGCATCAAAAGTTTCCATAGTTGATTGCATCAATTATTTTCTACCTCACCAACTATTGTAGGTCACGAATCCTCATGAAGAACAGTGAGCATGTGCCCAAATAAATACGGACTAAAAAAACTAACACAAAATTAACAACATATAGTGAAAGATTAAATAAAAAATTAAAGTAAATTAACCTCTTTACTTGAATCACTTTGTAAATAAAATAAATACAAGCAAAAAAAAAACTTAATTTGTATATTCCCACTCTTGAGTAGGGCCTCCGGAAAAGATAGAGACAAACCTTACTCCTATCCCACTAAACCAACAAATCTGGCTGACCCACGCAATCCATCTGGTTTGGATCGACCCTAAATTTCTGCACATTTAATTACACGAAATCAAAGGGTAAGAAGAGCTCCTTATGCTGAGTGTTTTTCAACCCTTTTGATTTGTTTCCTCTTCCAACCAAGTTTTATGATTTTCATAATTGAAAAAAATATAACCATACCAATCAATTCATAATAAAATGATTAAAAATCACCACTAACCACCCTATAACAAAATAAACCAGATAATCAAATAGAGGCATTGTATGTTTAAATGTATTACCTATTCACCTTTAGGGAACTGTCATGCGCTGAATTCCGGTGCTACTCTCATTGAGTTGATAAAATTAACCAGAATTAGAATTATAAATTATTGATCACTAAATATTAATTTATATACTTGGTTCATTTGAATACATTTTTTGACACCTGCTTGTTCAGGGGTACGTGAAAGGAAGCTTTTAATACATTTTTTAAATTGATACAAAAGGAAGATGCAGTAATAAGACCACTTTCTATATCTAGTTGGAATAACATCATCCTCAAAGCCCCACAGCCACCTTTTGCACAATCAGCTGAAGTTGCGTACATTTGAATATACACCAAATATCATAATTGATAAAGTTACTTACACTTGTCAACAACAAGATATTACTATCTTTAATACCTTTAAGCTATCATAGCCATCAAATAGTCTTAATTTAAAATCACAAAAAACATTGAATAACCTGTGCATAACGTGAGTGAAACCACATGACCACACTAAGGACCTCAAAATGCAAACGTCAAAAGACTACATGAAATAATAAAGGATACATAGAAGAAACAAAGCATGAAGTGAATCTGTTAACAATAACCAAAACAAAACAAAAATTAAAAAAGAAGTGGCTGGTAGTTTTTGAGTTTTGATAGAAAATTAATGAAACTTTTTTGAACAAAGTGATTTAGATGGTTATAAGAAATTAACAAAACACTTTTAACAACCTTTGACATGTTTGACTTATTTGACATGTTTCTGTTTTAGCTAAACATTTCTATTTGACTCATTATAGATAAGCATAACCCAAATAGATTCATAAGCAAATATAGTGAAATAGCCACCTGTAATTAGACATTTGAAACTGAGATCATGAAGTTTGTATGTGCATACCCGGATGTGTTTACTGGAGCTACAATTTTTACTGCTTCATTCCAGGATAAGTTAATTCTTTTGTTTTCGATAAATGAATGTGATTTTGCATGCAAAGACTGAATTATACAAAACAAATTCATGAGATCCTGTACACTTTTCAAGTATATTTATAAATACGTGAACTTTCAAAGTTCTAGATGGACAGACAAAAGACGCTCTCCATGTTTTAGTAATTTGATGGTTGCTCCATAGGGACCAATTAAGAAGGCATCAGGAAAAATTGCGCAAACTCAAAGATCTAGCATTCATATATTAGCTGGAAAAAAATATTAACCTCATTACCTGTGTCATTACCAAAATGTTGTTGCACGTGCATAGCCCAATTGTGGTGTTCTACTTTTGGATTTTCTGTGTATTAAAAGGTTAATAATGAAATGCAGCCCAACAAAAGAAAACTAAGACACATTAAAGATTGAAGTTTATAAACTCACAATTCTAGCATTTTGTTCAACAAATATAGCAATACTTGTCTTATTTTGCTGACATGTTCCCTGTGTTAACTTCTTCAAATTAGCTTTAGTCAGGTCTTCAGCATAACTTCATCAAAATCACCCGGACCCCGAATTTCATGTGCATATCAATTCCTTTTAAAACATTCACATCAAATATACTCACAAATTCTGAATTTAGAAATATTGGTTGTGTGTTCATCGTTTAAACCAATATTTTAAAACTAAAAATACAGCCGAAAATAGGAATTATATATTATAAATTATCAACAAATTATGCAAAACGTACAAATCAGTTGGGTACCCAATCTCCATCTCAAGCTCTTTCACAACTATACACAAAATCCATATCAAACTCCCACCCAAACAGACAATGTAGATGGATAAAAAAGACCCCAATTTTGACTCTACAAATAGATAGAGAAAGAGAGATCACCAAATATTTGGAAGATGAATTTGAAGCCTTTAATAACTCCTTTGATTCTGGTTCCCATGAATATGAAACTAAAAGGGAAACTTCAAAACCTCTTGTAGAAAAGTAAGTAACAAAACAAAAAAAAGAAGACAAAATCAAACAAATGCATCTACTTTGCCTATTAAAAAAAAGAAGAAGAAAAAAAATCATATCAAGCATTTCATCAAACAATTGGGTGCATTCCATGATTCCAGTCACCAATTCTATCAGAATCCACGTTCACATGAGGTCGACGCATCAAAACCCATTAACAATAAACATAAGCTAATAACCTGTTCTAAAAATTTGCAGGGAATCCAAATAAGAAGCTAAGTACGTTTTTCATACTCTATAATCTTCATCTTAAAAATTCCAAGAGTGCAAGCAAATCAAGAGAAAAAGAGAGGGAATATGCGAAAGAACTAAAGGAAATCCCTATCTCAAAAGAAGGTTATAAATGGTTGTGTTAATGTATGAATATATTGAGGAAGAACCTGCCCCTTTTTCGTTTTTCTGCAACAATTCTCCAACAAAAAAATTTACACTTGCAGTAATCTAATCAAAATTGATTTGTAACAATATTAAAACCATTTTGAAATATGTCAAATTAGATACCCAATTTAGTTATACTAAGAATTACATTGAAGCTAAAAACCCAAATCTAGTTAATCAAGACATATAATACGCATACAACAACAAAAAAATGAAACCTTCGTGAACCTGAAGCATGGGACTCTTAAACCAACAATTGGCACAAAACAATCCAGCCTCAAGATTTCTCTTCGGTTCTTCATCTTGCAACGGAGTATCCAGCCTCGAACATTTCAAGTGCGGCATCGGAGTTCTCTAGTCGTCAGCATCGTTAACGGGGTCCAGAGAGAAGAAATCTGGAGCAGAAGTTTCTGGTAGCGGCGCCGAATTCGTGGATATAGAATATGATTACGCAACAAGAAGTAATCTTCAGAGTCACCAGCGATGTCGGGAGCCGGTGGCGGTGTAATCGATGGAAAGGAAACGACGACGGTTGTTGATAGAGGGGATGATGTTTTGTATAGAAAACCGTCGGTTTCCATGCCAGAGGAAAGGGCTCGAGAAAGGTGATGGATGGAGAAGACATGAGTGATCAGAGAAGCTAGAATCCGGAGAATTATTGGAGAAAAAGAAAGAGGCGTAGGTTTCGACATTTGAATTTGAATTTTGAAAGAGGAGCCTAAATTTTGAAATGGAAGCATGAGCCAGATTTCATGTGGTGTGCTTTATGAGTTGTACATAATGCATTATAACTTGCACATTTCTTAAATTTAAGATATTGCACTTTCTCTCTCATATATGCATTATAAGATAGTAAAGATAATTGTTATCCTAGATTTTGTCTGGGTAAACTATTTGCAGGATTTCAAAATGGGTTATTTATTCATCATGAGTAGATAACTAATTCAAATCAAAGAACTATTTTCAAAGGTCAATTTTCACAGAACTAAAGAACTAAATCAAAGAACTATTTTCAACGGTCTACTTTCAAAGAACTAAAGATCTAATTCAAAGAACCGTGTACAACAATCTATTTTCTAAAAAATAAAGAACTATTACGGAAAACTGTTTTCGACGATATATTTTCAGAGGGATGTCTTGGAAATATTCAAAGATAACATGTGCCAAAGAGCTAACGATCTATACGAACAAGAACGAACATGGACGATCTAGAACGAACTATAAAATCCTATATATCAAAAGATGTCCTAGCTATATTGATTGCTTATAGGTCGCATGTTTGATAATATTTACAAATTTCCTCAACTACTAAAAACCTTGATTGCTATACTAGTCTATTCGAGTATGACTGTGACATCCAGTACCTAATCGTCCGGCAAGTCCGTACGGTATGTGTACTTTCACTATTTACTGTGTATAAACACAATGCATGAATAGTATTTGCGATAACAGAACTCAGAATACAAGAAATAGTTGTATGTATTTATGTGAAAACTTAAATACCGTAAGTACAACAACTCACGATAAACAATAGTTGTTTGTATTTAGGTGAAAACCTAAGTACAGTTAATACAACGAATCAAGAGAAACAATAGTGTACAGGTAAACAAAGAACATGTCGGTTACGATCTGATATCCATAGATGACAGGAATTAGATGGCCGATAATTCACTATGAAAACAATGTGAACGCAAGGAAAACAAGGTGAAAACAGGAAGTTTAGTTGAGTCCGCCAGTGAGGAAACACAATTCAAAATATCAATACAGTGTTATTTCCAAATAATGAACTGACAATATGTTTGCGTGGGTGACGATTCACACAAACATATCTGTGAGTTTAAAGTTCTGAAATAATGACTGAAAAGTAGAAAACAAAAGTCAGAAAGCAAAACCATCGTCGTGTTCGTTCGGGTGACGATTCGAACGAATACGCGCGAAGGTGACGCGATCTGACGAAACGTTTAAAATAAACAAATTCGATGAAATAATTTAATAAAAAAAAATTTAGAAGATTTACTAGGAATAACCATCTTTTAAATATTTAAAAACAAATCCTCTTTATTTAATATTCGCAAACACACGCGTAACGATCCGGAAATGCAACGGAGACGAAAACCGAGCAACAAAAACGAACCTGAACATCCCCGGAGTATAAATAATCTAAATGAGGCTTTCTTCCTCATTTCTCTCTTCCCATTCTCTCTCTAAAAACCCTAACCCGACTACACTCTCTCTAGATTTTTGAAACTTCAAACCTCCATATCTTGTTCATTTCTCAGCTAAATCACCTCATCTTTGGACCAAATCAAAGCTTTTGATCACCTCTACATGAAAGTACAACTGATCTGGAGTGAAACCCATGGAAATTTGAGGTAATTAGCTGCAAAGATCACGAAAAATAGGGTTTTCAACCCATTTTGTTAGAACCACTACTTAACCGGTTTTTCCCACCATCTAAACTCCTAAAAAACCAAACCTATACGAGTCCTGGTGAGGGTGGAAATGTGTGTGGCCGTGATTTCGACCACCAGATCTCGAAATGAGGAGGCCTTGCTGTGACAGCCGCCGTGGCCGAATGAGGATACATCCAGCAGACCGAAAGGCTCAAGGCCGAAAGGCTGGGCCGCATAAGCCAGGGACGACCGAAAGAGCCCTCATTCACCGGACCTCATTCGCTCGACCATGAAGCCATTTGCTCGCTAAGAAGGTTCCCATTTGGACAAGGATCCAGTCGGTCAAGGGAGCCACCCATTCGCCCGAACCACCACCTTCGGTAGGGGCCACCGGAGCATGAGCCACATTAGGCCAAGGCATGGCCCTCAGCTCGTTACTCAGTCGGCCAAGCCATTCTCATTCGACCAGAAATGCTACCATTCGGCCAAATAACACCAAACCCATTCGGCCTACCCAAGTGACAACCACATTCGGCGCCAAGAAGACCCCCATACGGCAACCTTGATTCGGCTGGATCAGAAAGCCATCTTCATTCGCTTGGGCCTTAACATCCTTTGGCCCAACAGCAGTCAATCGGTCCAATGTGATTGGCCATGATCTTGTTTCGGCCCAATCTCAGTACTTTGGCCCAGTTATTCGGCCCATACATACAAACAACCCAATCATGCGGCCCAGGAACTGTTCTGGCCCAACTCCATTTGATTAAGCCCATGATGATTAACTAGCCCAACAGCTTGGCCCACATATCATGTCCATCTATTTGGTCCACACAAAATCATTCGGCCCAAAGCCCACCTTTATTCGGCCCACATACTAAGTGATTCACGTTGCTAAGTATGAAAACAAACACTCAAAATTCAATATGATGGGTAACATGCATGGGTTTCTTAAAATACTACCAAAGTGGTAGATTTGGGTTTTAAATAACTTTATAATCAATAAAATACTAAGTTTTGACAAGAATGATCCATGGTTATTTAACAATTAAGTAACACTCAATTTAAGTTGATTAAGTGATAATATGACCTATAGCAACAAGACCGAGGCCGAATCATGACCAAGACTGAGCGGTGTTAGCCAATTTTAAGGCTAACATACACACACACGAATTTTTACAACTCATACTTACAAGTTACAAACAACGTGAAATCAATACAGGATCATGAATACAACAACAAGTACAATAACGAGCGCGTGCATTTCTTGTTTAGGCTAAGTCAACCACATCAACTACAAGGTAAGTTCATACGCCCCTTTTCTAATATTAACTGATTTTAAACTCTCGGGGCTGAGAAACATGCTAAATCTTTTATTTATTTAAAAGTTTTAGTTTAACATATTGCTTATACTTTGATTTAGATAATATTGTTTTACTTATTATCGCTTATCAGTGTATGCATGCTTGTATGATCATGATATGACAGAGACAACTAAGATGAATACGATGATATAATTTCATAAATCAACATAATAGAATAACATAGTTGTGAGATTATATGTTACAACACTTAATTATTCTTACAAGAACAAACACTGAGATTATCACAGGTGAACATGATGACAACAACAACACAAACATGAATGATAGGAAGACAATATATCTTCAGAATATCATTCAACACCGGAGTTAGCTAAGTGTAATAGGACAAGTTCTTATAACACTCAACTTATAACTCTGTGCATACTACAAGATAACACGAAACAAGTATCATCCACCACCTAAGTCGACTAAGTGTAGTAAGACTAGCTCATACCACACCTTAGTGACAACAGGGTGACTACATGGAACAACAAGGAATGATAATCATGATAACGTAACTTCATGATAACAACATCATTGACACAACAATTAACATCGTATAATAAGACAAGATCTTAAATAACTTTGTTAACAACAACGAGAACATACAACATTGAGAACAAACAACATTGATGAACACAATACCATTGATTGCTATTGAACTGTCTGTATTATATCATTTCAATCATGTGCCATATATTCAAGTTGATCATTGTAACTCCCTTCACAAATCGCTCACCAGTTAATTTGATGTGACTAAACCGACGATAGCATAGTGGTACCATAGGTTTGACAAACCTCCAGCTTGTAGGGCTTATATGTTGATCGTACTCATCATTGGCCGGTGACGTATGACCAGTGACAGGGCGACGAACAGTCAGGGTCTGGAAAGCGGCACATGGTGATATTAATCTGCAGTGATATTGTAATTAATCCATCAATTTCTGTTGACTAGTAAACTGAGGAATTTACTTTCTCTCATGTTATATTACTAGTAACCTTTTCGATGAGGCCTACGGTAATACAAAGTGGTAGAGGTAAATCGGATGCATTGTAATCTGATTACGTGAGGATTGCAATGGATTCCTTTTAGGCTCTATGCACTTCAAGTTGAGAATAAATATCAATTGGTTAACTAACACTCTTATTATTAAAAGTTATTAACAGTTACCCCCACAAGTAATAGAATTATAACAAGGATCAGATTAAATTAATCTAACTTCCTTAATGCATTGAGGGTGTATCAATACTTCGGTTTGATAACTAAACCCCTCTCAACATATTATTCTACATATGATACAACGGATGAATATCAAACTGGATGAACATGTGAAATGTAACATCAGTGCCAGAACCGTCACCGGAACAGTGATCTCTACAGTATATGAACAGTAAAACAGGTACGAGCCATATACATTTCAATACGTTTCATAATCATATCATTTATCATTATCATTTTGTGTTATCATAGAACAAATTCAGGAGCCTTTAACAGAAACACAGTTCAGAACAATGGTTCTTGAGTCAGATAATTATCTGGCAACACAGAACCATCATGGGTTTATTTATCAGGATTTATTATGTATAAACGTATGTGAGACTTTGAAGAACAAAACACATGAATATTGTTATGTGAATGCTAAATCGACGGGTTATTCGTATAGGTGACGATCTTTACGAATATATCTGAAAGTTTAACGTTCTGAATGATATTCTATAATTAGAAAACAAGATTGAAAAGTATAGTTATCGCCGTGTTCGTACGGGTGACGATTCGAACGAATACGCGCGACGACCGTACATTTCGATTTAAACAGTAAATTAATATTTTAAATTTAAAATAAATAGAAGATATTAGTTAATTTATTAGGAATCACAACTAGAACAATTAAATGAATTCTATTTTTATAACCGTGTCGTTTCGTCGCTAAAAGGATGTGAACCGGCATTTTACGCGAAACCGAACGAGACCGAACGACCGGGTAATTTCCCCACATTTAATGTGGCAATTAAATGCCACAACCACCACCACCCTCCCCTCTCCTTCTCTCATTTTCGTCCCAACCCCCTTCTCTCTCTAAAGATTTTCTCTCAACTTCTCTCTACAAGTTTGTGACCATCTCTTGTCGGATTCAAGCAATATTGGTGCCAATACGATCCTCTCAACGCAATATTGATTTTGAGTATTCAAATTTTAAACTCGGTTTGGTATAAGGATGATGACCCACGTAGTTTTGTTGATTTAGCCGGCTTAAACCACTTAAACACGATTAGTTAGGCACGAATAAACAACTAGGAAACTATGGTAATAGTGTTGTAACAGATTTGGACCAGGAAAGGAAAGGAAGATGCAGGTTCGTGGGGGTTAAGGGGCTGTTGATGCTACAGGTTCGTTTCCTGGCAGCCGAACCTTTCAAGTGTGAGAGCCGAACCCTACACGAACCCTGCAAGGCTGCTATCAACGAACCATCCTCCTGCAACGAACCCTGGCACCGAACCCTGAAGACCTGACAACCTGCTGGCCGAACCCTGGTTCACTGTCAGCCGAACCTGTGGTCACCAACCTAACCGCGACCCACTTGAGCCGAACCTTGTTGGCTTCACGAACCTAGATGTTAATCTAACTAGTGGACGAACCCTGCATGGCCGAATCTTGGTCATGCAAACCCTAAAATTCACGAACCTTCCTTCTTTGGTGAACCTTAGGATTCACGAACCCAAAACTCTTGCCGAACCCTAAATGAAATGGAATTTATTTATAAATGTCATTGTAATCTTTTAAGTTTATTTAGTTATAAAAATTAGTTGTAATATCATTGATTGGGATTTTGTTGTAAAATAGACAATATAATTGTCTGGATTTGAACTAGATACAGAGGAGACTCTGCCCAAATTTTTGTAAAATTTAATTATAAGTGTTGTAACTAAACATGGGAATTGGGATCATAAAACGGGTAACTAAGTTAGATTAGATCATAGATACACTTAGTACTAGGACACTTAGTTACACACACCAAGACAAAGACTAGGATACGACGACTATTACGCGTACTTATTATATTCGAATTTTTATAAAATAACTCAGGAACTGAAGAAACCTAAGCTACAACAAGAGCGCGCATCTTGTGTTAGATCATTTACATAGCAGCACAGGTGAGTTCATTGCCCCTTTTCTAACATTTTTGTTTTAAAACGCGGGGCTGAGAAGCATGCGTAAACTGTTTTATTTAAACTGTTTATTTAAATGCTTTTATTTATTATATGTTTTACATATATATGTTTGTTGATACTCCTAGACTCCTGTCTAGGTAATTATTAAAGAGATCAAATTATCAAGTTAATTAAATTACTCTTATGAGTAATACTTTAATTCTAAACTCTAAACAAACCCTTAGTCCATCAAGTTCAAATTCAAGAATCTAAATTCAAAGTGAAATCAAAGGAACTAAAACAAAAGATCATATTCAATGGAAACCTAATTCAGTGTGGGATCTGAAAACAAGGAATCATAATCAAGAATCAATTATCATTGTGAATCATGGAAATTCTAAAGATCAAGATCAAGAGACTCAAGGAATCAGAAATCATAAATGTGTGTGAATCATTGAAATAATGAAATCATTACAATCTAATGAAATCATTAATATTTGAGTTAAGGTGGATGTCAGTTGTATAGGGAATCAAGACCACGTGTAACACACATATAAAGTCCCCTTCAGGTATAGAAGACTCTTGTAGTCAGGCTATACGGGCAATAACATGAACTATCAAATGAAATCAATATCAAAGTCATATCAAGAGAATCAAAGAGATCAAGAATCAAAGGATATCCGTAAAGTCCCTTTCAGGTACAGAAGACCATTGGGTCAGGCTGTACGGGCATCATTAAAATCCCGTCACGCCCAGGTATACTCCTTGTGAGTTATGCCTGGTATGGGTCACGTGTGAGAGGTTACAACTTGGACAACCACCAACAACTAAGTCTAATTGATGGAGTCATATAAGGCCCAATCATCATGTCTTAGTTGTATTTAAATGTTTTATTTATTTATTTAATTAAATATTTAACATTTTATTTCTATCATTGACTTTTGGGAAATCATATATCTATGATGAACTCAAGAGAATCAAAGGTAAATCAAACTTTGGAAATCATAATCTGAATCAGAGGTGTGTAGGGTAAAAATGCTTAATTATCATTAACAGCAGTGTCATATGCATATTAGTATGTGGTGGGATGTTGGCTAGGGCTTGTCCCTTACATATGCCCTATATATAAGCATACCGATGTGGATATTACATGTGGTGTTAATGAGGTTAGGGTCTTTACCAAAGGAGGTTTTCAAATCATTTTCAATTACTAAAACTATATGAACTCACCAACCATGTGTTGACTTTATTTTTGCATGACTTCTCAGGTGACGAACAGGTCAACTGAAGAGTTGTTTATTTTGGACTAGGTTACAGATAGAGGACCTAGCTTTTTGGACCTGCATATTTTTGGACATCATACACAGTTATTTTGTACATCTTGTGCAGATACAAGATTGAAGATTTATGATGTTATAGTAGATTTACATTGTTAAATTATAAACTTAACTGATGTAATTTAACTTTGTAATTCTATTTTATTTTAGCAAGTTTCTCATTTATATATCATGTGCAATGTAAACAATCTGATCATTTCGATTATCACTCTCGATATCGCGCCCCGGGAACCTTCCGCCCGTCGGGGAAACCCGATCCTACCCCGCCGGCTCGGGGTGTGACAGATTGGTATTAGAGCCATGGTTATAGAGAAATATAGGTCATTTATTTAAATGGTTTGGCCTAGACTATAACCTAGGGACCCTGCATGTAGAGAAAACAGGACTTAGGAATTTACTTGCATACTGTCTCCCATATTTGATCATTGCATTAACCGATGACTTTATTGGTTATGATCAGAATGTCGCCGAGGAGACAGCCTCCCTTGATACAGCTACCACAGCGAGACTTGGCTCCACATTCCTCCACACCGTCACCAAATGATTCACCACCACCACCTCCTCCACCTCCTCCTCCTTTGATTACTCAACCATCTGGGTCGGGCACAACACCGACTCTGGATCCTGCTACTATCGCTCTGGTGACGTTACTGAGTAGCCAGATGACAAATCAGATGAAAGAAGAAATGCCGGAGATGTTCCTTCGTCTCCGCAACGAGATCAACAACACTGGCAACTCATCTGGAGAAGCCAGTGGAAATACAGGAGGCTCATCCCATTACTCCTACAAGTCATTTGTAGGATGTAAACCACCCAGCTTTAGTGGGTCCGAAGGCGCCGTTGGATTAATCCAATGGATCGAGAAGATCGAGACAACCTTGGATCTCTGCAGCTGCCCCGAACACCACAAGGTCCGTTACTCAGCTGGAACATTCAACAAACGGGCTCTGACCTGGTGGAACGGTCAGATCAACGCCCGAGGAAGAGAGGAAGCTATGGCAATGCCATGGGAAGACTTTAAGACACTGCTGCGAACAGAATTCTGCCCCAAGAATGAGCTGCAGAAGCTGGAGGTTGAGTTATCCAACCATGTGATGAAGGGGGCTGATCACATGGGGTATACAACTCGTTACCATGAGTTGGTTGCTTTGGTACCTGACATGGTACCAACGTTAGAAAAGAGGATAGACCGTTATGTAGGCGGACTTCCCGCCTGCATTCAGGGTATGGTTGTTTCAGCCAACCCTACCACTGTCGAGTCTGCAGTGAGATTGTCTGGGAAACTCACTGACCTCATGGTAGCCTTTGGAGTCCTAAAGAAGGAGGCTGAACCCATCAAGAACAAAGCTGAGTCTTCAAAGAAACCCTACCACCATCAGAAGAAGAAATAGAAGACCATCAAGAACTACACGGTGGCCACACCTCTCCAACAAGTAGCAGCAACACCACAAAACCCTAACCGCAAACCCTACACTGGCACGTATCCTCTGTGTGCCAAGTGTCAGTATCATCACATTTCTAACACTCCCTGCAAGCAATGCACGGGATGTGGAAGAAAGTGCCATTGGGTCCAACACTGCCGGATGACACCTAACCAAGCAGTCAACAATGCTGCTTTGGCTCTCCCTCCACCAGCTAATCAGAACAACGGTGGATGCTATAACTGTGGCGAACAAGGCCACTTTGCGAAGAACTGCCCAAAGAAGGCACAACCAGCAGTTCAAGCACCCCGTGGACGAGCCTTTGCCATTGGAGCACCAGCTGCACGCCAGGACCCAAATGTGGTCACTGGTACGTTTCTCTTACATGACTTTTATGCATCTGTTCTATTTGACACTGGTGCGGATCAGAGTTTTATCTCTTTCGATTTTGCATGCCAACTAGATTCCATAGAGGAACAGTTAGATTCCCCTTACATTATAGAAGTAGCTAACGGAAAACAGATCACAGTTAGTACAGTATACAGGAATTGCCCGTAGACACTTAATGGTCATACATTTGCCATCGATTTGATACCGATGGAGTTGGGTAGTTTCGATATCATTGTTGGAATGGACTGGCTTTCTTCTAACCGAGTGGAAGTCATCTATACTGAGAAGCTGCTTCGAGTTCCATTGCCAGATGATCGTGTGGTGGAAGTTAGAGGGGATCAAGCAAAATGAAGTGTCAAAATCATCTCTTGTATAAAGGCGCGTAAGTGTCTACAGAAGCAGTGTGTGGCGTTCTTGGCCCATGTGGTGGAAAAAGAGAAGGAGAAGAAAAAGATTCAAGATGTACCGATAGTGAAAGAATATCCTGAAGTGTTTCCTGAAGACCTACCAGGTTTGCCACCCGTGCGACCGGTAGAGTTTCGTATTGACTTAATTCCTGAAGCAACCCCAGTTTCTAAATCTCCTTACAGGTTAGCACCTTCAGAGATGCAGGAATTGTCTAATCAGTTACAGGAGCTACTTGACAAGCGTTTCATCCGACCGAGCTACTCACCTTGGGGAGCTCCGGTCTTATTCGTGAAGAAAAAGGATGGATCATTCAGGATGTGCATAGACTACAGGGAGCTGAACAAACTAACCATCAAGAATCGGTATCCATTACCGAGGATTGATGATTTGTTTGACCAACTACAAGGGGCTCAATACTTCTCAAAGATTGACTTGCGGTCTGGATATCATCAGCTGAGAGTTCAAGATGAAGACATACCGAAAACGGCCTTCCGAACAAGATACGGACATTATGAATTCATAGTGATGCCCTTCGGATTGACAAATGCACCAGCGGTTTTCATGGACCTCATGAACCGAGTGTGCAAGCCGTACTTGGACCAGTTTGTCATTGTCTTTATTGATGACATACTGATTTATTCCAAGAACAAAACAGAGCACGAGCAACACCTCAGGAAGATCTTGGAGCTGTTAAAGGAAAAGAAACTTTATGCCAAATTTTCCAAGTGTGAATTCTGGCTAAGAGAAGTTCAGTTTCTTGGTCATGTGGTCAACAGCGAGGGAATACACGTAGATCCCGCCAAGATTGAAGCAATAAAGAATTGGGACACTCCGAAGACACCGACGGAGATACGGTCTTTTCTGGGATTGGCAGGTTATTACAGAAGGTTTATCTCAAACTTTTCTAAGATAGCTTTGCCACTCACTAAGTTAACCCAGAAAAGTGAACCGTTTGTCTGGGAGCAGAAACAAGAGGACGCTTTCCAGACCCTGAAACAGAAACTATGTGATGCTCCAATCCTATCTCTCCCAGAGGGCTATGATGACTTTGTTGTTTATTGTGATGCTTCCCATCAGGGACTTGGTTGCGTACTGATGCAACGGGACAAAGTCATCGCTTACGCCTCAAGACAGTTAAAAGTTCATGAGAAGAACTACACTACTCATGATCTTGAACTGGGAGCTGTAATCTTCGCACTAAAGATTTGGAGACATTACTTATATGGCACCAAGTGTACCATATTCACTGATCACAAAAGTCTGCAACACATCTTTGATCAGAAGGAACTCAACATGCGACAACGCCGTTGGGTTGAACTTCTGAATGATTACGACTGTGTGATCAAGTACCTTCCGGGAAAGGCGAACGTTGTAGCTGACGCCTTAAGCCAGAAGGAACGGGTCAAACCCCTACGTGTTAGAGCAATGGGGATAACCGTGCAGACCAGTTTAAGTGACAAGATTATTCAAGCACAACAAGAAGCACTTGACCGAGGTAATCTGAAAAAGGAACTTGATTGCGGAGCAGAAAAACAGTTTGACACGAAGCCCGATGGAATGATCTACTACCGAGAACGTATATGGATCCCGGCGGTAGATGAATTGAGAAAACTTATCTTCGATGAAGCACACAAGACAAAATATTTTGTTCATCCAGGTGCCGATAAAATGTACCAATACTTGCGTGGATTTTATTGGTGGCCGGTAATGAAGAAGAACATAGCCGAATACGTCGGTCAATGCCTAACGTGTGCGAAGGTAAAGGCGGAGCACCAGAGACCGTCTGGTCTACTGGAACAGCCTGAGATTCCGCTCTGGAAGTGGGAACAAATAGCCATGGATTTCATTACCAAGCTACCCCGCACTTCCAGTGGTCATGATACAATTTGGGTGATCATTGATCGTTTAACCAAATCTGCTCACTTCTTGCCTATGCGTGAGACTTTCACGATGGATAAGCTGGCAAGATTGTACATCAACGAGATAGTGGTACGCCACGGTGTGCCATTTTCTATTATTTCTGATCGAGACAGCAGATTTACATCAAGGTTCTGGCAATCACTGCAGAAATCTCTAGGGACACAGTTAAATCTGAGTACAGCTTACCACCCACAAACGAATGGTCAAAGAAAACACACTATTCAAACCCTAGAGGACATGTTAAGAACCTGTGTATTGGACTTCGGTGGAAATTGGGATTCCCATTTGCCACTGATTGAGTTCTCCTACAATAACAGTTACCACAGCAGTATCGGATGTGCACCATTCGAGGCCCTTTATGGCCGGAAATGTCGATCACCGATCTGTTGGACTGAAGTTGGAGACAATCGAATAACTGGGCCAGAACTTATTCAGGAAACCACTGATAAGATTACTCAGATTCAAAGAAGACTACAAGCTACAAGGAGCAGACAAAAGAGCTACGCTGACAAACGACGTAAGCCGTTGGAATTCCAAGTGGGAGACCGAGTCATGCTGAAGGTATCCCCATGGAAAGGCCTTGTACGATTTGGAACGAAAGGCAAGTTAGCACCACGATATATGGGACCGTTCGAGATCATTGAACGAATTGGTCCTGTGGCGTATAGACTGAGATTACCAGATGAACTCAGTGGTGTGCATGACGTGTTTCATGTCTCAAACCTAAAGAAATGCCTTGCTGACGAGTCTCTCGTCATTCCGATTGAAGAAATTCAAGTAGATGAACAGTTACATTTCATAGAAGAACCTTTGGAGATTATGGATCGCAAGGTTAAACAACTGAGGCGAAGCCGTATTCTGATTGTAAAGGTTCGATGGAACTCAAGATGTGGACCCGAGTTTACTTGGGAACGTGAAGATCATATGAAGTTAAAGTATCCCCAACTGTTTGAAGAGGAAGCTGTACCCGATAACAACTCTTAAATTTCGGGACGAAATTTCTCTAACAAGGGGAGACTGTAACATCAGTGCACCGTCACCGGAACAGTGATCTCTACAGTATATGAACAGTAAAACAGGTACGAACCATATACATTTCAGTACGTTTCATAATCATATCATTTATCATTATCATTTTGTGTTATCATAGAACAAATTCAGGAACCTTTAACAGAAACACAGTTCAGAACAATGATTCTTGAGTCAGATAATTATCTGGCAACACAGAACCATCATGGGTTTATTTATTAGGATTTATTATGTATAAACGTATGTGAGACTTTGAAGAACAAAACACATGAATATTGTTATGTGAATGCTAAATCGACGGGTTATTCGTATAGGTGACGATCTTTACGAATATATCTGAAAGTTTAACATTCTGAATGATATTCTATAATTAGAAAACAAGATTGAAAAGTATAGTTATCGCCGTGTTCGTACGGGTGACGATTCGAACGAATACGCGCGACGACCGTACATTTCGATTTAAACAGTAAATTAATATTTTAAATTTAAAATAAATAGAAGATATTAGTTAATTTATTAGGAATCACAACTAGAACAATTAAATGAATTCTATTTTTATAACCGTGTCGTTTCGTCGCTAAAACGATGCGAACCGGCATTTTACGCGAAACCGAACGAGACCGAACGACCGGGTAATTTCGCCACATTTAATGTGGCAATTAAATGCCACAACCACCACCACCCTCCCCTCTCCTTCTCTCATTTTCGTCCCAACCCCCTTCTCTCTCTAAATATTTTCTCTCAACTTCTCTCTACAAGTTTGTGACCATCTCTTGTCGGATTCAAGCAATATTGGTGCCAATACGATCCTCTCAACGCGTAGAACATGAAAGTACAAGGAGTATAGTCGTTTGTCCATTGATTTTGAGGTAATATTCAAATTTTAAACTCGGTTTGGTATAAGGATGATGACCCACGTAGTTTTGTTGATTTAGCCGGCTTAAACCACTTAAACACGATTAGTTAGGCACGAATAAACAACTAGGAAACTATGGTTATAGTGTTGTAACATATTTGGACCAGGAAAGGAAAGGAAGATGCAGGTTCGTGGGGGTTAAGGGGCTGTTGATGCTACAGGTTCGTTTCCTGGCAGCCGAACCTTTCAAGTGTGAGAGCCGAACCCTACACGAACCCTGCAAGGCTGCTATCAACGAACCATCCTCCTGCAACGAACCCTGGCACCGAACCCTGAAGACCTGACAACCTGCTGGCCGAACCCTGGTTCACTGTCAGCCGAACCTGTGGTCACCAACCTAACCGCGACCCACTTGAGCCGAACCTTGTTGGCTTCACGAGCCTAGATGTTAACCTAACCAGTGGACGAACCCTGCATGGCCGAATCTTGGCCATGCAAACCCTAAAATTCACGAACCTTCCTTCTTTGGCGAACCTTAGGATTCACGAACCCAAAACTCTTGCCGAACCCTTATTAGTGGCGAACCCTCCTTGACCGAACCCTAATGGTTCGTTGATAAGGTGATGTTAGCCGAACCTTGGGGACAAAGCCTAAAAGGCTCGCTGCCCTAGGGGTGTTAGAACTAGGATGATCACTACAATCCTCGGTTTTTCATAGCATATAGGGGTTGGTATATGTGGGCATGCACAAGTTAAAGGTTGTGTGTGTGCATGGGATATGTGTGTGCATGGGAATGACATGAAATATCAAATCTTGTGTAACAATTGGTTATTAAAAATGAGAGCATCAAGGACAAATAACAAGGGGTTTAAGATCAAGTGATGAACTAGGTTATCAACATATGCATTATGGAATGTTTATAAATGATAATTCACTTAGATGTGTAATTATCTACATGAGACCATTTATGGACTTGAATCTTGATCAATTAGAAAGTAAAGATATCCAATTGAAACCAAAGTTTGTCATTGGGCCTAAGTGGGCCCAATAGGGCTTAACTAAGCCCAACATACATTAAGTGTTGCTTAAAATTAAGTAATGATGTTTCTAACTAAAATGAAGGTGTTATAAAGTATTAACAATCTAATTTGATAATTTTCTAAAATCTTGTTAAATCAAAATGAAATGGAATTTATTTATAAATGTCATTGGTTTCTTTTAAGTTTATTTAGTTATAAAAGATAGTTGTAATATCATTGATTGGGATTTTGTTGTAAAATAGACAATATAATTGTCTGGATTTGAACTAGATACAGAGGAGACTCTGCCCAAATTTTTGTAAAATTTAATTATAAGTGTTGTAACTAAACATGGGAATTGGGATCATAAAACGGGTAACTAAGTTAGATTAGATCATAGATACACTTAGTACTAGGACACTTAGTTACACACACCAAGACAAAGACTAGGATACGACGACTATTACGCGTACTTATTATATTCGAATTTTTATAAAATAACTCAGGAAATGAAGAAACCTAAGCTACAACAAGAGCGCGCATCTTGTGTTAGATCATTTACATAGCAGCACAGGTGAGTTCATTGCCCCTTTTCTAACATTTTTGTTTTAAAACGCGGGGCTGAGAAGCATGCGTAAACTGTTTTATTTAAACTGTTATTTAAATGCTTTTATTTATTATATGTTTTACATATATATGTTTGTTGATACTCCTAGACTCCTGTCTAGGTAATTATTAAACAGATCAAATTATCAAGTTAATTAAATTACTCTTATGAGTAATACTTTAATTCTAAACTCTAAACAAACCCTTAGTCCATCAAGTTCAAATTCAAGAATCTAAATTCAAAGTGAAATCAAAGGAACTAAAACAAAAGATCATATTCAATGGAAACCTAATTCAGTGTGGGATCTGAAAACAAGGAATCATAATCAAGAATCAATTATCATTGTGAATCATGGAAATTCTAAAGATCAAGATCAAGAGACTCAAGGAATCAGAAATCATAAATGTGTGTGAATCATTGAAATAATGAAATCATTACAATCTAATGAAATCATTAATATTTGAGTTAAGGTGGATGTCAGTTGTATAGGGAATCAAGACCACGTGTAACACACATATAAAGTCCCCTTCAGGTATAGAAGACTCTTGTAGTCAGGCTATACGGGCAATAACATGAACTATCAAATGAAATCAATATCAAAGTCATATCAAGAGAATCAAAGAGATCAAGAATCAAAGGATATCCGTAAAGTCCCTTTCAGGTACAGAAGACCATTGGGTCAGGCTGTACGGGCATCATTAAAATCCCGTCACGCCCAGGTATACTCCTTGTGAGTTATGCCTGGTATGGGTCACGTGTGAGAGGTTACAACTTGGACAACCACCAACAACTAAGTCTAATTGATGGAGTCATATAAGGCCCAATCATCATGTCTTAGTTGTATTTAAATGTTTTATTTATTTATTTAATTAAATATTTAACATTTTATTTCTATCATTGACTTTTGGGAAATCATATATCTATGATGAACTCAAGAGAATCAAAGGTAAATCAAATTTTGGAAATCATAATCTGAATCAGAGGTGTGTAGGGTAAAAATGCTTAATTATCATTAACAGCAGTGTCATATGCATATTAGTATGTGGTGGGATGTTGGCTAGGGCTTGTCCCTTACATATGCCCTATATATAAGCATACCGATGTGGATATTACATGTGGTGTTAATGAGGTTAGGGTCTTTACCAAAGGAGGTTTTCAAATCATTTTCAATTACTAAAACTATATGAACTCACCAACCATGTGTTGACTTTATTTTTGCATGACTTCTCAGGTGACGAACAGGTCAACTGAAGAGTTGTTTATTTTGGACTAGGTTACAGATAGAGGACCTAGCTTTTTGGACCTGCATATTTTTGGACATCATACACAGTTATTTTGTACATCTTGTGCAGATACAAGATTGAAGATTTATGATGTTATAGTAGATTTACATTGTTAAATTATAAACTTAACTGATTTATTTAACTTTGTAATTCTATTTTATTTTAGCAAGTTTCTCATTTATATATCATGTGCAATGTAAACAATCTGATCATTTCGATTATCACTCTCGATATCGCGCCCCGGGAACCTTCCGCCCGTCGGGGAAACCCGATCCTACCCCGCCGGCTCGGGGTGTGACAGATATGATAATGGGTGTCTATAGTTGTACTGCAAGTGGTGTTAAGTTCTATTAGGTATGTGGTAGGATGTTGGCTGGGGCTTGTTCCCCTACATATGCCTTATATATAAGCATAGCTAATAGGATGAGATACTACATGTAAATACAACTATGGAGAGGCCATTGGGTGAACGAGTGAATCAAACAACCTAGTGTTGACTTTGTTTAAATGCATGTTTTCTCAGGTGACGAATAGGTTTAGTCACCATATTTCAAGAACATAGTTAGTGGACTTTTAGAAGACCTAGCTACATTTTGTGATGAACATACTTTTGGAATGACAAAACAATGAATCATCTTTTGTAGATCTTGTACAGTTACAAGATAGAAACTTATTGATTCTTTTGATTAGATTTACTTAGTTAAATTATGAAGAAATAATGTAATTTAACTTTGTAATTATATATCATTGTCATGTTAGCATTTCTCATTTATATATCATGTGCTATGCAAACAATCTGATCATAGTGATTATCAAATGATATCGCGCCCCGGGAACCTTCCGCCAGACAGGCGAGTCGATCCAACTTGTCGGCTTGGGGTGTGACAATGACCAAGGCCCAATCATTAGGTCTTAGATTTTATTAAATGTTTATTTATTTGTTTATTTAAGCATTTTAACTAAATGTTTCTACAATTGCTATGGTTGTTCATATGTATGTGATGAGCTTAAGGAATCAAGATAATTTCCACATTTTGTTGAAACTAACAAGAACTAAGAACTAAGAACTGGTGTGTTGATGATGAGGAATGAAACGCTTAATTATCATTGATAACAATATGTTATGCGGTTTGGTATGTGGTGAGCTGGCGGCTGGGCTGGCGGAAGCTTGACCCTACGTATGCCCTATATATAAGCATACTTGACTGGATAATATAGGTGTTTGTTGGTGAGGTTAAGGTTGTCATTTTGGATGTTCAATGTTAGCAATTTTAGATTGTTCAAAGGTTGTGGATTCAATGTAAGGATGAAACGCTTGATTATCACTAAAAACAATATACTATGTGGTTTGGTATGTGGTGCGTTGGCGGCTGGGCTGGCAGTAAGCTTGATCCTACGTATGCCCTATATATAAGCATACTGAATTAGATAGTATAGGTGGTTATTGGTGAGGTTGAGGTTTTCATCTAGTCAGGTATGTACAAATTCGTTTTTAACAAAACTATATGAACTCACCAACAATGTGTTGACTTGATCATTTTGCATGACTTCTCAGGTGACGAACAGGTTAACTAGGAAGTTCGTGCTTTTAGACTAGGATGCCCAGATAGAGGACCTAGTATTTTGGTTGTGCATATTTTTGAACATCATTATACCGATTATTTCGTATATCTTTTGTAGATACAAGATAGAAGAATTATCATGTTTTCAGTAGATTTACATTGTTAAATTATGAACGATACTGATGTAATTTAACTTTGTAATTATATTACATTTAGTGATTTCTCATTTTATATCATGTGCAATGTAACAATTTGATCATTTCGATTATAACCCCGATATCACGCTCCGAGACCATTCCGTCCGACGAGACATTCGATCCGGCTCGCCGGCTCGGGGAGTGACACCACCTGTGGTTGACTTCTTGTCTAAGTTACAACCACCAAAATCACTGTCTGAGTAAGCAAATAAACTAAACTTAGAGTTCTTAGGATACCACAAACAGAGACGAGGTTTCCCGAAGAGGTAGCGAAAGATCCTCTTGACAGCTATCAGGTGAGAGGCCTTCGGATTTGCTTGATATCTGGCACACTAACATTCAAAAAACATAATGTCGGGTCTGCTGGCGGTCAGTTACATCAGTGAACCAATCATAGATCAGTAAAGATGCTAGTCGACATCTTCACCATCTGAATCCGAAGTTAAGACAGGAAGAGCAGCCATAGAATTGGATGCGGGATTTGAGTCCAACATGTTGAAATTGGTAAGAATGTCGGTAACGTACTTGCCATTTGAATCCAGTTTTACCTGAATACCCATGGAAAAGGTCATCTCCCTCATTGCACTCATCTCAAACTTTTTATTCATCACAGCCTCAAACTCTTTGGACAGCATAAAGCTAGTGGAACCAAAAATAATGTCATCCACATAGATCTGGATGAGAATCAAGTAATCCTTATTTCTGAAAACGAACAGTGTCTGATCGATGGCTCCACGGGTATATCCATTTGCATGCAGATGATCTGTAAGTGTTGCATATCATGCTCGTAGTGCACGATGAAGACCGTATAGGGTTTTGTCTAGCTTGTAGACGTGGTCGAGATACTGTGAATTCCTAATGATCACACCCGGGTCATCTATCTTGTTTCTGAAGACCCATCTGGTTCCGATTGGCAGTTTCCCCTTGGGCAACAGAACCAGATTCCACACCTCGAACGGAAGGAGTTGTCTTGAAAGAGCCCAAAGGGCGATGGTCAACCAAAGGCCTTTCCCTTTTAGCCTAAGCCATCATGAAATCCAAGCCATCGAGCTTCTAAAACTGCATCAATTCTTCTTGCATCGCTTCAACCCATCTTGACTCCTTAAGATCCATCTTGACATTCTTGGGTTCTACCTAAGATATAAAGCAAGAATATAAACAAGAATTAATGGGACCTGATTGACTTCGTGTGATAGTTCCTTCCGGCAAGTCGTTCTGAGCTGGAATAGACCTGCTCATAGTAAGAACTCCTTCCAAAAGAGGTCCAATGATGTTCTCCACTGGGTGATTCTTGTTGATGCTTGAAGTAGGCAGTTCCTCCACAGCTAAATTGTCGAGCAGATTGCTGATGTGAGTTAGATGATCTTCACTGGATGAAGTGGTGTTGTCAACGGGAGCGGTTTCACTTGCCTCAGCTCCAATATCCACACAATGTTCCTCAGGGATGTGGTCTCAGAACAATGGATTGTCAAATGTCTGGTGGGAGGAGGATGAGGCTTGATCTGTCTTAGAAGTTGGCAGAGCTGATTGAGAAGTTTTTGGATCTGATGGGATGACTTCATTGATTGGAGTTGGCTGAGTAGGCAGAACTTGATCATACATGCCTGGGGGGTCAATGGTCAGAAGCCTAGGGTCACGTGGAACATATAGTCAACCCGGTAGTCCATGTCGTCACTCTTGTAGAAACTATCTTCAGGCTCAGATGCTCCTGCACTCTCAGATGAAGTGTTGAAGGGTTTAAATATAGAATCATACTGAAATAGCCAGTTTGGACTAGAACCGGCATTGGTGTTGTTCATCTCTTGCCAACCAATGTAATACGACTCCACTATCATTCGTGTCTTCTTGTTGTATAACCGGTAAGCAGCTTTCTCAGAAGAATAGCCCACGAAGTAACACTCATCAGCTTTATCATCAAACTTGTGATTCGGTCCAGTGTGGAGGAGAGTGCAAGGACATCCTAATGACTTTAAGTGACCGACCTTCGGCTTCTGATTGAAGAAAATCTCATAGGGAGTCTTCTGATGGCGCTTGTTCAGTAGAGCTCGGTTTTGAACATAGCAAGTTGTATTAGCAGCTTCAGCCCAGAAGAATATTGGCAGGTTAGACTCTGACAGCATGGTTCGTGCAGCCTCGATAAGCATTCTGTTCCTTCTTTCAGCAACTCCGTTTTGCTGAGGTATATGAGCTGAATTGTACTGTCGAGAAATTCCCTTCTCATCGCAGAAATCAATGAGTATCTGATTTCTAAACTCGGTGCCAATGTCAGTTTTGATCACATTTACTTTCAAATTCTTCTGATTTTTAATTAAGGTGATGAACTTCTTAAGGATCTATGGTGTCTCATCCTTCTTGGCCAGAAAGAACACCCAGGTAAATATGGAATAGTCATATGTTATTACGAGACAATATGACTTTTTCCTGATGCTCAAGACATTGACTAGTCCGAACAGATCTGTATGGAGAACTTGCAGAACTGAAGAAATTGAGGTGAATAGTTTGGGCTTATGGGGTCTCTTGTGTTGCTTCCCCTTGGCACATGCGATGCACTTCTCAATTAAGGAGAAGTCTTTAGAAGGTAGGCCAATGACATGATATCCCTTTGCAAGTCGGTTGAGATATTTCAAGTTGACATGACCCAGTCGGCGATGCCGCAACAAACAATAAGTCTCCGATGCATTAGAAACAAGCAAGTGTTTTTTGTGTATGAATCAGAATTCGTGTTGATTATATAGGAATTGTTTATTCTCGGAGTCCTCATCAAGATCCATTTCTTTGGTACGACAAATCCGAACTTCAAGATAAGATACTCTTTGTTTGTGAAGTGTGTTGAAAAGCTCTTGTTACAAATCTGAGAAACACTCAACAAGCTGTGATTGAGTTCTTCAACATAGTACACATCTTCGAAACTCAGAGTTCCATTAGTAACCATTCCCTTCATACTTATCTTCCTACCTTTGTCTCCAGCAAATGAGACATATCCTCCATTAAACGGCGTGACTTCGTGCAACTGAGAAAAATCTCCAGTCATATGCCGGGAGCAACCACTATCCACGTACCAAACATTCTTCATCTAATTTGGTCCTCCCTACATGGTACACACACACATTTAATAAGAAATGGGTACCCAAATCATAACAGATTTAGGTACTTTTGGAACCTTGGTACTTGGCTTGTTCTTGCCCTTAGGCATGTCTGATTGAGCCCTAACATTTACAAGCTTGACTCCACTGCCATGATCAATTGGTTTTATAGGAAGTTTCGCCTGTGGCATATTCTTCCACTATGGTTTACTTTTAGATTTTGAAACCTTTGATTTTTTTTATGAAAACCAGATTGATTGATCAATTGGTTTTATAGGAAGTTTCGCCTGTGGCATATTCTTCCACTATGGTTTACTTTTAGATTTTGAAACCTTTGATTTTTTTTATGAAAACTAGATTGATTTTGTTTTGTTGGTTTGGTTTTTTTTGGCAGTGGGATGATTCTGAGTCATCTTTTGAGGTTTCACCTTAGGCTTGGAGGATTGGTCAGTCCTCATTGGTCTATTGGCAGCTTTAGCCTTTGGTGTACCTTTTGATTCTTCCCATAGAAGAATTCAATGGGTCGGTACAGACAGTGTCTTGCAATGTGGCCTGGTCTTCCACATGCATAACAACATACTTTGTCATGAAACTCCTTGGGGTCAAATGGCTTTACATCACAATCACTCTGGCCAAAGGAAGAACTTGTGGAGGCTTGTTCCAATGACCTAGTTGAAACACAAGGTTCACAATTAGGATTTAAGTTTGAACCTGCCTCAATAGTGATTGTGGAAGCAGCCTGGTTTACCTGCTCTGTCAAAGGAGAAGAGTCTGATTTCAAAACACATTTGTTTTCAACATCATCAGTAATTTTAACAAACTTAGTCTTAAAATCCTTAAGCATTTCAATTGGTTTGATTTTAATTGTTTCAAATATTCCAACAAATTCAACTTTTGGAACAAAATGTGATTTGATAGATGAGGTTGAACAATCTATGCTCCTGCTATGTCACATCCCAAGCCGGCGGGGTTGGATCGAAGTCCCCGTCGGGCGGAAGGTTCTCGGGGCGCGACATCGTGAGTGATAATCAAATGATCAGATTGTTTTCATAGCATCAATGTTTAAGAATAACTAAAGCACAATCAAACATTAAACTAGGATTACAAAGTTAAATTACAATATCGATGTTCTGCAATTTAACTAAGTAAACCTATCAAAATAATTCCAATGTTTCTATCTTGTATCTGTACAAGATATCAAAAGTAGTTTGTATTATCAACAAAAGATGTGCTTCCAAAATCACTAGGTCCTCTATCTAGGCCACCTAGCATGCAATCCAAAGCCTTTGACTAAACCTGTTCTTCACCTGAGAAAGCATGTAAGAAAAACAAGGTCAACACAATGGTTGGTGAGTTCATATAGTTTTTAAGTTTTAAATAACTTTAACAAACCTCTTTCGGTAAAACCTTAACCTCATTAACTCCACATGTAATATCCAGATCAGTATGCTTATATATAGGGAATACCCCTGGGTCGAGCCTACAACCCGCCCAGACGCCATCCCACCACATACTAATCCGAATATGACACTGTTGCTAATAATAATTAAGCATTTTACCTACCAATCAACCCATTCCTCATCATAGCTTTTGTTTTCTGTTTCAAAGTTTACAAGTCTATAGCATTCATAAGTATTAGTTTCATAGTATGTTTTGCAAGCATCATAGATTCACACGCACATAGTTTAGCTGTCCCTAATCTCATGCGTGAGTACAAGCTCTGCACTAGCAGAAGTTTAGCAATTACGTAGCTCACGGCTAGATACAAGCTCTGCACTAGAAGAAGTTTAGCAATTACGTATCTCATACATAGACACAAGCCATGCATACACAAATAATCCAGCAATTATATATCTCATATAAGTAGACAAAAGCTCTGCACTAGCAGAAGTTTAGCAATTACATGTCTCTTATATAGATAATAGCTTAGTCTCGTCATGGTTTAGTTTACATGTATCTCAATACATAGGTACAAGCTCTGCACTAGCATTCGTTTAGCAATTACATAGCCTATGATTAGATACATGCACAATGTTTCATGCGCAAATAATAGTTTCAAGCATATAGTTTCAAGTGTCCGTTCATAATTCCATCATGAATTCCATGGTATAGCATCAAGTCTCATGTTTAAGAATATAGTTTCATAAGCATCCAACATATAGTTTCAAGCCTCAAGTTTGATGTATAAGTATCAAGTTTATTGCTTTTCAAAGTATCCTAAGTTCCAAGCATAAGCATCAATATAAGCATCATGTTTAAGTTTAAAAGCATTAAATAACATTTCAATAGTTTATTAAAACGTTTAACATGCTTCTCAGTCACGAAGTAAAACAAATAAGTTTGAAAAGGGACAAATGAACTCACCTTGTGTTCATAGTGGTTGACTAAGTATAACAAGAATACACGCGCTCATTGTTTGTACTTGTTGTGATGTTCAGGATCCTGTCTTGAATTCATAGTGATTTGTACTTATAAGTATGCATTGTAGTTTGCTTGCGTGTGTGTTGTGTTAATTCTAAGTTGACTAACACTTGCGGTTTTTGTTCATTATCCGGCCCAGGATTCCATAGGCTAAGTAATATTGCGTTAAATCTCATGGTTTGCTTAAAATTCTTTCACTTAATGTTTAACTTACATCTCAAAGCTTTCTAAATAATATGTTTATTACAACGTTCATGTGTTTGTCCTTTATTTGAAATTCGTTAGGCCGGATAATATGTTAGGTCTCATGGTTCTTGTGGGCCTAGGGTGGTAGTGTGGCCCACCATTGGGCCCAATTATGTAAGGATTTGGGCTGGACAAAAGAGGATTGGGCCGTAGACATAGTTTAGCCACATAGGTTTGGTAGTGCCATAGAATTGGGCTTAAGGATTTTCATTGGGCTCAGCCGAAAGAGCCTTGGGCTATCATTGTGTTTGGGCCATGTATGTGGGTGTGGGCCGAAAGCAAAAGAGTTGGGCCGATCAATGGCATTGGGCCAATGGGATGAGATTGGGCCGGAACATGTTTACATTCGGTGGGCCGAGCTCCAATCCAACATCACGACCAGTGAACCCTTCAGCCTAACACTTATAGGTTCGTTTCTCCCTAGGAGGTTCGTAGCCCTTGGTCTTACACTCGACAACTCTAAGGTTCGGCAACAATCATGCAGGGTTCGGCTATGTTTCCTGCACCAAGGGTTCGCTTGGAGCTTAGAAGGTTCGCTAAAGGGTTCGGTAATGGTTCGTGCCTCGAGGGTTCGGTCACTTGGCTTGAGAAAGGGTTCGTGAGCATGAAGACTCGCCGCATGTTGAATCAGGTGGTTCGGCCGACATATGCTTCACAGGGTTCGCCTATCTTGTGCAGGGTTCGTCTGTTGCCCATGCACACCCAGGGTTCGGCTTCACTAACTGTTGCGCATAGGTTCGACTAATGACCCATCCAAGGTTCGTGACGTGGACATGAGGGTTCGTGAGACCCAATGGTTCGTCGCAAAGCATGAAGGTTCGCAGGAGGCTCGCTCAAAAGATTGGTTCGGCCATGTGTAAGCAGGTCGGAGGTTCGGCTAAAGAACCTGCATGCCTCCTTCATCACCATTTTCACTGAACCAGGAAACCCCTATTCGTTTCTAAGGTTCATGGTGTACTGCAGATGGCTCGCAACATCATTGGGTCGGGCTGTGTATGGGTTAAAACCGATTGATGAAGTGGTCGACTAAGGTGCTAGAAAACCCTAATTTTCGTGATGTTCTCTTAATCATACCTCGAAATCAGCTGGCCAAATCCACCGATCAGTTGTACTTTCGTGTAGAGGGCTTCAAGATGGTTGTTTAGGCTCAAGAATCACTCAAATCCATAAAGAAATGAGCAAGATATGGGAGATTCAAGCTTGAAGATGGTGATGGTATTTTAGAGAGAGGGAACCGAAATTTAGAGAGAGAGTGTGTGTAGGTGAATGAAATAAATGGAATTAAAGGCTTGTAAGGGGTTTTTATACCCCGTGTATATTCGGGTTCGTTTCGGTTGCTCGGTTCGTAATTTCGTCGTGTTTCCGGATCGTTACGCGCATTTTTCGTAATTAAATAAAAAGAGTTTATTTAACTATTTGGATGTTATTTATTTCTAGTAATTATTTAAATATCATTTTATTAATTTATTTATCGAATTATATATTTTTACGCGTTTTGTTTATTTGTTCGCGAATTAATAAAATAGTCTCGTTAAATTTTTATTTATGATGAGTTTCAAAATTGTAAAATAGGAAATATTATATTTCTTTAAAATTATTATCGTTCGTATCGTTTTCCGTGTTCGTTTTCGTTTCGTCAGAACGCGTCGCCATCACGCGTATTCGTTCGAATCGTCATTCGAACGAACACGACAATGGTTTGGCTTTCTGATTCTTGTTTTCTAGTGTTCAGTCATTATTTCATAATGTTAAACTTTGAGAATCATTCGTACAGATCATCACCTATACGAACAATTCGTCGGTTTAGCATTCCGTAACAACAACCGTTATAGTTTCGTTCTGTTTAACCTCACATACGTTTATACACAATAGTATCAAATCAAGCATCTGTGTTTCAACACTGTGTTGTCTGATATGTTTCTGACTGTTAAACCCTAAGGTTTTAATCAGATTTCAGACAATCGTATAATGGTTTCGTATCAAGTATAAAGTATCACTAGCATAAACATAGTTTTACGTAATGTGTACCTGAGTTGCTGTACGGTTTACTGTTGCGATCACTGTTCCGGCACGCGTCCGGCACTGATGTTACATGCTAGCACTTCTTTCTTCCTCCTTCTCCCTTCGACCTGAAACACTTAAATTTTCTTCACACACTCAGAATAATCAGAACTATTTATATCAGTCAAAACAGGATATGCTGAAAGTGGTACTGATTTGCTAGAACAAGTGGTGAACTCAAACCTTCGGTATGACTTCAACAGCAGATCATCAACAAGTTTATTGATCTTAGGCATAATTGAATAATTATGGTTAAATGGAGGTTTTACCTCAGTATAACCAAGCCTTATTGTTTCCCATCCCCTGTTCTCTACATCAACCAATTTGGCCACCACATTACTTGCATACTCATATTTGTCAACTCTGATTTTGGTTTTAGACAAATTTGTTTCAACTTGTTTTAACTCTAAGGAAAGCTCATTTATCCGACGCCTGGCATCCCGATAGTTAGATTTGTTGTCACTTAAAAGTTCTTTTAATTTTGAAATGTTACGCCTTTCATGATCAAGTTTCCTTTTGAAAATTTCTTCATGTTTAAGAAATTTAGAGTTGAAATATTTTAGCTTGGTGACTTCCTTTATTAGATCCTCATTATGAGAACAATATTTAAAGACCTTTTCAATGCATGAAGTAGAGCAGAGATTTTCTGTTGCCTCATTGCGTTTGTCGTCCACCTCAACCATGAATGCATGGCTCAATGTCATTTCAAGCTCCTGCACCTAGTCACTCCAATCATAACAGTCAATTTCTTGCGTAACTAGTTCCTTGGATGTGCTAGCTTCAGCTCCAGCTCTAGCCTTCTCTTCTGGCTTCTTGTTTGCCTCTTTAACAACCTTGGGCAGTTTACATTCATGAGCAAAGTGACCCGGTTGGTCACAGTTGTAGCACTTGAGCTTTGACTTATCAAACTAGAGCTTCCTTCCTGGGTTGTTCCCGAAGCTGTTCCTTCCATACTTTTTGATGAACTTCTTGGCTCGAAAAACTGCCATGGCCATCTGCCATGAGATATCCATTTCCTCAACATTAGCGGGGTTGATATGCTCCAGATTGTCTTGAGTAAGATTGGCCGACGCCAATTCTCCTGCAATGAATGCGTTGTAACTGTTCATGAACCCCTTGAACAGTAGCAGATTCTCTTCACTTTCAAGGCTGATCTTGGGCACTGAACTAGCTTGCCCAGATGAGAGGAACACAGTCTCAAAAGGAACTAACTGAGATGCTGAAGCCTGGTAAAGCTGAGAACCCGATGATTGATAGTTGATTGTAGATAGAAGTGCAACATTCTTAGATGATGGAGTAATGCCCATGGAACTTGCATAATTGAGCGTCCTCTACATGTCATCCATTTCATATGAGTTGATGGTTGAGATCAACTCACTAACGGTAGTCTTGTACATGTGTATCGTTCTTTTGATTGTCGTACAGTTAGAGTTCCAGTTGTACGGTAAGGAGATCAAGAGTTTCTTGTTCACTTTCCCCTTTGGCATCTCTATCCTAGCACTTGTCATTTCAGTCATGAGGTGAGTGAATCGGTTGAGTTGGGCTTCCAAAGATTCCCCCTTGATATAATTAAACATGTTGAACCGTTGTCTCAACATGTGACAATCGGTTGAGTTGGGCTTCCAGAGTTCACTTGGGAGCGCGAAGATCAAATGAAAGTCAAATATCCACAACTATTTAATCAAGAACCTACTGAACATGTCAACAGTTGATTTTCGGGACGAAATCTTCTTAACTGGGGGAGACTGTGACAATCGTCACTTTTCAGGTTCTAAACTTTGACTTTAAACTAGATGTTATGTTTATAAAAATATATCAGATTCTATGCTACCTGACACATTAAATTTTACTACGATCAAATTATTAGAATTCGGTTTTATTAGTTACATAGAGTCATTATTTGAGCTTTTATTACTACAGTTATGATTATAGTACGTATAGTTATTTGGATCTTGACACATGCAGATATAATGATTGTTATTTAACTGATTAAGTAAAATACACACATCTATACATATAAAATAGAAATGTAAGATAGAAGAATGCAACAATTTATTAACAACATGTCAGTCACATATTTTAACTCATTATAACAAGCATATTCATATATAAAAAAATAATAAAAACAATAAATAAATAAAAAAAATGAAACTTAACGTAGACACTTAATCAATCTTTGTACTGATATTAAATTACAAATCATACAAATAGAAATTGTTACAATTTAAATTAAAACAAATTTGACTACGATTTAAAATTAGTTTTTGTAGAAAAAAAAAAAGAAAACCAAATTGAGGATATTAAACCCACGTCTAGAGCCAGTAACAAACGAACTGAGGTGTTCGGCGTTAGAATTTCAAAGTCAAATAGACTATAACATATTCAAAGCATGAGACGAAGAATTCTTTTTCATTCAAAAGTTGTTGCCAGTTTCTTCTTCATATCAAGCAAAATATCGGCGGCCAAGGACGGATATCAACATCGTTATCATCAGAGCAAGCGGAGATTGCCACTAAGCTCACGAAAAATCTTCGGTCGATAGGGAATAATATCATAAAATCAAGTAACCAAACCTCAGGTAATACGACGAACTATTTTGACTTGGATTATTTGTGAGTACGGTTGAAAAACTATAAGTAATTTGAAGTAAATATCAATGAGTTTCATGAAAAGGGTTTGAATTGTGAGATCGAGTGAAAATAATATTTAAACGGTTCAAGATCTGGACAGGAATCGTGATTTTGTGAGATTACAGGTGTGTTATTATGAGTATGAGTGTGTGTGTTGTGTGTGTGCGTATATATATATATATATATATATATATATATATATACATACATACATACATGCGTAGAAGCAAATTAATGTGGGTAATATCAAGTGCAATATTGTGTGTTACGGTGGGACCCCCAAGAACATGGAGTACACAGTCTGACAGTCATGGGGAAACAAAATGCATATATGGTGTATATTCAAGAGTGGCTCACATAAATATGTGTGTAAAATTCTGGGAATTTCTGATGCATGTATGTATGGGGGTTAACATGCATGCAATGGAAATATATGGAGTATTAAATTATTAATAGATGAGATATTTAGGTTAGACAGTGAAACAAACTATTATTTTGATTTTTATCTATAGAATCAAATAAAATAATTTAATAAATCGGTTATAGTTAAAATATCACCAGAGACATAAATATGATACATTTTTTAATAATCAATTGAATCATAACAAAATTTAATGCATGTGTCAAATTATTTGTAGGATCCGAGTAGGTCTATTTGTGCTTATTTTATCTATCAGAAAAGCGAGCTAATCACAACACTAAGGTGAGTTTCATAGCCCCTTTTCTCTTTAATATTTTATTAAACTATCGGGGTGAAAAACATGCTATTTGATTACAACTACTTGTTTACTTATTTGAAATCATTATTTACTTGCTAAATGTAAATTATTGTTACTAGTCATATATTTAATGTATGCATGAACACACGGCCTAGCTTGAGGTTTTTATTATAACACAATTGTAAGTCCCTCGTTACATTAACACCACCATTAGCTTAGCGAAGCCAACGGTAACGTTAATAGATCTATTGGGTTGACATCCCATTCGATTGTCCCGGTTAGGGCTTCGAATGTACGTTGCGCTCATGTAAATTATATACGATGTCTAGTGTTAGGACATTACACATCGGGGGCGGAACAGTCATAGGTTTGGGTGGTGGCTTCTTGCGAACGGTCTATTTTGCATGCATACGAGATACACAATTGATGCTATAAGTATATATATTAGAGATAATATGAAAATAAATTGTTTTGGTTATATAATTATATTATGGTTTTATTTTAAAAACCTATGATCTCACTCAACTTTATAGTTGACCCGTTTAAGCATGTTTTTCAGGTAATGGAAATCAAGGTTAGTGCAAGTATGATATGAGCAAGCTAGGAGGAACACGAGACCTAGTTTTAAACATTTGTTATGTTGAGACAATTTCTATATTTGTTTTGAAATATTTTGGGATCGAAAGTTTGAGATATTTGTTTACTACATTGCATGATTTAAGTATTTTATTTGCCATGGCTGTATGATTCAATTTCGTCGCCCCTCGTTATTCCGCCTGAGACGATTAGTCGTTTCTGACGGGGTGTGAAACAACATGTCTTTATGACTCTCCCTTATATCCTCATTTCACTAGAATCGTTCAACCAACGCATCCCAAAGTTTTTTGGCAGTCTGGTGCTCCTTAAAACCATGAGCCACATTAGTAGACAATGCCATTGTGATTGAGGCATACACCCTGTCATCCTTTTCCTTCAGTAGGATGTCGTTTTCAGTATACAACTCTAGGTCTTTACGAATCAGCCCATTCAGTTCACTCTGGTACATGGGCACATAAGGCCCTTCCTCTATTGATCTCCATAGCTTCGGATCTATGTACTTGATGAAAGACTGGAATCTGAACTTCCAGTCTTGGAAGTTATCTCCTAACACAAGCCTCGGTGGCTTAATTCCTGTTCCTATCTCATTGTCCAGATTCAGCAGGTTGGAAAAGTTGGTCAGATTCTTAGAAATAATGATGACCAGAAAATTTTTTAAGTATTAGTTCTCGAATTTAAGAAGTTCCCGAATTTCCTGATGTTCTCAAAATCCTTGAGTATTCGAAGATCAAGTACTATTCGAAATCCCAGAGGTACTTGAAGTTTTATATCCGAAGTGTTTTACTCGAAAATGAAGTAGCCGAAGACCTGTATTTGAAAACTAGTTCTAGAAACCTCTACTCGAAAGATAGTACTCGAAAATGAAAAACTCATAACTCAATTTGGCTAAGGCTGTAGAACTCAAACTGTAGTACTCGAAGACCAGTACACGAAAAGGTGTACCCGAAACTGTGTACTCGAAACTACGAACTCGAAAATACTTGAAAATTTCCAGTGAAAAATTCTTCAAGATTCAGAGATCCAAATATTAAAAGCAGCAATATGAGGTGAAGACAAACAAGAAAGTATCAAACTTGCACGAAAAAGCTGTTACCTTGGTGTAGAAAAGAGCTCGAATGCTCTAATACCACTTCTAGGTCCAGATCTCGATCAAGACTTGAGCTTTATGAATCCAATCCACACCAAATGACTCCAGCGAGTGCGAAATCCAAGTTAGAATCACAAGAGGAAGTATAAAAATGCAAACCTTTTATATAATCGTGAACTTACAAGAACAATGCCTCAATACGTCTAGAGAGCATTGCCTCGAGAATCCAACCCTAGGGCTGTACAAAATATGTTTATTTATACTACTCCTAGAAGTACTCGTACCTCTGTACACGAAAATCAATGTATACGAAAATACACAAAAGTGGTCTTCATCTGGTCATGGGTTGATTTTGTCAGTCTTTGTCTCTGAATGAGCTCTACAAATCCCATACGACAGGAAGTTTATTGGACAACATAAGGATATGGAGTGGGGAATCGATTTAGACTATGTTATGTTATTTGTCAAGTTATTTAGAAGTGTTTTTTTCAGTATTGGATATCACCTAGATTGTTTTTTCTTCTAGGGTAGGTTCTCTTGTTCAGTTCCTATGCCTTTTGTTCTAATAAAGTTTTCCAAGGCATTGCCTTTTTTAAAAAAAAACATGTATGGTTCAGGATTTCTTTTATCTGGATGGGTGTGCCCTAGCATGGTTTTCTTCGGCCCTTTTATGGCCCTGAGTGGCCTCAACTTTTTGACAAAGGAAGCTCCTTTTGTGTGCTGGCAGCTGATATCCCTGGTGCATTATCATGGTTTCTTATTTGGGCTTTTGTATTCTATATATTATGGGTTTTAGTTGTTATGATCATTGGGCTATGGGTTGTGTTGTGTACTTCTATGTTTGTATCTTGGCCAGCTTCTTTTTGTGGGTTGGGTTTACGACCCTTTGGTTCAGTATTTGTGGTTCAAGTTTATGGATTAGAATTTTGGGCCTCTTTTATAGTGTTGTTCTATATTGTATTAGGCCCAAAGTGTTTTTGCATAGGTCTAGCTGTAGTTGGCCTAATGGGCTTGTTTTATTTTTGTTAGCCTGTCCGGGTTTGTCAGATATGTGCTTTTTGGGGATATTCCCCTGGTCTTCATTAATTCTTTATTTGGTTAGTATATATTTTCCGGACAAATGCCCTTTATCCAATAAAAACCCTAAACCTTAAGGAAATTCATTTGGCCGTTTTTTTCTTTCTCTAGTTTCTCTCTCTAGGATTTTTCTCTCTACAATTTTCCGTGTTATGCTATTTTCCTTCCGATCGAGGTGACTTATCATCTTGATTAGTGTGTCTCAAGTATTATATTAAACGGTTTTTGCTCATGTCTCAATTGGGGAAAAAGATTTTACTTAAACGGGAGGTTTTGAAAACGCCTAACCCTCCTGATGGAAATTCAAAGACTGAGAAGGATGGTAAAATAAATGGTGAGCTGTATGGTGGAAAAATGGAGTTTGCGAAGCCTGGATTGGGAGTTTCAGCCAAGTCTGGTTCTAATTCTGTTGTATTGGAGCGCTGGATTCGTCAAATCTTCAGATGGATTTTGGAGGTGGTGAGGAACCATTGTTGATTTTGAATTTGGTCTCAAGTAATTCTTGAATTGATTCGGATTATCAATCTCCTGCTAGTAATAGTCGTTCTTCAAGGAAACGGTTAGTGTGGGGTTGTTTGTTGGAGGATATGCTGGGAATGAAACATAATCGGAGATCTGCTAATCCAGTGAGGTCAAAGGATACCTGATTGATTTGTTCTGATGCTATGGTGATTGTTAAGAATCCTGAAGGTCCTCGTCAGGTTTCTCCTAGTACTAAGAAAATTGTTTCTATCCTTTGTTCAAAGAATAAGTGAGTAGGTAGTCCAGCTAGTCTTATTTTACAGCCTTTTGATGCGAATTTTGGGGAAAATTTGAGGGGAATTGAGTTGGTGTTCAACCCAAGTACTAATAAGAATGATAAGGTAAATGTTCTTGATAAAAATTATGATGTTGATATGGTCGGTGAATTTGAGAATGATAGTAATCGATTAATGTTGGGTGATAGAATGGGGATGAAGAAGGGGTTGGATAAAAATCAGAATATTGGTCTAAAAATTATATTTACTGCTGTAAAAGTCAAAGAAGATGTAACTCAAGTAAGCAAGAAGTCTTATGCTGGTGCAGTGAAGGGTGTTAACAAAGATGATAAGATTGTATTGCAGTATGTCCCTCCGATGATTACAAATTCGGGTGAGAAAATTGTGCAACTAAAAAGAGAGCATTTGGCTGCTTCTATGGCTGCAAATTCTTTAACTCTTTATGGTTATTTGATTGGAACTAAGCTTTCGTTTGGAGTGGTGAATTACAATTTGCTTAGAATGTGGAAGACATATGGGCTTATTGATGTTTCATCTAACAATTTTGGGTTATTTTTTCTAGATTTGAAAATGAAGAGGGAATGGGGAATGTTTTACAAGCGGGTGTTTGGCCAATTAATAATATCCCTTTATGTGTTAAGAAGTGGGAGGCTAATTTGAAACTGTGTAAGCAAGATCCAAGTAAGATTCCAGTGTGGGCAACTATTAAGGATCTTCCTTTGGAGTTTTGGAATGGGGGAGTGTTTAAGCCATATTATTAGTTCAATTGGAATTCCGGTTATGCTTGATAAGTTGATAAATGAAAGATGTGCTAATAATATGGGTTGTGCAGGGTTTGCTAGATTTCTAGTTGAATTTTGGGCTGACAATGATCTTCCAGATTTGGTTAAAGTTTAATATCCTAGGAATGGGAAAAGTGTGGGTAAAACTGTTGGATTGAAAGTTGAGTATAAATGGAAACCTCCAAGATGCTCTTTTTGTTGTGTTTTTGGACACCTAGTTGAGGGTTGTAAAGTTAAACAATGCTCTAATGTTGATAAAGAGAATGATAAAGATAATGGGGTGACTATAGGTATTAATGTAGATGTGATGGATGATGAAGGTTTTCAGACAGTGGGAAGGAGAAATAGAGTGATGAAAACGAACATTCAAAATGATGTTAATAAAAATTGTGATGCTGATAAGAGGGTAGAATCTACTGGTCAGCTTTTAAAACCTCGGATTAGTGCTTTTGAGAGGTTGCGTGGGTATAATGGGCCTAGAAAGTTTATGTAGAAAAAAGGAGAGTTTTTTTACTTTGGGAGGGAATAAGAGGAATGGATATAGTGGGGGCAGCAAATGGGATATTAGGACTGGTAATCTTTCTGGTAAGAATGGTGGGGCAATTAATGATGATGATGATGATGATGATGATGATGATGATGATGATGATGATGATGATAAAAATAAAAAGGGAATCAAGTTATGAATGGGAAGAAATATGGGAATGTTAAAGGGGCTGATTTTAAAGGTTTGAATTTTAAAGAAGGGAATAATAAACATAAAGGTAAAAATGTTGATGATGGGAGTTCTAAAGAGGAAAAGGTTTAATATAGGATAAAACAGAAGAGTATAACTTCTATTGGTATAATTATAGTTGGAAGGAACAAAATGTTGCAAATAGATTTGCTATTTTGAGAAATGGTGGTATTCTGGATGATGTTGAATTAGAGGACATTGTGGCAAATTATGATGAGAAGACAGGTCTTTATGTTGGTGTGAAAGATGAGGTATGGGAATATGTCAATAAAAGGGAGTTGCCTACTATTGCAACTCATGAAAATTGGACTGAATAACAAAGGAAATATTTCTACTAGTAGTGTGATGTTCATAATTTATTAACAAACCAGGATGAAGATGTAGAATCAGAGAATGATGGAACTGCTATGTTTATGGTAGGTAACTTGGAACAACCTTTGATGCCTGGGCAAGAGAATGTTTGTTCAGAAAGTTTTTCAAAATATGTTAATGATGTTTAAGTTAGTTGCTTGGAATGTTAGGGGTCTAAATAAAGCTTCTAATCAGAAGCAAGTAAATGATTTAATTCATAACGAATGTTTAAGTGTTCTGGCTTGGTTGAAAGTCGAGTGTATAAAAAGAATACAGATAAAGTTTGTGGGACCATGTTTTATCGATGGGATTGGGTGTCTAATGCTACAAGTTGTTTGGGTTATACGAGAATTATTGTTGGATGGAATCCGGTCTATCTCTCTCTCAAAAGTGAGAAGTTCCCCATGGAGTTGGGTGAGAGATTGACCTGAAATAAGGTGAAGATCTTATTACAATCGAACAAGTCTCCCAATTATCAAGTAAGGAACGGAAAAACGGTTAGGAAAAAAGGTTAGGAAATATATATTAGGATATTGTTGTTGTAACACCCCGACCGATGGGGAAAAACGTCGGGATGCCACGAGGGATGTGTAGATTGTTCATATGCTCGCGGACATCTAAACAAATCATCACATATCAATTAAATCAACAAAGTAATTACACCAAAAATCATGTTTGTCATGATTTAATTACAACAGATTACCCAAAAGATTTAGCTAAATTGACTAAACTCTAGTCTTCAGAAATCCAGTTAATTTAGCTAAGTCCCAGATCCTAAGTGATGATGTCCAAAAGATGTAGAGCTACCTTGCTCTATCGACTTCTCTTCGTTTCCTGAAACATGTAGAAAATCAAGTGTCAACTAGGAAGTAGTTGGTGAGTAATCATAAGTTTTTATATTTCAAAAATGTTTACAAGTGTTTATAAAAGTTTATATTTTTCGAGAAAATACACATGTGCACCTGTGAGGTACCAGTAAACTCGGCTCATGAAAGCGAGAATTGTAGATCACATTCTCACCGCTGTCTTGCTTGAGTTCCCAGAATTCAGCTTCCAGTTTCCTCATCTCACTGCGAGGACATAATTTTGTGGTCATCAGAGTTTTGACCTCAGTCCAAGTCAGTGCTAGGGATGCATCAACTCCCCTAGTTCGACTTTCACCATTCCACCAAGTTAATGCTCTCTTTTGGAAAACACTAGTGGCACAGCGCACCTTCAAGTTCTCAGGACAGTCACTGTTGATGAAGGTGTTCTCAATACTCTCAAACCACTGTAATAGACCAGTGGCTCCTTCAGCACCCATGAATTTGGTTGGGTTACAGGAGTTAAAGTGCTTGAAAGTGCAAGCACGTGGGTTTGCACCACCCCTGTTCTGGTTGAGAGTTTGATTGGCTTGATTCAGTTGAGTCACCAATCTAGATATGATATTTGCTAACTCTTGAATGCCAGGGTTGGCATTACTGTTGTTAGCACCATTATGGTTACTGTTTGTATCATCTTCGTTATGACGGAGCGGCGGCATGTTTCTGAAGATCTTTGAAACATGTTACTACCATTTACAACGTAAGTCATACAAACTATGGTCAAATGAGTTCATTACAACAGTTAGGATTACATATAGGAACTATATTTTTCTCCTATCTGTCACTAAACCCATAGTAAAGTAATAATCTCCTAATTTTATACTAAAGTATCCTAATTGTTCATATCTAATATTAACTAATTGTTCCTAAGTTCCAAACATTTCCCACCCTATACTAACACTGACAACCTCCCAATGTAGTGCAACAAGCTTATATATAGGGCATACGTAGACTTGACCGCAGTCGCATCATACGCCGTCCCACCACTGTTGCAATGCACCACGATTATGCCCTTGTTAGAATTAAGGGTATACATATGTTTCTCAAGTGTTCCACTTCACAGCCTTATCCTATGGAGGATAATTATGAGTGAAGTATATTAAAATACTCCAGACATTTAAGTTCGCCTAATGTCTAAGTTCATCTTAACACTAGGTTCACCTATTTTCTAAGTTCACCTAATGTCTAAGTTCACCTAACATTTAAGCACCCCTAAGGTCTAAGTTTACTATATGTTCACCTCATTATCATGTGTTCATACCATCACTAAGTGTTATGTCATCACCACGCGTTCATATTGTCACTAAGTATTCATCTCAACACTAAATGTTCATTTTGTCACTAAGTGTTCATATCGTTCATTTAGTCTATTCACCCAACATGTCCAATAAATGTATTCTCATATGAGTATATGTGTCCATCAAATGTGATTATCCAAAATATCAATCCAAACCAAATTCAACCAACATTCCATCAACAACTTTCTAGCATTTCCTAATAATATCCTAAGATCCTGACACTGACAGACCCCCAATATACTACAAATGGTATATGTATAGGGCATATGTAGGGGTAGGTCGCAACCGCCCCAGCCACCGTCCCACCACGTTTGTAGTATACCACGAGTGTGTCCTTGTCTGGTGATCAAAGATCAAACAAGCAATTCCTAAGAAAATATTTCTCTAAACAAATAATTTCCTAAACAGATATTTTTCCCAAATGGGTAGTTCCCTTATTCCTCAATACTGACATCCACCCAATGCACTGTAAATGGTATTTGTATAGGGCATATGTAGGAGTCAGTCGCAACTGCTTCAACCACCAGCCCACCACCTTTACAATACATCATGAGTATGTCCTTATCGAGTCGTCCGGGCGCAATCAATCACAAAATAAATCAACAAGTAACATATGCAAATCATATATATTAGAATTTCAGTTAACATGTAATAAACACATAAGCATGAAATCCTGAATATATTAGCTAGTGTATGAAATAATACATACTAAGGTATCCTACGGTTATAGACTAGGTCAACCATTTCTATTAACCTAATTCCCTATAACCCTGGCTCTGATACCAATCTGCAACACCCTGACCGATGGCGGAAACGTCGGGATGCCACGACGGATGTGTAGATTGTTCATAAGCTCGTGGGCATCTAAATAAATCATCACATATCAATTAAATCAACAAAGTAATTACACCAAAAATCATGTTCGTCATGATTTAATTACAACAGATTACCCAAAACATTTAGCTAAATTGACTAAAGTCTAGTCTTCAGAAATCCATTTAATTTAGCTAAGTCGAAGATCCAAAGTGATGATGTCCAAAAGATGTGGAGCTACCTTGCTCTACCTACTTCCCTTCGTTTCCTGAAACATGTAGAAAATCAAGTGTCAACTACGAAGTAGTTGGTGAGTAATCATAAGTTTTTATATTACAAAAATTTTTACAAGTGTTTATAAAAGTTTATAGATTTCGAGAAAATACACATGTGCACCTGTGAGATAATCCAATTCTGTAACACACAATCACAAACACCATAATCACATAATTCAAATAATCACAAGTAATCATCCACGTATATTCAACCAAGCTCAACCAAACACATCAAATCAATAATCAACATTCATCATAATCATCTCAATATAAGTTACCGCGGAGGACCTCAGTCAACTCAATCACCGGCAGAATCATCGCGGAGGACCGTAGTCAATTCAACCAACGATATCCCTAATAATATTAGTGTCAATACATGCACTGCGGAAGACCGCAGTCAACTCAACCAACAGTGGAATCACTTAGGAGGACCAAAGTCAACTCAAGAACGACTCATGGAGTTATGATAATCCGTGTCAATCCATAATCAATGATAATCCAATAATATGAATATCATAATGATAAACCAGGTGTCACCCATGTGTTATCAAAATAATATTTAAATCTGGTATACATGTTCCACCGCCGAGTTTAAAAACAAAATGATTTGAAAAGGAGGTTACGAGAACTCACCTGAATTCCTTAGATTCAGTGTTCTTGTAGAATGCGCGCTCACGTAAGAGAAATCAAATATACTTCAACAACCTGTATTTAACGCGTGTTTCATATTCATAAGTGTCTATGTGTGATCATCATTATGTTTTCATATCCGTTCGTCTTTTAGTTATTAGGTGTACGCCCAACTTAGGTTTATCATTTAAGTTGTAGTGATGATCATTAAGATTTCCTATTATCATCATAAAAGATAGGTTTAGTACTTGTTAGCTTTAATCGTCTAGTATATGATGATTTTTAATAACACATCAAAGGTATACAAGTTGTAAAGGTAATAACCTTGTACACTTATGTGTACTTACAAGGGCATGCATGCATGTTCATTTGAATTAACCAATATTTAAAGTTATTGAATTGTGTTTAGGTTTAAGAAAAATCATACTTAGGTTATTCTCATGAAATGCTCAATGTATATTAACTCATGACTTAAAACTTGTTTTTATGATAGAAAAGGTGGTAATTCTCAAACATTCATGCATGTATGATCTTTTGTTTATTCATGATTTTATGTGCTTGTGTAATCCATTCCCTTGGTTCGTAAACTAGGTTTGACAGCCCCCAAGCTTCCACGATGGTCCTAGGTTCGCTACCATTGTTCCAGCAACCTAGGGTTGGCCAGCATCCAAGGTTCGGCCCATCTTGGTTCGTGGCTTCCCTGGTTCGTGGCATCAGGTGGGTTCGGCTGCTATGGGGTTCGGCTAGATGCACACAGGTTCAGCAGCCCTGGTTCGTCCGACTCAGGTTCGTCCAGCTCAGGTTCGTCAAGCTCAGGTTCGGTCACATTAGGGTTCGCGGCCAGCTGCCGGGTTCGTTCAAGAGAGGTTCGGCCATGGTAGGGTTCGCTGCAACATGGTCCTAGGTTCGTGGAGACTTGCTGAAACAGGTGGTTCGCTCATGGTTTCAGGTTCGTCCGGCATGATGTTCGGCCCATCTCAGGTTCGGCCCATCTCAGGTTCGGCCAGTAGGAGATCTGGCAAGCATGGGTTCGCCGACCTGTATCCCCACGAACCAATCTTTTCATCATCATCTCCATCGGATTTTATTCATGTTGCAGGTCCAAACCAAAAAATCCTACCCCTTTTTACAGTCTCGTTTAAAGTTTTAAAGTGATAAAATCGTGATTTACGAGCTAGAGGTTATAACCGGTTGTTTAAGAAGAAAAGAAAAGTAAAATGCTCGATCTACCTTCAAATCGCGTTCAAATGCTCGAAATCTTGGTGGGTTCTTGTTCTCCTCGATGACACGAACATTTTGGCACCAAGATCTCTTGAAATGGTTGTGATTTGAAGGAGAAAACTTAGAGTGAAGATAGAGAGAGAGGCGACGAAAATGAGTTTTAGAGAGAGAAAGTGTTCTTGCAAAATGAAGAGGGAAAAGAGAGAATGGGCTTTTATAGCCTAGGTTCTTCCAGCTTGCTCGGTCTCGTTTATTACACGTTAACAATTATTAAATACTCTGTTCTTCTCGTAAAATACATTTAAAACATGAAACGTTTAAATAATTAGGTTATGTTTTTATAAAATATTTTTAATTGGATTTGTTTAGATAAAATGATTTCATTTATTTCCGTTAGATCGATTATTTAATAAAATGATTTTATTCGGATTCGTCTACGGTTGTAATTCCTAATAAACGTTTTGAATCCTTTTTCTTAATTTTAAATATCGAAGTTATTATTTCGGTTATCTCATCGAAACGTGTTACTTACGTACGAATTCGTAAAGATCGTCACCTTTTCGAATCCGACGCTCGTATTGTATTTCTATTCAATTTACGATTTATGGAATATCGTCTTAGTATATTATTCCTAATAATTATATTCGTGTGAATCGTCATCCATGCGAATACATTATTAAGTTAATATTTCTGAAATAATATTCGCGTTTAAATTAATATTCGTAACCTCACCACGCGTGGTTATTCTCAATGATACTTTCCATTATTTTATTACTTGAATATTATAATTTCTCAATCCAAATCCCACTAAACCATATCACTGACACATCCATGATAGACCGAAATAAGCTTATGTATAGGGCATATGTTGGAGTAGGTCGCAACCTTTCCAGCCACTGTCCCACCACCATTTCGATAAACCATGACCATGTGTCCTTGACAATGTTTAGTAACCAATTCATATATCTTTGCCATTCCAAACCAAAACCTCAGATTCTCCTCACCAAATCCTCAACACTGATATAATCATGATAAACCGAAGATGGTTTATGTATAGGGCATATGTAGAAGTCAGTCGCAACTGCTTTAGCCACCATCCCACCACCTCTTCGATAGACCATGATTATATCCTTGCCTATCTTTGGTTATAGAATCCCATACCACTACCATTCCAAATCAAACAACCATATCTTATTAATTTAATTGCAATAAACTCTCTGGTTCTGTCTAGTTATTTTCCAAACCAGATTTCCCATGGTTTATGCTCATAATCATATGTTCTCAGAATGCATACCATTGATAATATCATAAAATAATTCATAGTAATTATCAATTATCATATCATGTCTTATCAATACAATTAAACATGTACAGACAAACCCAAAATACAGTGATGTTACAGTCTCCCCTAGTTGAGGGAATTTCGTCCCGAAATTCAACTTGGAGGAACCGTAGTAAATAAATGTGGATACTTAAGCTTCATCTGATCTTCCCGTTCTCAGGTGAATTCTAGACCACGCTTTGATTCCTATTGTACTTTGACAATTGGAATTCTGCTGAGCTTGAGTTTCTTAACTTCACGGTCCATTATCTCGACTGGTTTTTCAACAAAGTGCATGTAGGATCAGATGTTCTCATTTGATCAATGTTAGGTTATAGCAGCGGAATTCAACGATGAATTAGCTCAAAATTAGCAAGAACAAAATTAATCTAATAGAACAGTAAAGCACAAGTAGTTATAGAAAGAGAATTCTGCAAAAGGAATGATTCATTCAATTCGCACTAACTTCGTTAAAGATACAATATGTCAACTGCCCTTATATAGAAGCAGTGACGTCTGATGATGTCACAAGATGTTGACACCTAACAGACAAAAGATAACTACTGAAATAACTAAACTACTGAGAATGTCTTCAACATCTGAAGACATCCTCTTACAACTACTGAAGAGTTAAAACTACTGAAATAAAACTACAACATCTGATGAGTAAAACACTCATCAGACTTTTACAAATACTGAAAGAAAACTACTGAAGACTAAACTAACACCACAACATCTGAAGACTTACACTTCAGCTGTTGAGGATAACTTCAGATCTTGTAACCTCTGTAAAGTGCATATCAGCTGTTGTGTTCTTCTTCAGTTGTTGTGAATGTTGTGAGACTTAGAGATTTTTCTGATCAGGCTCATTGGTTCTTTTAGTCCAACAAACTCCCCCTGAACCAATGCAGCCAAAAACCTCTAATTATTAACTATCTCACTTATTCAGTATCCCAGGCAAAAAGATCTGTCTTTTTCTTTGAGATCAGCTTCAAAATGACCAATTTAAGTGCAGGCCTGGTAATCAACAGCTTCTGAAAATCTGACTGTTAAAGTATGAGAGGGAACTCCATTGGGGAAATGGACTATGAGCATTAACCCCTCTCATTGAAGCTATTGATCATATATGAGCCTGAATGACTCCCTGACATAGGCTTCCAGCAGGACTACTTTCTCTTCAGGAGTCAGCCTTTCAGGTTCACCTTCAAAAAATGACTCAGGTCCATAGTACTCAGATAAGTACCTGGCCGTTGTCCCATCATGTAGCTCCACCCTAGTTATCTCTCTGTATACAAATTCATCTGGATGCTTCCCTTCCAGAAATAAGGGAAGTTCATTCTGTTGAACCCCTTCAAGCTTTCTGTACACTAACCCTTTCTTAATCATCTTGTTTTCTAGAAACTTTGGAGCTTTCAAACCAGAATTGTACACACTTTTAAAATCTCCAATAATCTCCCAAGGATCAAGTACAGATCCTAACATAATGTCAGCACTTATTACCTTTCTGATCCTTCTAACATAAGCAGCTGGAGCCTCTCTCCTGTGGATCCTATCAATGACTCTAGGATCAGGCCACATCCTGATTTGCTCTTTCCTGTACTGATATGTGAACCTCAGAGCATACAACCTTTGTGCTTCTTTCTTCATTGCTATAATGGTTGATGTCTGAGGGTATTCCTTGTCAACCAGTCTTAGGATGTGCTCATCATGCTTATTCTGGATTTCTTCCTCTTCAAGTTTAACCTTTACTGCTAACCTCTGAGATTCTGGTGTAATCTTTGGATCCTGTCCAAACACCAATGGCTTTTCTGGCACATACTTGGCAGGTAATTTTACAATCTTCTTCTGAACCATTAACCCTGATCCAGTTTTTGAAGACTCAGGCTTTTGAACTTTTGTTTTCATCACAGTAGAAATGGGTAGCCTGTCTTCTTCATCAGTTTCTTCTTCTTGAATCCTCAGAACTCTCCTCTTCTTTGGAGGTGCATCATCATCAACAATTTGAGCAGATGATTTGGTGGAGGGAATTACTTGCTGCTTTTGAACAGCAGTTACATCAATTTCAATTTCCTTTCCAACTCCACCCATCTGAGTTTGATCTTCTTGTGCTTGCACTTCTTCTGTTTCAACTTCTTCTGTTTCAGAGGTTGTAACCTCTTCTGCAATTACTTTCTCAATAATTTCCTCAACTTCTTTGTCAGTAGTTACTTCAACCTCCTTTTCCACATCCTCTACCTCCTTCTCAGCAATGGTAGCAGCATCAGCAGATTTTGCCTTCTTTTGTCTCTTGTATGTAACTTGAATAGCTGGAGACTTTTCAGAAGCAATTTCTTCATCTTCATTTCTTGGCCGTTTAGAAGCTGTGACTGAATCTTTTCCTAGCTCCCCCTTTTTGGCTGCAGGGGAAGAAGGAGTGTAAAAAATAGAAAGCTTGGCAGTCACTGCATCATCTACCATTTGCTGGATTTGAGTTTGTGAGGGAAGCCTCTCATCAAGGGCTTGGGTTATGATATTTTTTAGTAATGGAGTGATGAGAGGTAGAACTGTGAGAAGGGCAGCAGCTAATGCCTCTGGGGGGTTTGAACCCAAAGGATTAGTGCCTGAAGCAGAGGCTGGTGGTTTATCAAATTGTGGAGTAGATGTGGAAGTGTTTGTGTGACCTTCAAGATTGGAAGGTGCCATCTGTGGGTTAATAGGGGAAGATGGACTTTTGTCCTTGGACATCTTGGTGAGCAGCTCATTGAGTCTGCAGACCTCAGCCTCAAGGAGTTTGTTTTGATGTAGAACATCAGCTAGGGTCCGTTGGTCATCATTAGCCTTGGCTAAATCATCTGACCTCCTGATAGTATCAGAATGTACCTGAGTTGAGTGTGGCTCAACATGTTCAGGTGCCCCTTTGTCTTGGTACTGGGGACTTCCAACCTCAGGGATAAACCCTTCATCAGTTGTTGCCTCTGGCAGGGTCTTATCGATGTTACTACTATCAATCACTCCAAGTGATGGAGGTGATGAAGTAGCAGCCCTGTCAGATATCAGAATCTCTCTATCCACACTAGGAGATCTGATATGGTAGTCAACATCCTGTGGGTTATCAGAAACACTTTGATCCTCCCCCTCAATGTTGGAGCTAATCCCAGTTGTAATAGGTGTCTGGGTGGGGATAGGAGTGTTTAACTGATCCAGGATTTGGTCAATTACAAAAGTTGGGCTTTGTTGGGTGGTTTCAATAGAAATAGGCTGTGAAACAGATTGCACCCGGGGAGAATGGTGCTGTTCAATAGAAGCCTTTTCAAATGAAAGAGGCTCTAGAAGTGTGTCTACCCCTTCCATGGTTGCACCAAGTTCCTGTTGAGAGGAATCCTGGGCGGTTTCAGCTGGTGGAGTCTGATGGACCACTGGCTGACTACTTCCAGTGGCCATATCATGCCGTGGTGAGGCATGGGCAGACTCAGGGGACTCATTTCCCTGAGCAGCCTTTTTGGGCTTCTTGGAATGTGGTTTGGTGGGGACTTTGGATTTTGATTTGGAAGTGGAGACTGTGGGTTCCCTATGCTTGGGTTTGAGCTTTCGGGCAGCCTCTTTGAGAGTGGGGTTGGTGTTGTGTCGGGAATATACCTCCAGTAGAACTGCTGGAGCAGAGATCCCCTGACCAACAAGGCCATTTTGCTTTAACTGTTTTTCTATGATGGCCATGATAAAACGTGGGTAAAGAAGCCATCTAGAAGAAACAGGTTTAGCAGCATGTTCAGTTAATTCTGAAAATAAAATTTGAGAAAAATTAAGTTTTTGAGATTCTAGAATTGAGAATAATACCTGCTGCCACCTGGATGACATCTGGTCCCACGAGGAAGATTTTGGAGCCAAGCAGATGTTGATCATGTGAAATATAAGACGCTCAGGATCATTGAAATTCTTCTTGTAGAGAGTTGAATCGCTTAAGTCACCTTGGTATTCATGACTTGTGAAACAGAGGTCAGTTAGGTTCTTTGGGAATTGAGTGACTAAGTTTGCATCATCAAGTTGAAGAACCTCCCTCAGTTCGGCTGGACTAAGGTGGACAGTGTGTCCATTTACTGTAGAGCGAAGAGAAAGAACACCAGTTCCGATGTTGATGAGCTCGACATTCATCCAGAATTGATGAATGAATTCAACATGAAGTGTGGGATTGATAAGAATGGCGGTTTGAAATTGCGATGCATTCATGAGATCAACAGCTTCATCAAATTTGGACCAGAATGAGGATTTGGTGAGGTAGGCAACTGAGTTATGACGAGGTTTAAGGTTCATGGTCGCCATGGAAGCAGAGACTTGAGAGGGAAGATAGGTTTTTGAAAAAGATTGAAAGTTCTGATGAAGTGGTAATGAAACAACTGAAGAAGGTTTGAGTTAAATAGAGAATTGAAAGTTGTTCTTCAGATGTTATAAAGAGAAAACAGCAGTGGTTGAAACAGCTGAAGAGTAAAGTTACTCATCAGGTGTTGGTGACAGTTTTTGTTCATCAGCTGTTTTCATCATGTACTCATCAGACGTTGTGAAACATCAGATTTTCTCATCAGATTTTGTGAAAAATTTGTCATCAGAACTTGTGAACAAAAGTTGTTCATCAGACTTTGTGAAATATTTTTGACCTTCAGTACTTTGTCAACCAAAACCCATCAGTACTTTTAACTGATAATAGTGGTAAAGGTCAGATCTTTCCTTGAATCAGTACTTCTGATACTTATCAGTATTTACTGAAAATATCAGGAGTTGCAAGAGTGTGAAAACCAATTTATTCAAGTTGCAGCATACCAAGCCTTAGAACTAAATTTTGAAAAGTTGAAGTGTCTAAAGGCTTAGTAAATATATCTGCAAGCTCATCAGCACTAGGAACAAACTTTGGATCAATCAGACCCTTTTCAAAACAATCCCTTATAAAATGGTGTCTGATTTCAATATGTTTGGTCCTAGAGTGCTGAACTGGATTCTTGACAATACAAAGAGCTGAGGCACTATCCATTAATAATGGTGTCTTAAACTCTTTGATGCCATAATCCAAAAGTTGAGTCTGAAGCCAGAGAATTTGTGAAGTACAACTTGCAGCAGCAATGTACTCGGCTTCAGCTGTGGAAGTGGCCACAGATGTTTGTTTCTTACTCTGCCAAGAAACCAGACAGTTTCCTAGAAACTGACAACCACCAGAAGTTGATTTTCTGGTAAGTTTGCATCCTGCATAGTCACTATCAGAGAAAGCAACCAGCTTGCAGGAGTGCCCAGTGGAATACCAAATTCCCAGAGATTGAGTACCCTGCAAGTATCTGAAAATTCTTTTAACAGCAATCAAATGAGATTCTTTAGGTGCAGCCTGAAATCTAGCACAAACACATGTAGCAAACATAATGTCTGGCCTAGATGCTGTGAGATACATCAAGGACCCAATCATACATCTATAAAGAGTTTCATCAACTGATTTACCTTTCACATCTGCATCAAGTTGTGTGGTGCTGCTCATGGGGTTAGAACATTGTTTACAGTTTTGCAAATCAAATTTCTTTAACAACTCTTTTGTGTATTTGGATTGATGAATGAAAATACCATCAGTACTTTGTTTGATTTGAAGACCCAAGAAAAACTGTAATTCCCCCATGGCACTCATTTCAAAATTCTTTGTCATTAACTCAGTAAAATCAGCACACAACTTTGGATCAGATGAAGCAAAAATTATGTCATCAACATAAATTTGAACAAGGAGCTTATGATGTCCTACTTTCTGTATGAACAAAGTTTTATCAATGGAGCCTCTAGTGAAGTTATTTTTAAGGAGAAAAGTGGATAGAGTGTCATACCAGGCTCTAGGTGCTTGTTTCAGCCCATAAAGAGCTTTATCAAGCTTGTACACCCAATCAGGATGTTTATTGTCCTCAAAACCTGGTGGTTGGCACACATACACTTCCTCTTTTATTGTACCATATAAGAAAGCACTTTTGACATCCATTTGAAAAACTTTTAGTTTGTGTAAGGCAGCATATGCTAAAAACAATCTAATTGCTTCCAGTCTAGCTACAGGGGCAAAAGTCTCATCATAATCAATACCTTCTTCCTGAGAGAACCCCTGTACAACCAGTCTGGCCTTGTTCTTAACTATTTGACCATTTTCATCAGTTTTATTCCTAAACACCCATTTAGTGCCTATTGCACACTTACCTTGGGGTAAAGGAACCAGCTCCCAGACTTGTTGTTTCTTGAACTGCAACAGCTCCAACTGCATAGCCTCCACCCAGCCATTGTCTTTGAGTGCTGTGTGATAGTTCTTTGGCTCTTGCTGACTCACAAATAAAGCATGAAGACAAAAATTTGACAATTGACTTCTTGTGGAAACACCAGCAGAAATGTCACCCAGAACTTGAGATAATGGATGATCCTTCAGTTCTTGATATGGAATAAGATCAGTGCAAGTGTTTGCTGGGGGTTCAGCTGCTGCAGATGTTGATGAAGAACCAGGGAACAATGCAACAGGAATTTCAAATGATGTAGAAGATTCTAGAATTTCATCAGCATTGGTATTGGGAGGAACAACTGAAGCAGGAGGAGCATCAGATTTAGCAGACATTGGCAGATTATCACTAAATCTGAACAGATGAGTACTTTCATCTTCATCATCAAGACTTCCTTGAATGTTTCCTGTAGAAACTGTTGATGGAACTGCTTTAAATGTATCATCTGTCACAACAATAGACTCAACTGGAGATTGATAGGATTCATGTTGCAAGATGTCTAGATTAAACAGCTCAACAGGATTTTGTGGAATAGAATCTTTTGGACATTCATTGAATTTGACATGAAGAGTTTCTTCAACCATCTTTGTTCTGCAGTTAAACACTCTGTAAGCCTTGCAAGTTGAAGAATAGCCAACAAAATATCCTGCATCAACTTTGGAGTCAAACTTTTTAAGTTGATCTTTGGTATTGAGGATATAGCAAGGACACCCAAAAGCTCTGAAGAAGGAAATCAAAGGGGACAAATTATGAAGCAGCTCATAAGGAGTTTTCAACCATCTTTGATTCACCAAAACCCTGTTGTGCACATAACAAGCAGTATTGACAGCTTCTGCCCAGAAAGTCAATGGCAAGCCAGAATCAGCCAGCATTGTTCTGGCAGCTTCAATCAAGGTTCTATTTTTCCTTTCAACTACTCCATTTTGTTCAGGAGTTCTAGGGATGCTGTACTGCCTCTTGATGCCCTTAGACAAATAAAATTCATCCAGAATATGATTTCTGAACTCTGTGCCATTATCACTCCTTACACACTTGACAGGAAGAGAATATTGCTTCTCAACATACAACACAAAGTTTATAATGGACTTGGCAACCTCATCTTTTGAGTGCAAGAAGAAGGTCCAGACAAACCTTGAGTAATCATCAACAATTACTAAGCAAAACTTCTTCTTTGCCATACTCATGACCTTCACTGGCCCAAACAAATCCATGTGCAACATTTGCAAACATCCAGTGGATTTGGGATCACCAATTGGAGGAAAAGAAACTTTGTGTTGCTTCCCTTTCAAGCAAGCAGTGCAATTCTCATCACAACTAAAATCCTTCATTGGAAGACCTCGAACCAACCCATGCTTCACCAGTTGATTCATGTTTTTGAGATTTACATGACCTAATCTTCTATGCCACAGAGTTGATTCTTTGAAAGAAGCCTTAGAGAATAAACAAGGATGACCTTTAACAGAGATTTTCTTGGACAAATCAAAGGCATAAACCTTTCCTACTCTGTTAGCCTTAAGGAGAGTATACTCATCTAAGACTTTGCCAATAAGAGGCAACACTTCAGAAGACAATATCCTACAGTCTTGCTTGGTGAAAAGAGAAATGTGACCCTTATCACACATCTGACTGACACTCAGAAGATTATACTTAAGATTTTCTACATGATTCACATCATCAAACCTTATCTCACCATTTGTCACAAAACCTTTCCCTATAATGTAACCCTTAGCATCATTTCCAAAAGACACAAATCCCTTCCTTCCTGTAAAATAGTTATTAAGAAGAGATCTGCTCCCATTCATATGCATGGATCCTCCACTGTCAACATACCAGATGCTATTTTGGCATGCTGAAGGACCCTGCATACATCAACACATTCAGTTAGACTTTTGGACCCAAACCATTTTGGTTTTGGGTCTGTTAACACATGAAGAAACAAAATTAGCATTGTCAGTTGAAGCAACACTTGAATCATTCTTATCAGATGATTTATCCTTGACTTTTGATTTTGGTTTCTTCTTCTGAAATGAGACAACAGATGCCTCTGCTAGATTAACTCTTCCTAGCAGTTGTTGCATCATTAACATCAGTTGATTATGGTTTTGTGTCAAGATTTTGATTTCATTAGACACATTATGACCTGACTTTTGATTTTTCAAGTGTTGTTTCTTTGAATCTGGAACAACCCCTTTACCTTTCTTGGATTTATTTGATTCATTTCCTTGTGAGGTTTTTCCAGATTTTGAAACTACTGATGATTCTGGTACAAACTTGGAACGAAATTCATTTTTCATTTTGAGTATGTTTTTGTTTTTATGCTTTATTTTGTTGAATTTAGAACCTTTTCTGTACCAGCATTCATCAGAAGAATGATTAAACAACCTACAAATTTCACAAGGCACCCTCTTTTGCTTTCCCTTGTGAGTATCTACAAGTACTGATGACTTAGATACTAAATTTTTATTCTTCAGAACATTTGGAACATCAGTATTTGTAGATATTTTAACAACAGCACTTGTCTATCAACACATTTCTCATTATCAGTTGTAGCATTATCAGCTTTTTCTACAACTGCTGAAGAGTGACTCTGACTTATCAGAAGCCGTGCATATTTCTCTCCAGTGCCATGCCCATCTGACTTAATCAGTTTTAAATTTAATTCATTTGAAACATTTTCATCAGGATCAATCTCAATTAAAACACTATCCTGACATGTTTCATCCTGGATAACATTTGTACATCCAAGAGAATAAGAATAAGTTTCAATATCCACAGTTTCAGACTCAGATTTGCATGCACTTGAATCACTTTCAAATGATTCTTCAGCATCATACTTTTCTGAAGATTTGGTGGATTGGTATACACTGTCCCCTTCAGACTCACAGTTAAGATTTTTTGATGTATAATCAGCTGGAGGGGCAGTGTGATTGTATCCAATACCAAACTTCACATTTGATGCTGTTTGTTTGTTTAACAACAACTCAAAGCCCTTGCAAGACTCAACCCATTTTTCACACTCTACTTGGGTTGCTGCAAGTGTTTGTTTCAGATCATTGTGTTTTACAAGCATGACTTCCACCCTAGCCTTTTCATCAGACAACTGACACTTGAGTTTATAAATTTCAGACTCTTTTTCATTCAAAATTTTCTCAAATTCATTTTTATTCTTAGTCATGACCCTTTCTAAATCCAACTTCTCATTGATTAATTCAACATTTATTTCTCTGATAGAAGCAAATGCTGAAATACATGATTCTGAACACAACTTGGCTTTTGATTCAGATGATACCTGTGATGTTGAAGAAGTTGAACTTGAGGTGTCAGTTGAATCAATAGCCATCAAAGCAAGATTCCCAAATGGATTGTCTCCACCATGTGGACCAGCTTCAGAGTACAGCTGCATATTAAAATCAGATAAGTCATCAGGTAAACTACTCCAATCAGCTACTCCAGGGGTGAAGAAGCTCTGATGTTGTTGTTGTTGAGGCTGTTGATTTGTTTGAGATTTGCTGGGGTCAGGAAGAGCAGGTGATTGTGAAGGAATTAATGCTGGAGTGTGAGTAGGTTGAGGCATGTAAAAGCAGGGATATGGATACGGCATAGGACTTTGTGGAACAAAATGGGCTGGATAAAATTGTTGTTGACTGGTTCCAGAAGATTGTTGTCCTTTGTTTGATGTGTTGTTGTTTGGAAAGGTCACAAAAGGTGCAGAAGAACTAGGTCCAATAGATTTGCACTCTCTAGCAAAATGACCAAGCCTGTGACACTTGTGGCATCTCAACTTCCCTTTGTCAAAACCAACCTTGGTTTTGCCAGTTAATCCGGGAAATTTTCTTCCAGTTCTTTTGTAGAATTTTTGAGATCTTATGTTGATTAATGCCATTTGACTCAATATATCCATTTCCTCCAGATCATCATCTGGAATTCCTTTCAAATCATCCATCACAAAACACAGATTATCACCATAATTTCCTGCATTACCATCAACTCCCACAAAAGCATGTTCAGCATTGTTAGTAGAAAAATCAATATGTTCATCATAAGAGCATTCAGACCCATTAAACTCTAACTCTTGACCTATCAAAGCAGTATTGCCAGGAACAAAATCATCAGTGAGTTTTCCAGATGAAGACAGTTTTCTCTTCTGTTCTACCTCTCTCTCAAAAGTTAAGAGTTTCCCATGGAGTTGGGTGAGAGATAGATTCTCTAGATTTGCATTAGAGCGTAAGACAATTGTATATGTGTCCCATCTCTCAGGCAGTGATCTGAGAAATCTGTTGTTCATCTGACTATTTGTATATTCCTGCTTAACCATTTTCAATTCAGAAATCAGACAAGAGAATCGCTCAAACTGCTGAGTCAGTGACTCACCCTTTCTATGAGAGAATGTCTCATACTGTTGAGCAAGGATCTCTCTAGTATTTGCTAAAACCTCATCAGTTCCACCGAATTGTTCTTTCAGTGCAACCCAGAGATCATGAGCAGTATCATGATGCATCAAGCCTGAATAAATCTCATTCGGCAAAGCCATGGCCAGAATACCATGAGCTTTCGCATCAATTTCAAACAGTCTAATATCCTCATCCGAATACATATCCGAAGGTTTCGGAATCATGAGTTTAGTTTCAGGATCAGTGATCATGGGTTTATACGGACCATGCACTACAGATTTCCAACATCCTGCACTATTAATTGACAGGTGATGTAGCATTCGACGTTGCCAAATGTTGGACTCACTCCGAACCAGCATTGGAGGCTTGGTTGCGGAGCCTGTATTGTGCGGATCATTGTTTGGAGTTGTCATGATCACAGATTCAAACAATATCAATTGAATTCAAATGAATTAATGCAAATTCCAACCAATTGATTCAAAACAGATTGATATTGAAAAACAAATCAACAGAAGTTAACAGAAAACTTCAATCTATAACAAATTCTTACTAATCGGCTAATTCGATCAACCAGAGAACTGAATTGAGCAGTTTCAGAGATCAATTGTTTAATCGATCAATGATTAACCTGCTCTGATACCAATTGTAGGATCAGATGTTCTCATTTGATCAATGTTAGGTTATAGCAGCGGAATTCAACGATGAATTAGCTCAAAATTAGCAAGAACAAAGTTAATCTAATAGAACAGTAAAGCACAAGTAGTTATAGAAAGAGAATTCTGCAAAAGGAATGATTCATTCAATTCGCACTAACTTCGTTAAAGATACAATATGTCAACTGCCCTTATATAGAAGCAGTGACGTCTGATGATGTCACAAGATGTTGACACATAACAGACAAAAGATAACTACTGAAATAACTAAACTACTGAGAATGTCTTCAACATCTGAAGACATCCTCTTACAACTACTGAAGAGTTAAAACTACTAAAATAAAACTACAACATCTGATGAGTAAAACACTCATCAGACTTTTACAAATACTGAAAGAAAACTACTGAAGACAAAACTAACACCACAACATCTGAAGACTTACACTTCAGCTGTTGTGGATAACTTCAGATCTTGTAACCTCTATAAGTGCATATCAGCTGTTGTGTTCTTCTTCAGTTGTTGTGAATGTTGTGAGACTTAGAGATTTTTCTAATCAGGCTCATTGGTTCTTTTAGTCCAACAGTGCATGGTATCATCGAGTGGTTCCTGAAGATCTTGATCGGCTAAGAATTTCCTTAAATTGGACACGTGAAAAGTCGAGTGTACATTGCTAAGTTCAGGAGGAAGTTCCAACTTATAGGCAACCTTCCCGATCCGTTCAAGAATCTTAAAAGGGCCAACAAATCAAGGAGCAAGCTTACCTTTCTTCCTGAATCGTATGACTCCCTTCCATGGTGATACTTTGAGTAGTACCATATCATCGATCTCAAATTCTAAAGGTTTACGTCGTTTATCCGCATAACTCTTCTGTCGACTGTGAGCAGCGAACAGATTGTCGCGAATCTGGTGAATCTTGTTAGTCATCTCTTGAATAATCTCAGGACCAGTGATCTGCGATTCGCCTACCTCGGTCCAACAAATAGGTGACCGACATTTTCTACCACAAAGAGCTTCAAACGCTGCCATACCAATGCTCGCGTGATAACTATTGTTATAGGAGAATTCGACTAATGGTAAATGGCTATCCCAGTTGTCACTGAAATCGATGACACAAGCTCTCAACATATCTTCAAGTGTCTGGATCCTCCGCTCCGTCTGTCCATTCGTTTGAGGATGATAAGCAGTGCTAAGATCCAATCTTGTTCCAAAAGCTTCATGAAGTGATTCCCAAAATTGTGCCGTGAAACGAGCATCACGATCCGATATTATGCTTAAGGGAATTCCATGTCAGCTAACGATTTCATCAATGTAGATACGAGCTAATTTCCGCGCAGGGTACGTCCCGCGTATCGGTAAGAAATGAGCCGACTTGGTTAATCGATCTATTATCACCCAAATACTATCATGACCGCTTGCGGTTCATGGGAGTTTAGTAATAAAATCCATGGATATATTCTCCCACTTCCACATGGGTATTTCTGGTTGCACTAACAATCCCGAAGGTCGCTGGTGCTCAGCTTTGACTTTTGCACAGTTAAGGCATTTGGCCACATACTCAGCGATATCCTTCTTCATTCTAGGCCACCTAGATATGACTTTAAGGTCTTGATACATCTTGTCAGCACCTGGATGGATTGAGTAACGAGACTTATGTGCTTCATCCAAAATCTTCATCCTAAGATCGTCTCTGTTCGGTATCCACATCCGATTCAAATAATACATCAAACCATCATCCTTAGTTTCCAATTGCAATTCGGCCCCACAAGACATCTCATCTTGTAGGCTACCTTGAGCCAATGAGTGTTGTTAGGCTGTGAGAACATCATTATGAAGATTAGTGTGTACTCAGACACTATGGATTTGAACATGACTTTTGCGACTAAGCGCATCTTCTACTACATTCGCTTTACCAGGATGGTAGCGAATTTCACAATCATAATCATTCAACAGTTCAACCCATCTCTGTTGTCTCATATTAAGTTCTTTCTGATTAAGTATATGCTGCAAACTCTTATGATCGGTAAAGACTGCACACTTCGTGCCATAAAAATAATGTCTCCATATCACAGTATACCACAAAGTCATCATTTGCATCAGGCAGTGTCAAGACAGGAGCATCACAAAGTTTCTGCTTCAAAGTCTGAAACGCCTCTTCTTGCTTTGGTCCCCACTCATAAGGCCTATTCTTTTGAGTTAAAGAAGTGAGAGAGACAGCAATCCTAGAGAAGTTTGAAATAAACCACCGATAGTAACCGGAAAGTCCAAGAAATGATCGAATCTCCGTTGGTGTCTTCGGTGTACTCCAATTCTTCACGGCTTCAATCTTTGTAGGATCCACGTGAACACCCTTTTCATTGACGATGTATCCCAAGAATTGAACTTCCTTAAGCCAAAATTCACACTTGGAGAATTTAGCATACAGTTGTTCTTTTCTTAAGATCTCCAAAATCAACTTAAGGTGTTGCTGGTGTTCATATTTGCTCTTAGAATATATACAAATATCATCTATGAACACAATCACAAATTTGTCTAAGTACGGCCTGCATACACGGTTCATGAGAGCCACGAAAACTGTCACACCCCAGGCCGGCGGGAACGGATCGGGTTTTCCCGTCGGGCGGAAGATTCCCGGGGCGCGATATCGTGAGTGATAATCGAATTGATCAGATTGTTTACATGGCACATGATAAATAATGAGAAATGCTAACATGACATATAATATAGAATTACAAAGTTAAATTACACAGTACGTGTTCATAATTTAACTAAGTAAATCTACTCCCAAAAGAATCGTGTAGTTTCTATCTTGTAGCTGTACAAGATATGCAAAAGTGATTCACAATGCCATCAAAATATATGCATCCAAAAGTAAGCTAGGTCTTCTAAAAGTCCTCTAGCTTAACTACTGATGCTGGTTAACTAGACCTGTCCGTCACCTGAGAAAACATGCATTTAAACAAAGTCAACACTAGGTTGGTGAGTTCATAAGTTTAGTAATTGAAAACTTTTAATGTTCACAAGCACAGTCACAATGTTTCACATGATCCTTGTAATAATTGATTCACTTGTTTCACCCAGTGTCCTCTCCATAGTTATATGTACAAATGGTGTGACGCCTGATAAAGCATGCTTATATATAGGGCATACGAAAGGGTCAAGCCCAGACGCCATCCCACCACATGCTCAACCAAGTTTCACACTACTTGCAATACAACTATGGATACCCATTTATTCCTCACATGATTTCACCTAATCTCATCGCATAGTCTCATATAGTCTCATTACATAGTCTCATGTAGTCCCATCACATAGTCTCATATAGTCCCATCAAATAGTCTCATATAGTCTTATTCCCTAGTCTCATATAGTTTCATATAGTCTCATATAGTCACATATAGTCTCATTCTCTAGTCTCATATAGTCTTATAAAGTCTCATCACTTAGTCTCATTCTCTAGTCTCATATAGTATCATAAAGTCTCATCACATAGTCTCATCACATAGTTTCATATAGTCTCATATAGTCTCATAAAGTCTCATCACATAGTCTCATCACATAGTCTCATATAATCTCATAAGGTCTCATCACATAGGAACATATAGACTCATATTGCATAAATTTATATAGATATCACCTCCTAATCACGTAGTCACAATCTCATGGTCTCACACAACTCGGATCTAACCTAACTCTACGACTGTAACCTTTGAGTCTCATAGGTATTACCGGTATAGTTTCATAGGTTTCACTATAGTCTCATATGTATGGGGAATGACATCTTGGAATTTGGTTTTCCTGATGTCATCCTTGATATCATAAGTAATAGTCTCATAGGTCATCTGTTCCCAATGATAAATGTTTTCATGTTTAACCATGTGTGATAAGAACTAGTCTTATTACGCATCGTTAGTATTAGTGGTGAACGATGTCATTATCATGAGGGTACGTCATCATGATTATCGTTCTTGGAGGTTGTAATTTTTTTTATCAGCATGTTATCCATTGGTTTTCCCGTTGTTCTATCGTGTAAGAATAACAGACAGTTGCAAGATATATTCTTAACAACTTGTATTATCCTATTGTTTTAATGTGTCATGAATCTAAGTTAGCATGTAGCATCCTAGCTATTTCAGATATGATAATAATCAAGCAAATAAGCATACAACGTTACTCGATAATAATGATAAACAATATTATCTAAATCATAATATATGCGATATATTGTAATGAAACTTTTAAGTAAATAAAAGCTAAGCATGTTTCTCAGCCCCGAAGGTTTAAAATCAGTTAGGATTAAAGAAAAGGGGCATATGAACTCACCTTGCTGTTGAAGTGGTTGACTAGGTATAAATAAGAAATGCACGCGCTCGTTGTTGTACTTGTTGTTGTTTTCAAGATCCTGTATTGATTTCACGTTGTTGTAACCTATAAGTATAAGTTGTAGTGACCAATGTGCGTGTGTGGGTGTGTTAGCCTAAGTTGGCTAACACTCTTGAGTCGTGGTCTCCATTCGGCCCTCATTTCTAGTGTCATAGTTTGTTATTTCAATGTGACTTTATGTTGTATGTTTAGACTTTATTCAACCTTGAGAATCTATAAATTGTGTCATTAAGTGTTAGTCATTTGTGTTGATATGAGACTTAGTAATTAATTCCAAAGATAGACTTTGTTAATAACTCATGTAATTGTCAAGTACCTTAGATCAAACCAACATCTCCTTTGTAGAAATTTAGAAAAATATGTATGACCTCCATACAATTTATTCATATTCTTGTTTCCATTTTAAGTCAAGTGGGCCAAATACTAATCGCTTGGGCCGAATGAGTTGTTATTGGGCCAAGATAATCTCATGGCCCAATCTAATTGTGTGGGCCGCATTATAAGTATCCATGGGTCTATTGGGCCATAGCAAGGGATGTTGGGCCAAAACAGCCCCCATGGGCCGAATAACCTGTCCAGCACAGCCATCAAAGGCCGAAGCAGTGTAATGGGCTGCAAGGTCGACAATGGGCCGAACAAAATGAGTCGAGTATAACTGTTTTGCGCCAGAAGCTAGTGTGGGCCTGGACAATAGACTGTTGGGCCTGTTTCTCATTGATGGGCTTGTTGTCTAGGCTGGCCCAATCGAAATTATATGGTTACGTGAATTAGCTAATGGCTATTAGCAGCATGGTCCATCTTTTTAATCAGCCGTGAATGTTCCAGCGAACCCTAGGGTTCGTTCGGCTCCATCATGGTTTAGCCTTGCTAGGTTCGCTTGCCAGAGGGTTCGATGGATGCTAGGCTAAAAGGTTCGTGGATTTCCAGATCAAAGGTTCGGCTCTCAAAGGTTTGGTGAGGTAGGTTCGTGGCTAGCCAAAGGTTCGTTGGCTAGCTCGCAGGTTCGGCTAGCATTTGGGACCCCTAGGTTCGTCACCTAGGGTTCGTTCAAGAGGCAAGGTTCGGTGATGGTCAGAAAGTTCAGCTCTGGTCGAGGGTTCGGGGGTGGGTGCATGTAAATGGTTCGTGTATGCTTGAGAAGGTTCGGCCGATGCTGTGGTCTAGGGTTCGGCCACTACACCCACGAACCCTGTTCACCATCTTCAACATCACTCGATCTAAGTTATCACAAGGGTCTTCCCACGTCGTTTGTGTACTAACAAAAGTTTTCAAGAATGTATGGTTCGAAGAGAGAGGTTAAGGAACCGGTTAAGTGTGTGTTTCGAAATTAACAAATGAAAACCCTCTTTTTCGTGTTCTTTCTTGCATCATACCTCAATTTTGAGTGGTCAAAGCTTCAGATCCACTGTACTTTCTTGTAGAGCTTGATGAGAGCTACGCGTGGACACCAAGAACGCCCGTTTTCGTTGAGAAATGGCCGAGATATGGAGCTTGGAAGGTTGGAAATGGTGGTGGGTGTGGGTTCTGAATTTGAGAGAGAAAGAGAGGTGTAGGTGATTAAAAATGAGAGAAACTCTCATTTTCGGGTTTTTATATCATGTGTGGTGTTCGGGTTCGTTTCGGTAGCTCGGTTCTCGTGTTCGTCGCGTATCCGGAATTTTACGCGTAATTTAAATGTTATAAATAAAAGAAAGTTTATTTTAATTATTTGATGAGTTTCAAAATTGTAAAATGTTATTTATTCTATTTTATTAAATTTATTATCGTTCGTGTCGTGTTTCATTTTCGTTTCGTCAGATCGCGTCACTTACGCGCGTCTTCGTACAGAGCGCTGACTGTACGAACACGATCGTACGTTTCACTTTCTGATTTGGTTTTTCTACTTATCAGTTATCGTTCAGAACGTTAAACTCACAGATATGTTTGTGTGAATCGTCACTCACGCAAACACGATGTCAGTTTATTATTCTAAAACGACACTGCAATATGATTTGAATTGTGTTTCCTCACTGTCGGACTCAACTACACATCCTGTTATCACATTGTTTTCACATTGAATTGTCGGTCATCTGATTCCTGTCATCTATGGATATCAGATCGCAACCGATTTGTTATTGTTATTCCTTTGAATAATGTTGTTTCTCTTGAGCTGTTGTATTTGCTGCATTTAAGTTTTCACTTAAACGCATACAACTGTGGTTTGTTTTCTGAGTTTTGTTATCACACGACTGTTTACGCACTGTATTTACACACAGTAATTAGTGAAAGTACACACACCGTACGGACTTGCCGGACGGTCTGGTACTGGTTGTCACAAAAACCGCAGGTGCATTGGTAAGGCCGAAAACCATTACCAGAAACTCGTAATGGCCATATCTTGTTCTAAAAGCCGTCTTGGGAATATCATCTTCATGTACACGAAGCTGATGATACCCAGACCTAAGATCAATTTTCGAAAACCATGTCGAGCCTTGTAGTTGATCGAAAAGATCATCGATGCGCGGCAAAGGATATCGATTCTTAATGGTCAGCTTGTTCAATTCGCGTTAGTCTATGCATATTCGGAATGACCCGTCCTTCTTCTTGACCAACAGGATCGGTGCACCCCAAGGCGAATGGCTCGGGCGAATGAATCCCTTCTCAGAAAGTTCTTGTAGTTGGCTTGCCAATTCTTGTAACTCCGAAGGCGCAAGTCTGTAAGGAGCTTTGGCAACTGGGTTCGCACCAGGTACTAAGTCAACTCAGAATTCTACTTGACGCTCTGGTGGAAGACCCGGCAAGTCATCTGGAAATACTTCAGGAATATCTCTTATCACAGGAACTTCTTCAATGCTCTTTCCTTTCTCCTTTTTCTCCACGACATGTGTTAAAAATGCTATGCATTTCTTCCTAAAGTACTTATGGGCTTTGGTACAAGACATCAGCCTAAGACATTTACTAGGAGTTTCCCCAAAAACTCTTAGAGTTTCACTCGAAGGTAAGGGAATACGAATATATTTCTCATGACAAATGATTTCCGCTTTGTGGGTGGCTAACGAATCCATGCCTATGATAACATCGAAGCTACCAAGGTGCATAGGTATAAGATCAATTAGAAAAACGTGATCATTTAAGTTCACAGTACATCCAATAATAATAGTGTCAATATCAATAGTATTTCCGTCAGCCACCTCTACGTTAAACGGTTTGTCTAATTTTGTACGTGTTCTACCAAGCATACATTCAAAATAATATGAAACAAAACTCCTATGAGCACCATAATCAAATAAGATAGATGTGTAAGAGTTATTTATCAGAAATGTACCATTGACAACATCCTGGTTGGCTTGGGCTGCTGGAGCATTCAGCTAGAAAGCTCTGCCTCTTGCCATCCTTTGATTGCTCCCTGTTAGTCTTGGGCACTGATTTCTGAAATGACCCACATCACGGCACTCATAACAGGCTCTTGCCTGTGCAGGTACTTGGCGGATGGGTATAGCTTGAAGTGGTTGTGTATGTGGAGCAGGCAGTGCAAGCGGTGCAGGTTGCATCCTTTGTGCTTGTGGTGCACTCCGACACACATTGGCAAAATGACCATACTTGCCACAGTTGTTGCAGACGCGACATGGCAAGTTAGGTGCATGGTGATATCTGCAGATATTACATTGGGGTGTTACCCCAACAAAATTTCTGGCATTAGAGTTGTTGGATGATTGTTGAGCAGACTTAGCTGCAGGAGTAGTCACAGCAAAACTTCTTGTCTTTCGCTTCCTGTTGCTGTTTTTTGGATGAGCTGCCTTTTTCAGTCTTGACTTCAGTTGAAGTCTCCTTTGCAGCTGTCTTCGAATCAGTCTTCTTAGTTCCCTTCCTCGTGAGAGCACCAGCCTTTACATGATTATCCGTCAGTGTTGCTGATAGGCGTATTGCAGCTTCTAGAGTGATAGGGTTGCTACCAAAGACAGTGTCTTGTATCTGCATGGGTAGACTGCCTATATATTTCTCAATAGCTCTCTCCAAAGGTGTTACCAGATGAGGTACCAGTAAACTCAGCTCATGAAAGCGAGAATTGTAGATCACATTCTCACCGCTGTCTTGCTTGAGTTCCCAGAATTCAGCTTCCAGTTTCCTCATCTCACTGCGAGGACATAATTTTGTGGTCATCAGAGTTTTGACCTCAGTCCAAGTCAGTGCTAGGGCTGCATCAACTCCCCTAGTTCGACTTTCACCATTCCACCAAGTTAGTGCTCACTTTTGGAAAACACTAGTGGCACAGCTTACCTTCAAGTTCTCAGGACAGTCACTGTTGATGAAGGTGTTCTCAATACTCTCAAACCACTGTAATAGACCAGTGGCTCCTTCAGCACCCATGAATTTGGTTGGGTTACAGGAGTTAAAGTGCTTGAAAGTGCAAGCACGTGGGTTTGCACCACCCCTGTTCTGGTTGAGAGTTTGATTGGCTTGATTCAGTTGAGTCACCAATCTAGATATGATATTTGCTAACTCTTGAATGCCAGGGTTGGCATTACTGTTGTTAGCACCATTATGGTTACTGTTTGTATCATCTTCGTTATGACGGAGCGGCGGCATGTTTCTGAAGATCTTTGAAACATGTTACTACCATTTACAACGTAAGTCATACAAACTATGGTCAAATGAGTTCATTACAACAGTTAGGATTACATATAGGAACTATATTTTTCTCCTATCTGTCATTAAACCCATAGTAAAGTAATAATCTCCTAATTTTATACTAAAGTATCCTAATTGTTCATATCTAATATTAACTAATTGTTCCTAAGTTCCAAACATTTCCCACCCTATACTAACACTGACAACCTCCCAATGTAGTGCAACAAGCTTATATATAGGGCATACGTAGACTTGACCGCAGTCGCATCATCCGCCGTCCCACCACTGTTGCAATGCACCACGATTATGTCCTTGTTAGAATTAAGGGTATACATATGTTTCTCAAGTGTTCCACTTCACAGCCTTATCCTATGGAGGATAATTATGAGTGAAGTATATTAAAATACTCCAGACATTTAAGTTCGCCTAATGTCTAAGTTCATCTTAACACTAGGTTCACCTATTTTCTAAGTTCACCTAATGTCTAAGTTCACCTAACATTTAAGCACCCCTAAGGTCTAAGTTTACTATATGTTCACCTCATTATCATGTGTTCATACCATCACTAAGTGTTATGTCATCACCACACGTTCATATTGTCACTAAGTATTCATCTCAACACTAAATGTTCATTTTGTCACTAAGTGTTCATATCGTTCATTTAGTCTATTCACCCAACATGTCCAATAAATGTATTCTCATATGAGTATATGTGTCCATCAAATGTGATTATCCAAAATATCAATCCAAACCAAATTCAACCAACATTCCATCAACAACTTTCTAGCATTTCCTAATAATATCCTAAGATCCTGACACTGACAGACCCCCAATATACTACAAATGGTATATGTATAGGGCATACGTAGGGGTAGGTCGCAACCGCCCCAGCCACCGTCCCACCACGTTTGTAGTATACCATGAGTGTGTCCTTGTCTGGTGATCAAAGATCAAACAAGCAATTCCTAAGAAAATATTTCTCTAAACAAATAATTTCCTAAACAGATATTTTTCCCAAATGGGTAGTTCCCTTATTCCTCAATACTGACATCCACCCAATGCACTGTAAATGGTATTTGTATAGGGCATATGTAGGAGTCAGTCGCAACTGCTTCAACCACCAGCCCACCACCTTTACAATACATCATGAGTATGTCCTTATCGAGTCGTCCGGGCGCAATCAATCACAAAATAAATCAACAAGTAACATATGCAAATCATATATATTAGAATTTCAGTTAACATGTAATAAACACATAAGCATGAAATCCTGAATATATTAGCTAGTGTATGAAATAATACATACTAAGGTATCCTACGGTTATAGACTAGGTCAACCATTTCTATTAACCTAATTCCCTATAACCCTGGCTCTGATACCAATCTGCAACACCCTGACCGATGGCGGAAACGTCGGGATGCCACGACGGATGTGTAGATTGTTCATAAGCTCGTGGGCATCTAAATAAATCATCACATATCAATTAAATCAACAAAGTAATTACACCAAAAATCATGTTCGTCATGATTTAATTACAACAGATTACCCAAAACATTTAGCTAAATTGACTAAAGTCTAGTCTTCAGAAATCCATTTAATTTAGCTAAGTCGAAGATCCAAAGTGATGATGTCCAAAAGATGTGGAGCTACCTTGCTCTACCTACTTCCCTTCGTTTCCTGAAACATGTAGAAAATCAAGTGTCAACTACGAAGTAGTTGGTGAGTAATCATAAGTTTTTATATTACAAAAATTTTTACAAGTGTTTATAAAAGTTTATAGATTTCGAGAAAATACACATGTGCACCTGTGAGATAATCCAATTCTGTAACACACAATCACAAACACCATAATCACATAATTCAAATAATCACAAGTAATCATCCACGTATATTCAACCAAGCTCAACCAAACACATCAAATCAATAATCAACATTCATCATAATCATCTCAATATAAGTTACCGCGGAGGACCTCAGTCAACTCAATCACCGGCAGAATCATCGCGGAGGACCGTAGTCAATTCAACCAACGATATCCCTAATAATATAAGTGTCAATACATGCACTGCGGAAGACCGCAGTCAACTCAACCAACAGTGGAATCACTTAGGAGGACCAAAGTCAACTCAAGAACGACTCATGGAGTTATGATAATCCGTGTCAATCCATAATCAATGATAATCCAATAATATGAATATCATAATGATAAACCAGGTGTCACCCATGTGTTATCAAAATAATATTTAAATCTGGTATACATGTTCCACCGCCGAGTTTAAAAACAAAATGATTTGAAAATGAGGTTACGAGAACTCACCTGAATTCCTTAGATTAAGTGTTCTTGTAGAATGCGCGCTCACGTAAGAGAAATCAAATATACTTCAACAACCTGTATTTAACGCGTGTTTCATATTCATAAGTGTCTATGTGTGATCATCATTATGTTTTCATATCCGTTCGTCTTTTAGTTATTAGGTGTACGCCCAACTTAGGTTTATCATTTAAGTTGTAGTGATGATCATTAAGATTTCCTATTATCATCATAAAAGATAGGTTTAGTACTTGTTAGCTTTAATCGTCTAGTATATGATGATTTTTAATAACACATCAAAGGTATACAAGTTGTAAAGGTAATAACCTTGTACACTTATGTGTACTTACAAGGGCATGCATGCATGTTCATTTGAATTAACCAATATTTAAAGTTATTGAATTGTGTTTAGGTTTAAGAAAAATCATACTTAGGTTATTCTCATGAAATGCTCAATGTATATTAACTCATGACTTAAAACTTGTTTTTATGATAGAAAAGGTGGAAATTCTCAAACATTCATGCATGTATGATCCTTTGTTTATTCATGATTTTATGTGCTTGTGTAATCCATTCCCTTGGTTCGTAAACTAGGTTTGACAGCCCCCAAGCTTCCACGATGGTCCTAGGTTCGCTACCATTGTTCCAGCAACCTAGGGTTGGCCAGCATCCAAGGTTCGTGGCTTCCCTGGTTCGTGGCTTCCCTGGTTCGTGGCATCAGGTGAGTTCGGCTGCTATGGGGTTCGGCTAGATGCACACAGGTTCAGCAGCCCTGGTTCGTCCGACTCAGGTTCGTCCAGCTCAGGTTCGTCAAGCTCAGGTTCGGTCACATTAGGGTTCGCGGCCAGCTGCCGGGTTCGTTCAAGAGAGGTTCGGCCATGGTAGGGTTCGCTGCAACATGGTCCTAGGTTCGTGGAGACTTGCTGAAACAGGTGGTTCGCTCATGGCCGGCCAGCAGGAGATCTGGCCGGCATGGGTTCACCGACCTGCATCCCCATGAACCAACCTGTTCATCATCATCTCCATCGGATTTTCTTCATGTTGCATGTCCAAACCAGACAGTCCTACCCATTTTTACGGTCTCGTTTAAAGCTTTAAAGTGATAAAATTGTGATTTACGAGCTAGAGGTTATAACCGGTTGTTTAAAAAGAAAAGTAAAAGTAAAATGCTAAATCTACCTTCAAATCGCGTTCAAATGCTTGAAATCATCGTGGGTTCTTGTTCTCCTCGATCACACGAACGTTTTGGCACCAAGATCTCTTGAAATGGTTGTGATTTGAATGAGAAAACTTAGAGAGAAGTTAGAGAGAGAGGTGACGAAAATGAGCTTTAGAGAGAGAAAGTGTTCTTGCAAAATGAAGAAGGAAAAGAGAGAATGGGCTTTTATAGCCCGGGTTCTTCCAGTGTGCTCGGTCTTGTTTATTACGCGTTAACAATTATTAAATGCTCAGTTCTTCTCGTAAAATACATTTAAAACATGAAACGTTTAAATAATTAGGTTTCGTTTTTATAGAATATTTTTAATTGGATTTCGTTTTGATAAAATGATTTCATTTATTTCCGTTAGATCGATTATTTAATAAAATGATTTTATTCGGATTCGTCTAAGGTTGTAATTCCTAATAAGCGTTTTGAATCCTTTTTCTTAATTTTAAATATCGAAGTTATTATTTCGGTTATCTCATCGAAATGTGTTACTTACGTACGAATTCGTAAAGATCGTCACCTTTTCGAATCCGACGCTTGTATCGTATTTCGATTCGATTTACGATTTATGGAATATTGTTTTAGTATATTACTCCTAATAATTATATTCGTGTAAATCGTCACCCACGTGAATACATTATTAAGTTAATATTTCTGAAATAATATTCGCGTTTAAATTAATATTCGTAACCTCATCATCGCGTGGTTATTCTCAATAATACTTTCCATTATTTTATTACTTGAATATTATAATTTCCCAATCCAAATCCCACTAAACCATAGCACTGACACATCCATGATAGACTGAAATAAGCTTATGTATAGGGCATATGTAGGAGTAGGTCGCAACCTATCCAACCACCGTCCCACCACCATTTCGATAAACCATGACCATGTGTCCTTGACTATGTTTAGTAACCAACTCATATATCTTTGTCATTCCAAACCAAAACCTTGGATTCTCCTCACCAAATCCTCAACACTAATATAATAATGATAAACCGAAGATGGTTTATGTATAGGGCATACGTAAAAGTCAGTCGCAACTGCTTCAGCCACCATCCAACCACCTCTTCGATAGACCATGATTATATCCTTGCCTATCTTTGGTTATAGAATCCCATACCACTACCATTCCAAATCAAACAACCATATCATATTAATTTAATTGCAATAAACTCTCTGGTTTCGTCTAGTTATTTTCCAAACTAGATTTCCCATGGTTTATGCTCATAATCATATGTTCTCAGAATGTATACTAGTGATAATATCATCAATTAATTCATAGTAATTATCAATTATCATATCAGGTCTTATCAATACAATTAAACATGTACAGACAAACCCAAAATACAGTGATGTTACAGTTGTCCTGCAAGTTTGAGCTCGCTTAGAAGAGAAGTGAATCGCTCAAACTGCTGAGTCAGTGACTAGCCGTTGAGTTGGGAGAAGGTTTCGTATTGTTGAGCTAATATCTCCCTTGTATTGGCAACAACATTAGGAGTACCTCCAAATTGCTCTTTTAGTGCATCCCAGAGATCCTTAGCAGACTCATGGTGTAGAAGACGAGAATAGATCTGATTTGGTAATGCCATAGCAATTTGAGCATGAGTTTTGGCATCAAGCTCAAGCTTTTAAAAGTCATTTTCGGTATAGTTCCGAGGGTCCTTAGGGATAAGGTTTCTTTTCTTAGTGTCCAAGACCATAGGTTTGTGTTGTTCGAACATGATAGATCTCCAACAACCAGTGTGGTTGTTGAACAAGAATTGGATCATCCTTCTTTGCCATATATTATACCGTTGACGAACCAGAATAAGAGGTTTGTGGCAGATCCAGTGTTATGAGGGTCTAGAGTGAACTTTTCTGTCATTTTTTCGTTAAGAATAACAAGAGAAGATTAATGTAGAAATGATATCTAAATTTTGTTCAGCAGAATGATTTTGAATATAAGTTTGAATTTAAAATCAAAATTTGTTAAAGAGAAAATAGTAGGTGAAGAGAAGTTTGAGAAGAAAAAGTCTACACAATCACATATCAAAGTGAGCTTTAATATTCAGATTTGATGATTAAACCAAAATATGAAGAGCAAGGCTCTGATATCAATTGTTGGGATCGAAAACTGCTATTGTTGAGCAGAATATTCAAGCCATTTGATTATTGATGTTATACTCTTTGTTATTTAGACGATCTCCCTTGATAGTTAAGCTATTGTGTTTTCTATGCTAATGAAGAAAAGGGTTTTCATAGAGAAAAACACACAGTTAAGAAATCGAAAAAAATGAAAATATCGTCATTAATTTCAGAGAATGTCAAGATTAAATACCTAACAGTAGTACAAAAGGTGACGTCACTATTAAAGTGACATCAAATAGAAATACAACAACGAAATAAAGTAAATACAAGCACTGAATAAAAGGAAATACATAACAGCAGAATTATTTCATTACAACAGAAAAATAAATCTAGACTAAATTCTTCTGAGGTTCTTCAGTCTTCCATCTTCCGAGGTTGTCTTCAGCTTGTTATGTTCAGTGCTTCGTGTTTGCTTATCTGCGGTTATTCAGAGAAAGAGCTATCGAAAAGAACTTCTGATGTTGTCCTCCGGGATAGGAGATTTGTTCTCTCTGTTTGTTGTCCTCCGAGGTTAGGATCCATGGGTGTGCTTAGTGGCTTATTTACATTCATCCTTGGTTAGTAACTCAGTGGGAAGAAAGTGAGGATCCAAGGTTATGGGTTTAGTCTCCAGGGTTGTTTTATTAAGAGATTGGAGACAAAAGGTTAGGGCAAGAATGGTTAAGAATTGGGGAGATATGGTTATGGTTTGTCAATCCTTATTTTCCAATGTTTGGTAAGAATTTCACAACCAAACACATACTTGTTTACATACTTGTTTACATACTAATCATAAATGATATAATATGTCACACCCCGCCAAGGCGGAACACGTGAGATGTGACGGTCATGGATTCACAGTCACTGTTTACATTGAACGACTTCTAAATGCATTCATAATAAAGTTTTACATGATGTCTTAAGTTACAATTATCCAAAATATAACAAAACAAAGGCTCTAAACTTCCAAAATATGATGTGTAAGATTTTATAAGCATGGCCTAAGTCAATAGGCGATGCTAGAGAACATCCCAAAAATACGTATGTTAACGTGATGAGACTCCATGCAAAACATTCCGAAAATATGTCCCATGCTTGCTTCAATTATCTGAGAAATACATGCTAAAAACAGTCAGCATAAAGTTGGTGAGTTCACAGGTCTAGACACGTAAAAATTGAGTTGTTTCATTCGACCACAAGATTTCAAAACGTGTCTATTATTATCAAAAAAATATCATGAGTTGTGTTTATTAATTATTACCATGAGCTCCCATAACCGAACTCGACATGATTGAATTACCCCATTTCAATGTTCTATCACAAAACATTGTATTGAGATGAATATTGTGCACCCGATCTGACCTACAATCAAAGTTAGAGCTACTAACCACGGGTGGGGGTTGTCACTCCCTAATAGTACTATTCCCAATAATTCACGTTCACCCACAATTAACGGTTATAGAATAGGGGATTAATGTTGTTGTTACGTTGATTAATGTTTTTGTATATGTTGTTAGTATTTTTATGATGTTGGGTTTTTCATAGAAACTTCGTGTTTTATAGTTGGAAGAACTTGTTATAATGTCAAAATTACTTATTATTTTTAGAAAATATCAACATTATAACAACGTGTTTTGAAAAATATATATATTTGTTTATCAGTACTCAAAAATTTGAGATATTATATTCAAATATAACCATTTCAAATCACTTCATATATATGCATGCAAGTGAATATTTCATTTTCATGATATATATACATAGGACATGTAAGTATGCAATTTTTGTAAAATTTTCGTTTTTAAACAGATTATGTTTAACATTTTCGAGTGAACTTTTAAAATAGCAAATGATTTTATAAAATTACGAAACTTTACATTCAAGTATTTTAACGTGTTTCGAACAACTTTTGTTTAGAAAATTTCTTGAGATTCTGCTCGGAAAGAGGCCGAAATAGCCACTCAAGCCAGAAGGTCTAAATCTGCGTGCTGATTTTGTAGAGGATGTTTCGGGTATCATTTGGTTGAGTTAGAAAATATATAAGTAATAGTTTGAAAGCTAACTCAACGAACTTAATCATGGACTTTGAGTTTGCTAATTTTTTTGTTTTTAAGACAAAGTTATAAATTGTAAAAGTTGGGACAGATTCTGTCACAAAATAAGAAATGTTTATTTGTATGTATATGTAATTTTAAACTAAACGTTTGAGAAGGGCTTTCACCTTAGCAAACAAGGAGAAGGTAGAACTTAATCTTGTGCGTGAGGGTGGCAATGGTGTTTACTCTGATTGTGAACAAGATGATAAAGGGGCTGTTCTTGCCGTTTGAAGTGCAGTGTTTCGACTAGAAAAGTAACCAGGGGCTAGGGGCTGTTTATGTTTGAAATGGAGTTAAGTGTGTGGCTGTTTCTACTACTTTGATTGATGCAAAGTCTGCTGGGCAAGTTCCAGCCAAAGGGTTGTTTTTGATTGAAGGAAACCAATGGAAAAATAATTGAGAGGGTGTTGAGAGAAAGGGCAAGGAGAAGAGATGTTGGAGCAAGTTTTCTTGTGATATATGTTCTATTTTATAGATAGTGAAGAGAAAATGGCACATGGGCAAATCTTTTGGAAGACCTCAGTTGGTAGCATGGGAAAAAGATGAAACATGGTCTTCCTATTAATCAACTGGGGCATGGTATTAGTTGTTTTTGGAGGGTGCCGATTTGTCACACCCCGGGCCGGCGGGAACGGATCGTGTTTTCCCGTCGGGCGGAATGTTCCCGGGGCGCGATATCATTGTGTTGATAATCAAATGATCAGATTGTTTACATAGCACATGAGATATAAATGAGAAATGCTAATCATGACATGAAATAGAATTACAAAGTTAAATTACATTGTACTTCATAATTTAACTAAGTAAATCTAATCAAAAAGAATCAATGAGTTTATATCTTGATCTGTACAAGATATACAAAAGTGATTCAGTGTTCTGTCATATCAAAATGTATGCAATCAAAAGAAAGCTAAGTCTTCTATGAGTCCACTAGCTTATCATTTGCATATAGTGTCTACACCTGTCCGTCACCTGAGAAAACATGTAATTTAAACAAAGTCAACACTAGGTTGGTGAGTTCATAAGTAAGTAAATTGAAAACCATTGAACTGATCATGCACACATTCACAATGTTATATCTGTTATAACTGTTGCTTGTATACTTGTTTCACCTGTTCCACCCAATGGCCTCTCCTTAGTTATATGTACAAGTAGTATATCACCTAACTAAGTATGCTTATATATAGGGAATCACGAAAGGGTCAAGCCCAGACGCTATCCCACCACATACTCAACCAAGTTCCACACCACTTGCGATACAACTAAAGATATCCATTTCCCAACTATCCGAATTGTCCGTTGTGTGATCATATGTAGAATAATAATATAGTAAGAGGGGTTTAGTTATCAAACCGAAGTATTGATATACCCTCGTTGAATTAAGGAATTTAGATTATTTAAATCTGATCCTTATATTATTCTATTACTTGTGAGGTTAACTTTTATGATACACTTTTAATTTAATTAAAAGTATTAGTTAACTGTTCATCATATGTCTCCAAATGCAACGTATAGAATCCGAATGGAATCCATTTTGAATCCTCACGTAATCAGATTAAAATGCATTCCATTCTCTCCTATCCCGCCGTGTGATCCCAAAGTTTCCGTGTGGGATTGTCTCATGTGATTAACAAAGTCGAATAAGAACTTGTCTTATTACGTTATGATAATCGAGTGTAAATGACAAGAATCCCATGAAGTTACGTTATCATGATCGTCATTTACTGTAAATGATAAGAATCGTCATTTACTGAATCCATACGTTCCCAAAGTATCCGTGTGGGAATGTTCTCGTGTGTTTAACAAAGTCGAATAAGAACTTGTCTTATTATGTTATGTTAAATATGTGTAAATGACAAGAATCCCATGAAGTTACGTTATCATGATCGTCATTTACTGTAAATGATAAGAATCGTCATTTACTGAATCCATGCTTTCCCAAAGTATCCGTGTGGGAATGTTCTCGTTATATATTTAAGTGTAAGTTGTTTAAATATTTGATCATGTGGAAATAACTAAGTGTTATAAGTTACAATCTTATAACCAAGTTATTATGATGTAGAGAAAATTAAGAAATTATCTTAACATAAACATATGAGTTTCCCTGTTATCTCATAATCATACAAGCATGCATACAATGATAGGCGATAATAAACAATTTAATATTATCAGAATCAAAGTATAATAACATGTTAAACAAACTTTTAAATAAATAAAAGCAAACATGTTTCTCAGCCCCGAGAGTTAAAATCAGTAAAGATTTAAAGTAAAAGGGGCATATGAACTCACCTTGTAGTTGTTGTGTTTGACTTAGCTTAAACAAGAATGTACGCGCTCTTGATTGTACTTGGGTGTATTTTCACGATCCTGTATTGATTTCACGATGTTCATAACTTATTAGTATGAATTATAGGGATTTTATGTGTATGTATATGAGCTTTGGCCAACACTTAAAGTCTTCGGTCTCTGTTGGCCCATCTTTGTTTGTTATTGATTCTTGTAATCCATAGACTTTCTGTGATTTATTCTTGTCTTTCTAACTTGTATTAAAGCCCATTTGTGGTTTCATGAGATCATGTTATATGTTACAAGACCTTATTGCAAAAATTGTCGTTTCGGTAGTAATCCCTTGATTATCATACTCGTTATGTTGATTAAAAGAGTTGCAATAGTTCTTTAGTCATGTGGGCCAACAATTTAGGTTGGGCCAATGATATTAAGTGTTGAATCATGAAGGCCTTGCCAAAAGTTACAAAAACAAATGTCTAAGTGGCCTTTTGGGCCTTGGTTTGGGCCTCCAAGGAATCCATTGGGCCCAAAGTGGGCCTTGGCTATTTTTGTTGGGCCTAGAGTAATACAAGACTGTTGGAATTGATTTTGGACCAGAAATGTATTGTTGACCAATGGAATGACAAAGTGGCTCCAAAAGGAAGGACAAAGGCCTCCAAATGGGCCTCAAATCAGTTTTCTGTGGGCCTCGGGTAGATTTTGATGGGCCCCATGGGTTTTGTCTCGGGCCTTTGTCAAAAGAACTCATGGGCCAAGTTGGGCCTGGGTTAAAATGGCTGAAAACATTGTGGGCCTTGAATTTAAGCTTTTGGCCCCAAATGGTGGCCTTGGGCCAAAGGCAGTGGGCCTTGAGCCCTAAACCGTGGGCCTTGGGCTGTTCACTCCTTGTTGGACCTTTCTAGAGTTATTGAATCAGTTTTAGAGGTATTGGGCCTAGGACATGGGTTGTTGGCCTGTTGGGCCACAAGTTGTCCAAATACCCTAATGGCTCAAGTTAAATGGGCCTAGGTCATTTTAAGTGTTTATTGGGCCTCTAGATGGACCAATCTAATAGGCTAATTGTATTTGAAGGTGATTGGGCCTCAGACTGTTATTGGGCCTGTAGAGAGTGATGTGGGCCAATTAGTGGCCTTATCAAATTAATTGAGTCTCAACAAACAAGTTGGGCCTCAAAGTTGTGCTGCTAGGTCAATGGGCATAAAGATATAAACAAAATCTTTTGGGGACTTGTTGTATGTTATTGGGCTTACTGGGCCTGGTTCCCGAATGAAAGAAAGTGGGCTGAACATGATCAATGGGCCGAAATAGTCTCCTGGCCCAAAGCTAGTGGTGTGGCCTATACTGTTAAGCCATTTAGCCATCAAGGAGTGGATCAATTATGTTGGGCTCCTCAATAACAACTGGGCCTGAGTAAAAGGCTATTAGGCCAAGAATGTATGTATTTGGGCCTAATGAAAGCTAATAATCGAATGGGTGTATGTGTGAGCCAAAAGAAGTGAAGCTGTGCATCAAGGACATTGTTAGGCCTGTTAAGTGTAATCTGGGCCAGAAGGTTATTGGGCCAAAAAAGGAGTCTGTTGGACCAGAGACTTAGATGAGCCTTAGACCAAACTGGGCCTGAATCTTTTGGGCCAGCGGCCTGTAGGGCTGTACAAGTGACTGTGGCCCAAACTCTTGTGTGTGACAGTCGAATGAAGTGCGACAGGATGAGCATGGTTGGTTGAGGGTACTAGGCCGAATAGGGGACACAGCCGAATAACACCTCCTGGTCGAATGAAGATGCTACGGCCGAATGAGTAGAAGGGTCGAATGAGGAGCTCACGAATGAGCAAGCCCGACTGAAGCATGGTTCAGCGAATGAAGCCATCGAACAGAACCTGGCATTCGGCGGATGAGAGACCTCCTTCAATCGGCGAAAGGGGTCATTCGGCCAAGGGTCTTTCGACCCTAAGCCATTCGACGATCTGAGTTTCTCCTTCGGCCATAGCAGGTCGGTCTCAAGGTTTTGATCCAGGTGGTGAAAATCAGAAAGGGATTAAACCATGATGTGTTTTCGAGTGTAAGATTCAAAGAACAAGGGCTGGGTGGCCGATTAGGGTTGACGGCTTGACAAAGTTGTGAAAACCCTATTTTCTTTGAACGTTTGCAGCTCATTTTACCTTGATTTAAAGAAGTTAGAACTCCGATCTGTTGTACTTTCGTGTAGTAGAGATCAAGAGCTTCAAGTGGGTTCAAAATGGAGTGATTTGGTTGAGAAATGAGTGAGTTATGAAGGTTTGAAGGTCTTGAAAACCCTAAAAATGGTGAAACCGGGTTTTTGATGTAGAGAGAGGTTGGGGAAGAGAAGAATGAAGGAAAATGACTCATTCTATGGTTTTTATACCCCGGGTGGTATCCGGGTTCGTTTTGGTTGCTCGGTTCGTAAGTTCGTCGCGTAACCGGATTTTACGCGAAATTTAATTATTTTAGATAAAGGAATTTAATTTAATTATTTTGATGAGTTTCAAAATTGTAAAATGTTATTTATTTAATTTTATTAAATTATTTTCGTTCGTGACGTGTTTTCGTTTTCGTTTCGTCAGATCGCGTAACCTTCGCGCGTAATTCGTTCGAATCGTCACCCGAACGAATACGACGATGGTTTTGCTTTCTGACTTTTGTTTTCTACTTTTCAGTCATTATTTTAGAAGTCTAAACTCACAGATATGTTTGTGTGAATCGTCACTCACGCAAACACACTGTCAGTTCGTCATTCTGAAATAACACTGTATTATACTTTAATTGTGTTTCCTCACTGTCGGACTCAACTATACATCATGATTTCACACTGTTTTTTGTACTGACTTGTCGGTCATCTGATTCCTGTCATCGGTGGACATCAGATCGCAACCGATATGTTTCTGACTGTTGTTTGATTTCCGTTGTTTCTCATGTTTTGTTGTGTTAACTGTAATTAAGTTTTCACTTAATGAGCACAACTAATGTTTCAATTGTACGTTGTACTTAATGTATTTAAGTTTATACGAAAATACGTACAACGATTTCTTGTATTTAGGATTCTGTTAATACAAGTACTGTTTAGACTTACGTAGGCACACATAGAATAAGGTGAAAGTACACATACCGTACGGACTTGCCGGACGATCTGGCACTTGCTGTTACAGTCTCCCCTTGTTAAAGAAATTTCGTCCCGAAATTTAAGCATCAAAGTCGGGCTTCAATTCTCGAACAGATGGGGATACTTTGCTTTCATGTTGTCCTCGCGTTCCCAGGTAAACTCTGGTCCACGCTTGGAGTTCCATCGAACCTTTACAATAGGGATACGGCTTCGTTTCAGTCTCTTGACTTCACGTTCCATAATCTCTACAGGTTCTTCAATGAAATGTAGTTGTTCATCAATTTGTATCTCTTCCAATGGTATGATCAATGTTTCATCTGCTAGACACCTCTTGAGATTTGATACATGAAACACATCGTGTACTCCACTGAGTTCATCAGGGAGTCTGAGTCTGTATGCCACAGGACCTATGCGTTGAGTAATCTCAAACGGTCCGACATACCGAGGTGCTAGTTTGCCTTTAGCCCCAAACGAACTACGCCTTTCCATGGGGACACTTTCAACATGACTCGGTCACCCACATCGAATTCCAAAGGCTTGCGCCGTTTGTCTGCGTAACTCTTTTGGCGACTACGTGTTGCTTGTAATCTCTGTTGTATCTGGGCTATCTTATCAGTAGTTTCCTGAATAAGTTCAGGCCCAGTTATTCTGTTGTCTCCCACTTCGGTCCAACAAATTGGAGACCGACATTTTCTACCATAGAGTGCTTCAAACGGAGCACATCCAATGCTGCTGTGGTAGCTATTATTGTAGGAGAACTCAATAAGTGGTAAATGTGTGTCCCAACTTCCACCGAAGTCTAGGATGCATGTTCTCAACATATCCTCTAGGGTTTGAATAGTGCGCTCGCTTTGTCCATCCGTTTGTGGATGATAAGCAGTGCTCAAGTTAACACTTGTCCCTAAGGATTGTTGTAATGATTGCCAGAACCGCGAAGTGAATCGACTGTCCCGGTCTGAGATAATAGACAATGGCACACCATGCCTTACTATTATCTCATCAATGTATAGTCTTGCAAGTTTCTCCATCTTGTACGTTTCTCTGATCGGCAAGAAATGTGCGGACTTGGTCAATCGATCAATGATGACCCAAATAGAATCGTATCCGCTGGAAGTGCGGGGTAGCTTGGTAATGAAATCCATAGCTATTTGTTCCCACTTCCATTGTGGTATTTCTGGTTGTTCCAGCAAACCCGAAGGTTTCTGGTGTTCAGCTTTGACCTTGGCACATGTGAGACATTTGCCAACATAAGTGGCAATGTCTTTCTTCATGCCTGGCCACCAATAAAATGACCTAAGATCTTGGTACATCTTATCAGCACCAGGATGAACTGAATAACGTGTCTTGTGTGCCTCGTCCAGTATGAGTGTTCGAAGTTCATCTAATGCTGGAATCCAAACACGATCCAGATAGTAGATAACTCCATCTTGCTTTGTCTTGAAATGTTTCTCGGCTCCACAATCGAGCTCGCGTTTCAGATTGTCTCTTGCCACTGCCTCCTGTTGTGCTTGTAAGATATGATCTCTCAAACTTGTTTGCACCGTCATTCCCATAGCGCGAACGCGTAAGGGTTTGACTCTTTCTTTCCGACTCAAAGCATCTGCAACAACATTTGCTTTGCCCGGATGGTATTTGATCACACAATCGTAATCGTTCAGGAGCTCAACCCAACGTCTCTGTCTCATGTTAAGCTCCTTCTGATCAAATATGTGCTGTAAACTCTTGTGATCTGTGAAGATAGTGCATTTGGTACCATAGAGGTAATGTCTCCAAATCTTTAGTGCAAAAACCACAGCTCCCAGTTCAAGATCATGCGTCGTGTAATTCTTCTCGTGTATCTTCAGCTGTCGTGAGGCATAAGCAATGACTTTGTCTCGTTGCATCAAAACACATCCGAGTCCCTGATGGGAAGCATCACAGTAAACTACAAAGTCATCACTGCCTTCTGGGAGTGTTAGGATTGGAGCATTGCACAATCTTTGTTTCAGTGTCTGGAATGCCTCTTCTTGTTTACAAGTCCACACAAAAGGTTCAGACTTCTGTGTGAGTTTGGTGAGAGGCAAGGCTATCTTAGAGAAGTTCGAAATGAATCTCCGGTAATAACCTGCCAATCCCAAAAATGATCGAATCTCTGTCGGTGTTGTAGGCACATCCCAATTCTTAATCGCTTCTATCTTGGCAGGATCCACATGAATACCATTACTGTTAATCACGTGACCCAAAAACTGAACTTCTCTTAACCAAAATTCACATTTAGAGAATTTGGCATAAAGTTGTTCTTCTTTTAGAAGCTCCAAAACTGTCCTGAGATGTTGTTCATGTTCTTTCTCGTTCTTTGAGTAAATCAGTATATCGTCGATGAAGACGATCACAAACTGATCTAGATACGGCTTGCACACCCGGTTCATCAAGTCCATGAACACCGCCGGTGCGTTTGTTAATCCAAATGGCATCACCATGAATTCATAATGTCCATATCGGGTACGAAAGGCCGTCTTTGGTATGTCTTCCTCTTGTATCCGGAGCTGATGATAACCTGATCTCAGGTCTATCTTTGAAAAATACTGTGCTCCCTGTAACTGATCAAACAAATCATCAATCCTCGGTAACGGGTACCGATTCTTGATGGTGAGTTTGTTGAGCTCTCGATAATCAATGCACATTCTGAAAGTTCCATCCTTCTTTTTGACAAAAAGAACCGGAGCTCCCCACGGGGAAAAGCTCGGTCGGATGAATCCTTTATCGAGAAGTTCTTGCAATTGGTTAGACAACTCTTGCATCTCCGATGGTGCGAGTCTGTAGGGAGACTTAGCTATAGGAGTTGCTCCCGGAATCAAATCGATTCGAAACTGTACTGATCTCTCAGGTGGTAGTCCCGGTAAGTCATCCGGAAACACTTCTGCAAAATCTCTCACAACTGGCACATCTTGAATCTTGATCGCTTTCTTGTCTTTCTGTATCACATGAGCTAGAAATGCAACACACTGTTTTCGTAAGCATTTGCGAGCCTTCATGCACGATATTATCTTGACACTGCGTTTCGCTTGATCTCCACGAATCTCCAAGACTTCATTGTTCTCCATAGGAATGCGTAATAGTTTATCGGAACAGATGAACTCAACTCGGTTAAGAGATAGCCAATCCATTCCGATGATAATGTCGAAACTGCCCAGCTCCATCGGTATCAAGTCGATGGAAAATGTATGATCACCAAGTGTTAGTGGGCAATTCCTAAGTACTGTGTCAACTGTAATCTGTTTGCCATTAGCTATCTCAATACTATAAGGGGAGTCTAATGATTCCTCAGCATGGTTAAGATGGCTAGCAAAATCGGATGAGATAAAACTCTGATCCGCTCCAGTGTCAAATAATATAGATGCATAAAAATCAGATAAGAGAAATGTACCCGTGATCACGTTCGGGTCTTGTCTAGCAGCAGCTGCTCCGATCTGAAAGGCTCTTCCTCTTGGTGCTTGAGCCTGTTGTTGATTTCTCTTAGGGCAATCCCGAGAGAAGTGACCAGGTTCACCACAGTTGTAGCAAGACCTGTGATCGGTAGCAGCAGCAGTGGCTGCATTGTTGTTTCTGTTCTGAGTCCTCTGACTCCTGCAGTAGTTTGCTGTGTGACCAAATCTTCCACAGTTGGTGCAGTGTCTGCACGGAACATTTGGTAGATGATGGTACTGGCATGAGTTGCACAAAGGTGCAGTGCCAGTGTATGGCTTTCTGATCTCCAATGGGGGTGGCTGGTTGCGCATCGGAGCTTGAGTAGTGGCAGCAAAGTTTCTAACCACTTTCTGTTTCTTAGCCGGACGTTTATCCGACTTCTTGGAAGTTCCAGCTTTGGCTGTTTCAGCCTCCTTCCTGAATGCCCCAGAGGCAACCATCATATCTGTCAGGGATGCTGACAGTGTAACAGCTAATTCCATGGTGGTAGGGTGAGCAGAAATCACATGACCTCGGATACTGGGCGGTAATCCACCAACATAACGCTCAATCCTCTTCTCAAGTGTCGGCACCACATCAGGTGCTAAAGTGGCCAACTCATGAAATCTTGTGGTGTAAGCCAGATGCCCAGCACCAATCATCTCCAGATTGAGTAGTTCAGTCTCAACCTTTTTCAGTTCATTTCTTGGGCAAAACTCCGCCCTCAACATCGCCTTGAATTCGTTCCACGGCATGGCCTGGGCCTCATCCCGGCCTCTGATTGATACCTGAGCGTTCCACCAGGTTAACGCTCGCTTGCTAAATGATCCCGCAGCATACTTTACTCTATTCTGTTCAGGACAGCCACTGATGTCGAGGGTAGCCTCCATCTTCTCAATCCACTGGATCAGTCCGACTGCACCCTCGCTACCACTGAAACTGGGTGGCTTGCAGCCTACAAAGTTCTTGTAGGCATAGTCCTGACTCTGTCTGGTGTTACCGCTGCCTTCTCCAGATGAGTTAGCAACGTTGTTACTGTTGTTGTTGTTGATCCGGTTCATCATCTCTGGAATCACTTCCCTCAGTTGGCTTGTAAGAAGAGTAGCCAGTGCCACAGTAGCAGGGTCCAACTGATACGCTGGTGGTGGCGGAGGAGGAGGTGGAGGTGCTTGTGTAGGAGAGTCTGGCGGTGTCGGTGTCGAAGAGTGCGGAGCTGAACCTTGAGTCAGCGGTAGTAGAGGTGTTGTCTTCGTGGCGGCATTCTGATCATAACCGAAAGAAAATCGGTTAGTGCAGTGATCAGAAGCAGAAGACATATGCAAATAGAATCTTATATTATAAGAACTCTACATGAGGGTCCCTAGGTTATAGTCTAGGCCAAACCATTTTAGTAATATGACCTATATTTCTCTATAACCATGGCTCTGATACCAATCTGTCACACCCCGGGCCGGCGGGAACGGATCGTGTTTTCCCGTCGGGCGGAATGTTCCCGGGGCGCGATATCATTGTGTTGATAATCAAATGATCAGATTGTTTACATAGCACATGAGATATAAATGAGAAATGCTAATCATGACATGAAATAGAATTACAAAGTTAAATTACATTGTACTTCATAATTTAACTAAGTAAATCTAATCAAAAAGAATCAATGAGTTTATATCTTGATCTGTACAAGATATACAAAAGTGATTCAGTGTTCTGTCATATCAAAATGTATGCAATCAAAAGAAAGCTAAGTCTTCTATGAGTCCACTAGCTTATCATTTGCATATAGTGTCTACACATGTCCGTCACCTGAGAAAACATGTAATTTAAACAAAGTCAACACTAGGTTGGTGAGTTCATAAGTAAGTAAATTGAAAACCATTGAACTGATCATGCACACATTCACAATGTTATATCTGTTATAACTGTTGCTTGTATACTTGTTTCACCTGTTCCACCCAATGGCCTCTCCTTAGTTATATGTACAAGTAGTATATCACCTAACTAAGTATGCTTATATATAGGGAATCACGAAAGGGTCAAGCCCAGACGCTATCCCACCACATACTCAACCAAGTTCCACACCACTTGCGATACAACTAAAGATATCCATTTCCCAACTATCCGAATTGTCCGTTGTGTGATCATATGTAGAATAATAATATAGTAAGAGGGGTTTAGTTATCAAACCGAAGTATTGATATACCCTCGTTGAATTAAGGAATTTAGATTATTTAAATCTGATCCTTATATTATTCTATTACTTGTGAGGTTAACTTTTATGATACACTTTTAATTTAATTAAAAGTATTAGTTAACTGTTCATCATATGTCTCCAAATGCAACGTATAGAATCCGAATGGAATCCATTTTGAATCCTCACGTAATCAGATTAAAATGCATTCCATTCTCTCCTATCCCGCCGTGTGATCCCAAAGTTTCCGTGTGGGATTGTCTCATGTGATTAACAAAGTCGAATAAGAACTTGTCTTATTACGTTATGATAATCGAGTGTAAATGACAAGAATCCCATGAAGTTACGTTATCATGATCGTCATTTACTGTAAATGATAAGAATCGTCATTTACTGAATCCATACGTTCCCAAAGTATCCGTGTGGGAATGTTCTCGTGTGTTTAACAAAGTCGAATAAGAACTTGTCTTATTACGTTATGTTAAATATGTGTAAATGACAAGAATCCCATGAAGTTACGTTATCATGATCGTCATTTACTGTAAATGATAAGAATCGTCATTTACTGAATCCATGCTTTCCCAAAGTATCCGTGTGGGAATGTTCTCGTTATATATTTAAGTGTAAGTTGTTTAAATATTTGATCATGTGGAAATAACTAAGTGTTATAAGTTACAATCTTATAACCAAGTTATTATGATGTAGAGAAAATTAAGAAATTATCTTAACATAAACATATGAGTTTCCCTGTTATCTCATAATCATACAAGCATGCATACAATGATAGGCGATAATAAACAATTTAATATTATCAGAATCAAAGTATAATAACATGTTAAACAAACTTTTAAATAAATAAAAGCAAACATGTTTCTCAGCCCCGAGAGTTAAAATCAGTAAAGATTTAAAGTAAAAGGGGCATATGAACTCACCTTGTAGTTGTTGTGTTTGACTTAGCTTAAACAAGAATGTACGCGCTCTTGATTGTACTTGGGTGTATTTTCACGATCCTGTATTGATTTCACGATGTTCATAACTTATTAGTATGAATTATAGGGATTTTATGTGTATGTATATGAGCTTTGGCCAACACTTAAAGTCTTCGGTCTCTGTTGGCCCATCTTTGTTTGTTATTGATTCTTGTAATCCATAGACTTTCTGTGATTTATTCTTGTCTTTCTAACTTGTATTAAAGCCCATTTGTGGTTTCATGAGATCATGTTATATGTTACAAGACCTTATTGCAAAAATTGTCGTTTCGGTAGTAATCCCTTGATTATCATACTCGTTATGTTGATTAAAAGAGTTGCAATAGTTCTTTAGTCATGTGGGCCAACAATTTAGGTTGGGCCAATGATATTAAGTGTTGAATCATGAAGGCCTTGCCAAAAGTTACAAAAACAAATGTCTAAGTGGCCTTTTGGGCCTTGGTTTGGGCCTCCAAGGAATCCATTGGGCCCAAAGTGGGCCTTGGCTATTTTTGTTGGGCCTAGAGTAATACAAGACTGTTGGAATTGATTTTGGACCAGAAATGTATTGTTGACCAATGGAATGACAAAGTGGCTCCAAAAGGAAGGACAAAGGCCTCCAAATGGGCCTCAAATCAGTTTTCTGTGGGCCTCGGGTAGATTTTGATGGGCCCCATGGGTTTGTCTCGGGCCTTTGTCAAAAGAACTCATGGGCCAAGTTGGGCCTGGGTTAAAATGGCTGAAAACATTGTGGGCCTTGAATTTAAGCTTTTGGCCCCAAATGGTGGCCTTGGGCAAAGGCAGTGGGCCTTGAGCCCTAAACCGTGGGCCTTGGGCTGTTCACTCCTTGTTGGACCTTTCTAGAGTTATTGAATCAGTTTTAGAGGTATTGGGCCTAGGACATGGGTTGTTGGCCTGTTGGGCCACAAGTTGTCCAAATACCCTAATGGCTCAAGTTAAATGGGCCTAGGTCATTTTAAGTGTTTATTGGGCCTCTAGATGGACCAATCTAATAGGCTAATTGTATTTGAAGGTGATTGGGCCTCAGACTGTTATTGGGCCTGTAGAGAGTGATGTGGGCCAATTAGTGGCCTTATCAAATTAATTGAGTCTCAACAAACAAGTTGGGCCTCAAAGTTGTGCTGCTAGGTCAATGGGCATAAAGATATAAACAAAATCTTTTGGGGACTTGTTGTATGTTATTGGGCTTACTGGGCCTGGTTCCCGAATGAAAGAAAGTGGGCTGAACATGATCAATGGGCCGAAATAGTCTCCTGGCCCAAAGCTAGTGGTGTGGCCTATACTGTTAAGCCATTTAGCCATCAAGGAGTGGATCAATTATGTTGGGCTCCTCAATAACAACTGGGCCTGAGTAAAAGGCTATTAGGCCAAGAATGTATGTATTTGGGCCTAATGAAAGCTAATAATCGAATGGGTGTATGTGTGAGCCAAAAGAAGTGAAGCTGTGCATCAAGGACATTGTTAGGCCTGTTAAGTGTAATCTGGGCCAGAAGGTTATTGGGCCAAAAAAGGAGTCTGTTGGACCAGAGACTTAGATGAGCCTTAGACCAAACTGGGCCTGAATCTTTTGGGCCAGCGGCCTGTAGGGCTGTACAAGTGACTGTGGCCCAAACTCTTGTGTGTGACAGTCGAATGAAGTGCGACAGGATGAGCATGGTTGGTTGAGGGTACTAGGCCGAATAGGGGACACAGCCGAATAACACCTCCTGGTCGAATGAAGATGCTACGGCCGAATGAGTAGAAGGGTCGAATGAGGAGCTCACGAATGAGCAAGCCCGACTGAAGCATGGGTTCAGCGAATGAAGCCATCGAACAGAACCTGGCATTCGGCGGATGAGAGACCTCCTTCAATCGGCGAAAGGGGTCATTCGGCCAAGGGTCTTTCGACCCTAAGCCATTCGACGATCTGAGTTTCTCCTTCGGCCATAGCAGGTCGGTCTCAAGGTTTTGATCCAGGTGGTGAAAATCAGAAAGGGATTAAACCATGATGTGTTTTCGAGTGTAAGATTCAAAGAACAAGGGCTGGGTGGCCGATTAGGGTTGACGGCTTGACAAAGTTGTGAAAACCCTATTTTCTTTGAACGTTTGCAGCTCATTTTACCTTGATTTAAAGAAGTTAGAACTCCGATCTGTTGTACTTTCGTGTAGTAGAGATCAAGAGCTTCAAGTGGGTTCAAAAATGGAGTGATTTGGTTGAGAAATGAGTGAGTTATGAAGGTTTGAAGGTCTTGAAAACCCTAAAAATGGTGAAACCGGGTTTTTGATGTAGAGAGAGGTTGGGGAAGAGAAGAATGAAGGAAAATGACTCATTCTATGGTTTTTATACCCCGGGTGGTATCCGGGTTCGTTTTGGTTGCTCGGTTCGTAAGTTCGTCGCGTAACCGGATTTTTACGCGAAATTTAATTATTTTAGATAAAGGAATTTAATTTAATTATTTTGATGAGTTTCAAAATTGTAAAATGTTATTTATTTAATTTTATTAAATTATTTTCGTTCGTGACGTGTTTTCGTTTTCGTTTCGTCAGATCGCGTAACCTTCGCGCGTAATTCGTTCGAATCGTCACCCGAACGAATACGACGATGGTTTTGCTTTCTGACTTTTGTTTTCTACTTTTCAGTCATTATTTTAGAAGTCTAAACTCACAGATATGTTTGTGTGAATCGTCACTCACGCAAACACACTGTCAGTTCGTCATTCTGAAATAACACTGTATTATACTTTAATTGTGTTTCCTCACTGTCGGACTCAACTATACATCATGATTTCACACTGTTTTTTGTACTGACTTGTCGGTCATCTGATTCCTGTCATCGGTGGACATCAGATCGCAACCGATATGTTTCTGACTGTTGTTTGATTTCCGTTGTTTCTCATGTTTTGTTGTGTTAACTGTAATTAAGTTTTCACTTAATGAGCACAACTAATGTTTCAATTGTACGTTGTACTTAATGTATTTAAGTTTATACGAAAATACGTACAACGATTTCTTGTATTTAGGATTCTGTTAATACAAGTACTGTTTAGACTTACGTAGGCACACATAGAATAAGGTGAAAGTACACATACCGTACGGACTTGCCGGACGATCTGGCACTTGCTGTTACACGATTACATGGGGAATGAGAGGAGACGTCGTTTCTAGAAATGGGAATGGGGAGGTGATAAATAAATTACAGATAATATGATACTAGTGATAAAAGATATGTCCTTGTTCATTATTTAATTGGTTTTGTGTGTTCAAATGGTGAAACTCTCAATCATACGAAAGACAAAAATAAAGTGGTTGGTTGCTACTACTACTGCTACTCCTGCTGCTGCTACTCTTACTACTACTAATGGACCCATATATACACTTCTGTTGCATTTTTTTTCTAAATCCATTCTCACGTTTATTTACATATATATAGAGATATTTGTTTTATTTTTATTTTTTTTATGATCGCGTGCGGGATCGAATATAAAGAAAAATGATATGGTTGTGTGTAGGAGTATAATCGGGCTCCTAAAATATATATATAAATATTCATTCAACTACGTTTTTAAGACCTAATATTTGTGTTACTATACAACAAGTTTTTATTATATCACTCAAAATTTTAAGTTTTGTGATTTGATTGTGAACCAATTAATTTTAAACTAAATATATAATATCATTATATATTTTCTTTATTTAACTTGTTGAATTTGATTTGGTTTTAAACGAGTTTTAATATAGCTGCATAAAATTCAAAGTTTGATCGAGATTAAAACCTGAGAAATTGACAGATGTCACATAATATAATACAAGACTATTTATAGTCATAGTTTTGGCAGTTTATTAACCGAATAAATACCTAACGTAGACTTGACGGTAACTATCATATAATTGTAGTTAACTAATGATATTATCTTTAACTGTTGTAACTACCGAACTTAAGATAATTACAATGAATGTGACAATTAACCTAGTATTAGGTGTGATCTATGATTAGTTTCCTAACATATTTATGGAACCAAATAAGCATGGCAAAATCACCCGGTTGGGTATGGGTATGAACGGGTCCCGATCAGAATAGGTGCGGATCAGGATGGTTTAAAGATATATCAATTTGACCTTCATTATGTTAAGAAGTTTCCTATCTCAACCAGTCATATGTTATGATGCTACACATTTTAACCTAAAATACAATAATTACCCATCCTAATAGACTCATTTATTTTATTGAGTCAAAAGTGGAAGGTGTAGAACCAAATAACAAGCAGAAACAAGTCACTTTTTGTTTTAAACACCACAAACATGGCTACAAGGCAAATTCATCAGTTGTGGTCAATTCTCACTTTTAACTAAACAAACATATCATCCTCCATCAGGATAACCATTATATACAGAATGTCGGTGGTAGGATTTGTTTTTTTGTTTTTTTTTTAACGTTTTTGAGTTGAAATTTAACATAAGGTTACTTGGTGCCTTAGTGGTTAAAACATTAGACTTTCCCACAATCCACCAATTTTTGACTTGGGTTTAGAAACTATACATTAAAACTAGTGATTTAACATGTGTTTGTTCTTAACTAATTTTTCAGCTTGACGTAGTTAACACCTACCATTTGTAACATGTTAACTTTCAAAACTTTTAGGTTCTACTCTTAAATTTTTAAGTTTTATTCTTAAAGAGTGTAAAATGTATCCATCCCATTAAATTTTGGAGTTTAAAGTTTATCCTACATATTATATATAATCTGATTTTTTTACTTTAAAACTTTTCAGACTCACCATTTAACATTATGAAATGCTACTTTGTCTTTTTAAATTTTTACAATGTGTGTTTATTCTATGTAAAATATATATAGGGTGTACTTCCTTTCTTAACTAATGTTTATTGCGTTAACCGAATAACTACTTCGTATTACTTTGAGGCCCACATAAAAGTAAATCTAAAGGTATAGATTTTTCTTCTTTTTTTATTAACGTAAATGGGTCCTAAATTAATTGCATATATACAGAATGTCGGTGTTATTTTTTTTTTAACGTTTTTGAGTTGATAGTTAACATTAGGTTACCTGGTGCCTTAGTGGTTAAAGCATTATACTTTCAAAACTTTTAGGTTTTGCTCTTAAATTTTTAAGTTTATTCTTAAACTATGTGAAATGTTTCCATCCCATTAAATTTTGGAGTTTAAAGTTTATCCTACATCTTATCTTACTATCTTAATAAACAAAAATAATGTTTGTTACTTGTCACAATTTTAGGCCATTAGTGCCACTTGTCAACTTCATATCACCTTTTTAATTCTCACTCTTATTAAATAAAAATATTAACTTTCATATTCAATAGTTATAGCTATAATATTAATAATATTATTTACCTTTTTAATGCTAAAAAGTTTTATAATCAATTAAAAATAATATTTTAATAAGAAACACTTTAAAAAAATTCTAAGATATTAATTTTTTCTAAAAATCAATATTTTCTGGAAATAAAAAAATTTTAAATTAGTATTTATTAGAATTTTTTTTCTAAAAATTATGTATTCTAAAAAAATTTAAAAATAAAATATACTATAATACATAGATTTTAAAGAATAGTTTTTTATAAATAAATGACATTTTGTAGTATTAAAATTTTAAAAATTAATTTCTTTTAAAAATAAAGTTTTTGATCATTGTTTTATTACTTAAGTGCTTAATAATAAGCATTTTAAACATTTTATATTAAAATATTATTTTATAATTTATAAATTTTTATTGCTAAGTATTTAATATTTTATATTAAATCCGTGTAATACACGGGGTATACTCTAGTATTATATATAATCTGATTTTTTTACTTTAAAAACTTTTCAGGATCACCATTTAACTTTGTAAAATGCTACTTTGTTCTTTTTAAGCTTTTACAATTTGTGTTTATCCTATGATATATATATATATATATATATATATATATATATATATGGGGAGATGATCAATAATTAACTTATCTTTATGGCGTTAACTGAATAAATAAATTTTATTACTTTGTGGCCCACATAAAAGTAAATTTAAAGGTTTAGATTTATTCTTCTTTTTTTATTAATGTAAGTGAGGACTAAATTAATTACATTAGATACATAATATCGGTGGTAGGCTGAGTTGATAGTTAACATAAGGTTACTGAATGCCTTAGTGGTTAAAGCATTAGACTTTCCCACAATCCACCAAATGTTTGAGTTGGGTTTAGGAACTATACTTTAAAACTAATGATTTAATATTTGTTTGTTCTCAACTAATTTTTCAGCTTGACGTAGCTAACACCTACCATTTATAACCTATTAACTTTCAAAATTTTAGGTTTTACTCTTTAAATTTTTAAGTTTTATTCTTAAACTATGTGAAATGTTTCCATCCCATTAAATTTTGGAGTTTAAAGTTTATCCTACATATTATATATAATCAGAGTTTTTACTTTAAAAACTTTTCAAGCTCACCATTTAACTTTATAAAATGCTACTTTCTTCTTTTCAAATTTTTACAATTTGTGTTTATCCTATGTAATATATATATATATATATATATATGATGGTTCGAATGTTAATCCATTTTTATTGTTATAAACGAATAATTACATCTTATTACTTTATTATTTTGGGGCCTACATTAAAGTAAATTTAAATGTGTAGGTTTTTTTTATTTTTTTATTAATGCAAGTGGGCTAGCTCTACATTAATTAAAAAAAAGAAAAAACCTACAACTTTAAATTTACTTTAGTGTGGGCTCCAAAGTAATAAAATGTAGTTATTCGATTAATGTAATAAACATGGGTTAACATTTAATCCTCTCCGTATAGAGAGAGAGAGTGTGTGTGGTTACTTTGTTAACTAATGTTTATTACGTTAACCGAATAACTATATTTTATTAGTTTGGGGCCTACATTAAAGTAAATATAAAGTTGTATGTTTTTTTTTTAATTAATGTGAGACCTACTTATATTAATATATAAAGAAGAAAAAACTTAAACATTTTGATTTACTTTAATGTGATCACCAAAGTAATAATATGTAGTTACTCGGTTAACGCAATAAGGAACTGTTAACATTCAAACATATATATATATATATATATATGGTGTGGTTACTTTGTTAACTAATGTTTATTGCGTTAACCGAATAAATACATCTTATTACTTTGGCTCGTATAAATGTAAATATAAAGTTGGTTTTTTCTTCTTTTTTATTAATTTTAGTAGGGCATATATTAATTACATTATATACAGAATGTCGGTGGTAGGATTTTTTTTTAACGTTTTTGAGTTGATAGTTAACATAAGATTACTTAATGCCTTAGTGGTTAAATCATTAGACTTTCCCACAATCCACCAATGTTTGACTTGGGTTTAGGAGCTATACTTTAAAACTAATGATTTAATTAGTTGTTTGTTGTTAACTAATTTTTCAGCTTGACGTAGTTAACACCTACCATTTGTAACCTGTTAACTTTCAAAACTTTTAGCTTTTTTTCTTAAATTTTTAAGTTTTATTCTTAAACTATGTAAAATGTTTCCATCCCATTAAATTTTGGAGTTGAAAGTTTATCCTACATATTATATATAATCAGATTTTTTTACTTTAAAACTTTTCAGACTCTCCATTTAACTTTTACTTTGGTTACTTTGTAAACTCATGTTTATTGTGTTAACTGACATTTTAATATTTTGGGGCCCACATAAATGTAAATATAAAGATGTAGGTTTTTTTATTGATGTAACTATGCCCTACATTAATTAAAAAATAAGAAAAATTACACCTTTAGATTATTTTAATGTGAAAAGCAAAATAATAATATTTAGTTATTCGGTTAACGAAATAAGAAAAAATTAACAATCAATCACTCCCCTATATATATATATAGGAGATTGTTCGAATGTTAACCATTCTTTATTGCGATAAACGAATAAGTATATCTTATTACTTTGTGGCCTACATTAAAGTAAATATAAAGGTGTATGTTTTTTCTTATTTTTTTATTAATGTAAGTGGATCTTACATTAATTAAAAAAAAAAAGAAAAAACTTACAACTTTAAATTTAGAGGTAATTTTATAGAAACATAATCAAGTTTCAATTTTGTTTCAATAAGTATATCTTTTTTTTTTGAGGTGGGTTTGCGTTTCAGAGAAAGGGATTGCTTGCAAGAAGAAAATCCATTTTCTTACACAGACACGCAATTACAAGCTTCAAATCTGATCCTACGAACAAAGACAGGCATTAATCTAAGTTAGGGTTTTATGTTCTTTGATTTATCAAGGCAAGAACGTGAAAGAAAAGTTGACCCGCCAGGTTGTAACATCTTAATTATATATATGTATATATAATAATTTGTTGATTTAAAATAATAACAATAATAACAATATATATATGTGTGTGTGGTCAAAAAAAAAAAAAAGAAAAGAAAGAAAGAAACGTGGATTCATGGAAACCAAATAAAAATAATAATAATGAAAAAAAAAAAAAAGCATACATATCTATGTATGTAGTAGGTGAATAAGGCGGTGGAAAAAAAAAATCAACATAAAGGGGGTGGGGGTAGGGATTACGATCAACAAGAAAAGAAGCAGAAAAAAAAAATAAAATAAAAGAGGAGAAGAAGGAAAGCAGAGGACGTCGACGAGGGGAAACGGAGAAATCGATTCAAAGCTTCAATCGTGAGTCTAGGTTGTGATCCACTCGAGGTAATCATATTTTCTCATCCTTGAATCATTATAGACGGATGTAATGGGGATTATGAACTAGGATTCAAGAAACGTGACATTGGGTTGAGTTTTGAGTAGTTATGTGATCCTAAACTTGTGAATATTTGTTTTGGTATGTTTTAAACATTTCTTGTGGTATGGATCATGTTAGGGTTCATGAGAGTGAGATGAGAAAAATGACTCATTTGGGGTGATTGTTGTTGTCTAAATCTGAAAATATGTATAGAGATGAAATTGAGATATTGTAGTTGTCTAAAACTCATATGATGAGATTAATATGAGTTTAACCTAAATGAGTCAAATGGGTTAATTTGATCAAATTAGTATAAAAGTTAGAATACAATTATCCTAGAAAGATTGAAACATGAATGTTGGGTGAAAGGTGACAAGTATGAGAAATTATACATAGTATAATAAATATGTTAAACAAATCCAAACGGGTCGGATGTGTATCATATGTGAAATGTGTATATATATATATATATATTTATATTCATACAAATGTTTATATAAACATTTCGAACAGAAGGTTGAACGAATATACAAATATATTGACCCATATAGAGTTTAACAGAAAAACGAGATTTCAACCGAGAGGATAATCAAGCAGGATCATCTGCAAATAGAGGTAAGTAATCTAACCGGATTACTATATGAGAAATGATGTAAACATGATTCGATGTAGAGTCGTGTGTTTTTATGGTGGGTTAGAATTATGGTGGTTTTACAAATAATGAATAAACAAGATTAGTGTATACATATAGTAGAATACACGTGGAATATATATATGGTGGATTCATAGTAGTTTATAAAATATATGGTGGTTAAATAGAGGATACGCCTCTATTATGGTGGTGGAAATTTATGTTCCTTACGGTGGCAAAATGAAAAGTTTATACTTTCATTATAGTGGAAAAAGTAAGATTTATATCTTACTCATGGTGGTAGTAATCCTATTATATGGTGGTTATGTAAGAGATGATTTCTCTTACTATATGGTGGATGGTGGACTCTAACTAATGTCAGTTTAAATAAAATGGTGGCAAGTATTAATTAACGCGGGTGGTGGCAACTATTATTTTGTACAAATATGGTGGCATTGATTACTTACTTAGCGTTTTGCTAATTTAAAAATGTTGGGTGATAATTGTAGGTAAAGCTCCAATGCAATAAGGAACGGAACGAGTCTCGGATCGGTTATCTAATATGTCGCATGACCCGTTGTTAAATGGTTTTGGTGAAACTTAAATTTTATAATAAGTGTGGTATCGTTTTGGGTTCTGTTGATAAATAAATTATGACGAGTCGGAAGTTTTTATAGTGTTGTTGTCAAATAGTACTAGTTACTATGACGTAAATTAGTGATGGTGGTAATAGCTGGTTGTGGTGTGAATTATTAATTTTGAACAGGTTTATTTCGTAAGGAAATAGATGTTTTAAAATGGGTCATGGCGAAATTTTGAAAAATCTGGGACCATATTTCCGCACATGTTTCAAGAAGAATGTTATAAAAGTTGGGTGTAACAAGTTTGGTATCAGAGCACTGGTTTGAGAGACTTAAGTATTAGGTGTAAAGATACTTAAACTCAAACATTTTGTGCTCGTAAATTTGAAAGGGTGAAACTTGATCCGAGACGTTCCAAAGATATTGCACGAGCTTACAGGTATGTTAATTTCATCTTAGTATAATATTTGATACGTTAGAATAAGGTGAATATAATTACTTGAATGAAGTATATTAATCATCACACCTGGCCAGTGTTATGATTTATATACGTCAGTCAGGTCATTTATGATCATCGTTCTAAAGTATTAAGTGTTATTACGTTGAGATGAATAAGATTGAATTTATGAAAGCATTATGATAATGCATATATTGTGGCGTTAACATAGTGGTGATTAAATGGATGTTAAATATTAATGAATGGTGTTAAATTAATATAGCAAGAAAGTGGTGATAAAAAATATATGCATCTATAAAATATGTAGACCCTAATATGGGAAAATTTCAGCTGAAGATTATGGCTGAAGGTGGAGAAATACCAAAAATTGTGGAAGGATACGAAAGTGAAGATAATGAGTCTTCACATAATGGTGAAGGTGTAGCTGGATTATTAAAGGAGGAAACCAGGAAGCAGATTTCAGAGGAAGTAGCAAAAGCGTTCGAAGCTACGATTCCACACTTTCTCGAGAAGATGAGAACAATAATTCAACAAGAGTTATCCAAGGGTAGCTCAAGTTTGAATGAGGGGACGAATGAGAAAGAAACGAATCAAGCAAAGAAAATAAATGAAAAGGAGACAAAGAGGGCAAGTTACAAAGACTTCATGGTATGTAAACCGGATGAGTTTCAGGGTGAGATTGATCCATTGGAGAGTCACCGATGGATATCTGGAATAGAGACTGTCTTTGAAACAAGTCACTGTGACCCCACAGATGAAGTAGTTTATGCAACTACTCTACTTAGAGGACGTGCTAAAGATTGGTGGGATGCTCGTAAGCAAGAAAAGGGTAAGGAAGGTGTTAAGGCAATGATGTGGCAGGATTTCAAAGCAATGTTCCTGCAACATTTTTGCCCACAGTCAGCAATCGACAAAATAAAGGAAGAATTTCTTACCATGAGGCAAAAAGATGAATCTATTGATCAAATCACTGGAATGTTCTTTGATAGGGCTAAGTTCTGCGCTGATCTCTTACGAACAGAGCGGGACTGGATAATTAGATATCATCTTATGCTCAAGGCGGAATATAGGGAGTACATAACTCCTTCTAAATGTGAGACTCTTCAAGCGTTGATAAATTGGGCTCGTGAACGGGAAATGGAACTCTTGAGATCTGTTGAAAGGGGAGAAAAACGAAAAGCTGAAGTGATAACAACTCCAGTAAAGAAGGCTAAATTTGTTGCATCTTCTAAGAAAGAAAATTTTAAGACTGAGTCTTATCGTTGCAAAATTTGTGGGAAAGGGCACTCGGGAGAGTGTAGAGCTACTCAGATTGTATGTTTTAAGTGTGGAAGGCCGGGTCACACGTCTTTGCATTACCTGAGGGCAACGAAGATCTTGTGGTATACTCTGATGCTTCAAGCATGGGTCTTGGGTGTGTTTTAATGCAAAGAGGAAAGGTGTTAGCCTATGCCTCTCGACAGTTGAAGCCACATGAAACAACTTACCCAACTCACGATCTTGAACTGGCAGCGGTAGTGTTTGCATTAAAGATATGGCGACATTATCTTTATGGCTCTAAATTTATGATTTTCACAGATCATAAAAGCCTGAAATATTTCTTCACTCAGAAGGAATTGAATATGAGGCAAAGAAGATGGTTGGAATTACTCAAGGACTACGATTGCGAGATTCTGTATCATCCGGGGAAAGCAAATGTGGTAGCTGATGCCTTGAGTAGAAAAGATGAATGTTCACCTATTAAGGTAAAAGCTATGAAGCTTGTAATTACTTCAGGATTGATTGAGCAGATTAAAAAGGCTCAGACAGAGGCCTTAAAAGAAGAAAACTGGAAACGAGACAGAATAAAGGGGCAAGCACATAACCTTGACGAAGACAATAATGGATTAAAGACTAGGTGGGGTCGAGTGTGGATACCTCACACTTGTTCACTTAAGTGTGTATTGTTAGAAGAAGCTCACAAATCAAAATACTCAATTCATCCAGGTGCTACTAAAATGTATCGTGACCTACGGGTTAATTACTGGTGGCCTGGTATGAAGCGAGATATCGTGAAATATGTTCAAAAATGTTTGACATGTATGCAAGTGAAAGCAGAGCACCAAAAGCCATATGGTAAACTGCAACCATTGGAGATTCCATTGTGGAAGTGGGAACATATCACGATGGACCTAATTACTAAGCTTCCTAAAACTAGAAAGGGATTTGATGCTATTTGGGTCATCGTTGATAGATTAACTAAGAGTGCTCATTTCTTGCCCATCCGTGAATCCTATTCTTCCGATAAAATGGCGGAGATATATGTAAAAGAAATAGTGTCTCGGCATGGTGTGCCGGTGACTATTATATCTGATCGAGACACTCGATTTACTTCTCGTTTTTGGAAGAACTTTCAGGAAGAATTAGGTACAAAACTGTTGTTGAGCACAGCATATCATCCTCAAACTGATGGTCAGAGTGAAAGGACCATCCAGACTCTTGAGGATATGTTACGAGCATGTATAATTGATTTTGGTGGTAGTTGGGATGATTATCTACCTTTAGCAGAGTTCTCGTATAACAATAGCTATCATTCCAGCATTGGGATGCCTCCTTATGAAATGCTTTATGGAAGAAAATGTCGGACTCCTGTTTGTTGGGGAGAAGTGGGGCAACGAGAACTAGCACACAAAAAGGTAGTTAAAGCTACGAATGATCAAATAGATCAAATTCGAGCTCATTTGAAGGCGGCACAAGACCGTCAGAAATCATATGCTGATAAACGTAGAAGACCAATTGAATTTCAGGTCGGGGATTTGGTGTTACTAAAAGTTTCACCGTGGAAAGGTGTTATACGTTTTCGTAAACGAGGAAAGCTGAGTCCACGGTTTATTGGACCCTTTAAAATCATAGCTCGTGTGGGCAATGTTGCTTATCGTTTAGAGCTACCTGAGGAGTTGAAACTAATTCATAACACTTTTCATGTTTCATATTTACGAAAGTGTTTAACTGATGAATCTACATACGTTCCATTGGAGGACATTGAGGTGGATGAGAAACTTAATTATGTAGAAAAGCCGGTTGAAATTCTTGATCATCAAGTGAAGTTGCTTCGCAACAAAACCATTGATCAAGTAAAAGTAAGGTGGAAGCATAGGAAAGGGTCAGAATATACTTGGGAATCGGCGGATGAGATGAAGAAATTCTACCCTTACCTTTTTGCTTAATGTAGCGGTTTCGGGGACGAAACCTTAAATAAGGAGGGTAGATTTGTAACATCTTAATTATATATATGTATATATAATAATTTGTTGATTTAAAATAATAACAATAATAACAATATATATATGTGTGTGTGGTCAAAAAAAAAAAAAAAGAAAAGAAAGAAAGAAACGTGGATTCATGGAAACCAAATAAAAATAATAATAATGAAAAAAAAAAAGCATACATATCTATGTATGTAGTAGGTGAATAAGGCGGTGGAAAAAAAAAATCAACATAAAGGGGGTGGGGGTAGGGATTACGATCAACAAGAAAAGAAGCAGAAAAAAAAAAATAAAATAAAAGAGGAGAAGAAGGAAAGCAGAGGACGTCGACGAGGGGAAACGGAGAAATCGATTCAAAGCTTCAATCGTGAGTCTAGGTTGTGATCCACTCGAGGTAATCATATTTTCTCATCCTTGAATCATTATAGACGGATGTAATGGGGATTATGAACTAGGATTCAAGAAACGTGACATTGGGTTGAGTTTTGAGTAGTTATGTGATCCTAAACTTGTGAATATTTGTTTTGGTATGTTTTAAACATTTCTTGTGGTATGGATCATGTTAGGGTTCATGAGAGTGAGATGAGAAAAATGACTCATTTGGGGTGATTGTTGTTGTCTAAATCTGAAAATATGTATAGAGATGAAATTGAGATATTGTAGTTGTCTAAAACTCATATGATGAGATTAATATGAGTTTAACCTAAATGAGTCAAATGGGTTAATTTGATCAAATTAGTATAAAAGTTAGAATACAATTATCCTAGAAAGATTGAAACATGAATGTTGGGTGAAAGGTGACAAGTATGAGAAATTATACATAGTATAATAAATATGTTAAACAAATCCAAACGGGTCGGATGTGTATCATATGTGAAATGTGTATATATATATATATATATATTTATATTCATACAAATGTTTATATAAACATTTCGAACAGAAGGTTGAACGAATATACAAATATATTGACCCATATAGAGTTTAACAGAAAAACGAGATTTCAACCGAGAGGATAATCAAGCAGGATCATCTGCAAATAGAGGTAAGTAATCTAACCGGATTACTATATGAGAAATGATGTAAACATGATTCGATGTAGAGTCGTGTGTTTTTATGGTGGGTTAGAATTATGGTGGTTTTACAAATAATGAATAAACAAGATTAGTGTATACATATAGTAGAATACACGTGGAATATATATATGGTGGATTCATAGTAGTTTATAAAATATATGGTGGTTAAATAGAGGATACGCCTCTATTATGGTGGTGGAAATTTATGTTCCTTACGGTGGCAAAATGAAAAGTTTATACTTTCATTATAGTGGAAAAAGTAAGATTTATATCTTACTCATGGTGGTAGTAATCCTATTATATGGTGGTTATGTAAGAGATGATTTCTCTTACTATATGGTGGATGGTGGACTCTGACTAATGTCAGTTTAAATAAAATGGTGGCAAGTATTAATTAACGCGGGTGGTGGCAACTATTATTTTGTACAAATATGGTGGCATTGATTACTTACTTAGCGTTTTGCTAATTTAAAAATGTTGGGTGATAATTGTAGGTAAAGCTCCAATGCAATAAGGAACGGAACGAGTCTCGGATCGGTTATCTAATATGTCGCATGACCCGTTGTTAAATGGTTTTGGTGAAACTTAAATTTTATAATAAGTGTGGTATCGTTTTGGGTTCTGTTGATAAATAAATTATGACGAGTCGGAAGTTTTTATAGTGTTGTTGTCAAATAGTACTAGTTACTATGACGTAAATTAGTGATGGTGGTAATAGCTGGTTGTGGTGTGAATTATTAATTTTGAACAGGTTTATTTCGTAAGGAAATAGATGTTTTAAAATGGGTCATGGCGAAATTTTGAAAAATCTGGGACCATATTTCCGCACATGTTTCAAGAAGAATGTTATAAAAGTTGGGTGTAACACAGGTGTTCGATCTAATGCCTCAATGAAGTGAAGGCCGCCATGGGGTAAGGGGTTTTGTGGGGTTCCATTTAGAGGGTGGGCAACCCGCGGTTGCTGCCCTCCTTCGTCTTGTATAGAATTTACCAATTTTCTACCCCCCACAACTCATCTCGAGTTTGGTGTACTGTTAGTGTGGTTTTTCTTCGGTGGCATTTTTCCTACACGCATGGCTCCTGTGAGGGGGCGTCGGAACGGTAAGTCAGTGGGCCCTGTGCAAGGCTCTGCTAGTGGCTTAAGGACCTGCCCTTTCAAATTTTTCCACAAATGTAAAGATGGCAAACCGGGGTCTGTGGGTTTTTTCCGCCTACTGGAACACATGCAAAGCACCCACCTCAAGACAGAATGTCGAAGGCTATCTTTGAAGGGGGTTATCTCCAAGGACTTGGACCTTTTTTTGGATGTTGCGGAGGTTCTTAGGGCAGGGGGTAAATGGTTATGTGGAAAGTGCATGGTGATGCATGCACTCAGCAGGGGATGCAAGCATGATAATGAGGTCGTGTGGTTTGCCATAAACTCGGGGGATGTTGAAGATTTCATTGTTGGGATCCGGAAACCATGCCAAGTGGTGGTTGACACAAACCCGCGTCACCCAGCAGGGCTCGGGGGTAAGGTTAACCTCCTTGAGCATGTTTTCTCCCTCCCTATTCAGACTGTTAAAAGCATTCCCCCAAGTTGTCGGTTGTTTTTTGCTCAGGTTCTAACAGATGCTTTGCGCAAAGTGGTAGCGTCGCCAGGATCGGTCGACAATTGGGTCCAATTGCTTTTACTTCTGCGTTGCACCTTGCGGGTGGTTAGACCATCCTCCAGACAAGAGCGGAGATCAGGGAACAGGAAATCTCTGCAGTGTAGTAACATCTTGCACGCGCTTACAGTTTGGAAAGATGGGTCTGGGTTTGATGACTTAGTCTCTTCCCTATTGGATAGCGTGGAGGAGACGGGGGCTCCTAAGGGAGAATGCAGGAGAGAGGAAGACAAAGAAAGGGACCCTAATATTAAGCAATGTCTTCAGAAAGTCAGGGATGGACATTTCACGGCCGCGGTTAAGGTCTTATGCTCTAGTGGAGTTGCCCCTCTAGGTGATTCGACCTTAAAAGCTCTTATTGATAAACACCTGGTGGTGCCGCCCCTATCCTCACCTTCCAACCCTTTGGCCCAACCCACTCTTGTTGTTGATGGGGAGTGTGTGCTCAAATGTATTCGATCCTTTCCTAAAGGGACGTCTTGTGGTAGAGACGGGATGCGGGCCCAACACCTGTTAGATGATGTTGGTGGGGAGGGCTCGGTTACTTCCTCAGGTTTGCTTGCGAGCATTACTGAAGTTGTTAACTTATGGCTTGGGGGATCCTGCCATAAGGTGCTTGCTGAGTTTGTTGCCTCGGCCCCCCTCACTCCCTTATTGAAGCCTGATAAAGGAATTCAGCCTATTGCTGTGGGGGGTATCTGGCGAAGGTTAGTTTCCAAGGTGGCAATGAAGAAGGTCGGGAAAGAAATGACCCGGTACTTGGGTGACTATCAATTTGGGGTCGGGGTGCCAAATGGAGCAGAGGCATTGCTTCACAGTGCAAACAGGTTTCTCAACTCGTTTCATGCAGATGGTTCCTTAGCCTTGCTTACTGTGGATTTCTCCAATGCTTTCAACATGGTCGACCGCACAACCTTTCTCCAAGAGGTTCATCAGCGTTGCCCGTTAATCTATCGGTGGGTCCAATTTCTTTATGCCCAGCCTGCTAGGTTATATGTTGGTAACGAGTGTATTGAGGCTACTACCGGAGTTCAACAAGGAGATCCTTTGGGGCCCCTTCTCTTTGCCCTTGCCTTACACCCTCTTATTCTCCGGGTTCAGGACCGCTGTAAACTTCCGTTTCATGCTTGGTATTTGGATGATGGGACGATTATTGGCAACGCCTCTGAGGTTGCTAAAGCCTTAGACATCATCAACGAGGGGGGGGGCCATCTCTAGGGCTTTATCTCAACATTAAGAAAACAGAGGTTTTTTGGCCGACATGCGACGGGCGGAAAGTTCAGGATGGACTTTTCCCGAGAGGGATCAGTAGACCAGAGAAGGGGGTTAAGCTCCTTGGTGGAGTTGTTAGTCGGGATCCTAGTTTTATTGAGGAGTTGGCAGGGCGGCGGGCCTCAGGGGCGGTTGACCTCATGAAACTCTTATCATGTCTGAGGGATCCCCAATGTGAACTCCTCCTGCTAAGGTCGTGCATGGGGGTTGCTAAGTTACTTTTTGGGCTGCGGACTTGTCAACCCCATTTGATAGAGGATGCGGCATCTCGGTTCGATGATGGCCTTAGAGAGGCTATAGAAGACATAGTAGTGGGTGGCGGCCCCTTCTTTGGTGGCCTCTGGCATCTTTGCCTATGCGTTTAGGTGGATTGGGCCTCTTATCAGCTCGAGATGTTGGGGTTTATGCCTTTGTGGCGTCTAGAGCTTAATCTTGGGAACTACAGGATCATATCCTTCGAAACAGTGGGGTCGTCAGGCTTGACCCGGACTATCAGGAGGTGCTCGAGCGCTTAAATGTCTCTCTCCCAGACTAGGATATTGGCGGTTTCTCTAACAAGGACACCGCCCCCTCGAAGCCACAAAAAACTTTGGCGAATGCTCTGTTTAGCAAAATCGCTCAAAGCCTGGGAGAAGCTTTTGATTTGTCACCCCGCCAGAAGGCGGTGTTTGAGTGCCTGCAGGGTCCCCATGCTCAGGAATTTTTGACCGTTATCCCGATTGAGGGGTTGGGACAATGCATGTCTGCAGTAGAATACATATCCATTCTTAAATACCGGTTGATGATCCCTATGTACTCGGAAGATGAAACCTGCCCGATATGTCGTAAAGCTTGTATGGATAAATACGGGGAGCACGCAGTTCATTGTAAAGAGCTCCCTGGGTTCAAATATCGACACGACTGGGTGCAGGATGTTTTGTGGGACATCCTAAGAAGAGCTGGGATTTCTGCTAAGAAAGAGGCCCCTGTGAATTTCCTCACAGACCCTATGGAGGGGAGATCTACTCTGCGGCCAGCGGATCTGCTCGTCTTTGGCTGGGCTGGGGGGAAACATGCTTGTGTAGACCTCACAGGGGTTTCCCCTTTGGTTGGTTTAAGGGAAAACGGGTTTGTGGCCGGACAAGCAGCAAGAAAGGCTGAATCAAAGAAAGTGGATAAGCACGCTAAAGCTTGTGCAGAGAACTAGCATGTCTTTGTCCCTTTTGCCTTTGATACTTTTGGCTCCCTAGCGTCATAAGCTATCCACTTCTTGTCGAGGGTTCAACGGGTCATTCACAACAATTGTTCAACCCCAAGGGGGCAGGAGTTTGTGTTTGGAAGGTTAGGATTTGTAATTCAGAAAGGATTGGCGGCGCAGCTTGTTGCCCGTCTACCTGCTGTTTTGATGTAACTTGTTTTGAAGAAATATATTAAATACAAGTGATTAAGAACTTTTATGAAAAAAAAAAAATTAGATAACTTAAGTTTATTTTATAGTTATGTAGCCATAATTTTTTTTTATTTTCATTTTATATTTTTATAGCATGATAATAGAAAAATAACATGGATTTTGAAAAATAATTTTAAATTTTTTTAGAAATTGCTAAAAGAGTTTATCTGATGTAAAGATATTTAAAAGCTACCAATGACAAGAATGTAAAGTTAATTAAAATATGGGTGTTAGAAATAAACTCACGAAAATATACTAGTAGCAAGAATGTAAAATTCTTTAAAATCTGATGGTTGGGTGTTAACATTCATGTGATTTCAATATCCTTTCAATTCTCTTACACACAACTTTCATTCATAGCTAGAATTCACGTAATTCCCACAAACTAGAAACTGGCCGGAACCGTCATGCGTTTTTGGTAGCAGATGAGCAGAACAACCATTACCGTCGTGCGTTTCTGGTAGAAGGTGAACAAAACAGTCTTGCCGTTGTGCGTTTTCGGTAGAAGATGAACAACAGTCATTATCGACGTGCGATTCTGTCCATGCGTTTATGGTTGTGTTTCCGGTCGCTACTTTTCCGGCGGTGTCGGTGAAGAAGATGTGTGTTTCTGGTGGCTGTGTTTTCAGTCGCTACTTTTCCGGCTGTGTCGGCGAAGAAGATTAGCTTTGGCGGTGGCTATGGTTAGCTCGATGAAGAAGATGAAGAATAACCGGGAAAACTTGGTTTTTTAGTTAGGTTTTAAACTTTTAATTGGTTGAAGTTTCAGGGTGTCTAATATCGTAGCATATGAGCATCTCTTCGTTTTTTACACCTACTTAAATTAAAGAGAAATAATTATAAATTTGACCTGTTACTTAGGTTTTCTATTAAATATTAGAACATAAATCAAACTTAAATTATTTAATTGGAACAAAAAAAAGTTTAAATGACTTAATTAAAACAAAATGTAAAGTTAGTTATGTTTCTATAACATTTTTCCTTAAGTTTACCATACTGTAAGTCACAAAGTAATAAAATTTAGTTATTCAGTTAACTCAATATACATAGGTTAACATTTGATCATCATCTCCCTATATATATATATATACTTTTATCTTCTCACGTTCGTTTGTTAGTTTAAAAAAATATAATTGTATGTCATTGACTAATAGTAACGTTTTGGTTATATGAAGAACAAGACCACCAGCGACTGAATCGGTGTTGTTTTATAACTATTTTTTAGCTATATTTTACGTCTATAACCAACTCATCGTAACTTCATACATATTTTTGTAATTAACCGCATTAATTTCATTTATACAACGAACGTAATGAAGTACGTATACACGCCGCACTTTAAAATTCTTATATATTAAGGCACGGGGCACAATAGTGTTTTCTATCCATATTTCAATCTCCATATCTGATCCGCCACTTGATATGTTTTTATATTCATAACACCAAAACCTAACTCACAAGTAGTTTTAATCGTAGCGCGGGTATACTTTCTCATTACCAACAAAATTCCAACTTTAGTCAACATAAACGCTATGCTTCACACTGACCAACAAACAAGCAGTCCTACACAAGCAGAACTGCATTTATGCAGCCATCATTCTCAGGATTATTCGTCACTTGAGCATATTTCCCTACGTCCAACACAGTACATAACTTCAAATAAGCCTGTGTTGTAAACATTATACCGTAAGAGTTATATCAATAAAAAATTAACAATGATCTTACCCCATACAACTTTCCCAGCTGGTGTCACAAGGCCTAGTTCACTCACGTTCACCTAAAATTGACAATTAACGACAAAGGTAAGGCAACATTACTAGTGAGAAACATATAAATGTACACACACACACCTACCTCTATGATGGTTCCCTTGGTGACAACACCAAGAGAGGTATACATAGGACCATTAGGATTTTTCTTCACACCAATCATCTCAAGATTGAAAGTGCATTTAAGTTCAGGGTGTGTCACATGGGCTTTGGTGAACCGTAAGCCAGTTGGACGAATAAAACGCTCGTACTTTGGAGGTTTTCTTGTGAATCCTTGTCCTACAAATGTAACTTTTGTGATCATCCTCTTCCACTGTTTAGCTGCAAACATCATAAATTCATGTTTGTCAGTATACAACAAAGCCTAACTAAAGGAAAAGGTGTATGTCAAATACTCACTTTTCCTTTTACCAGTTCTGATTACTTTAAACATCTCATCTTCAGCCACTGGTCTTACCTAAACAGCAATTACACAACCAATCCCTAACATGAATAATTAACTAACAGTCACGTACATAACAGCTGAAGAGGAATATGCAACAGTTTCTTACCTTGGGTAAAGGAACATCCCACTTCCCAGCTTTCTCCTTCCTTTTTTGCTTTACTGTGTTGCTAAGAACCTTCATACATGCATAATAATATGAATATATGTTTACAATTAGATTCAATCATTCCTATGCTAGCAGGTATACATGTACATAACATCAAATTAACCATTCCACACAACAAACCTTTGCACGTGTTGTGGCATCACGGTCAAGAAGATAGGCAGGCACAGCACCATCATGAACATCATCATCCACCTTGCGTCTGCTAGATGATTCTTCATGCATAGCAAGTCTATAAACACACACATGACAAACATTAGTCAACAAATCAAGTACAAAATATGGAAATGTAACCAACCAACATTCTGACAAAAAAAAAAAAAAAAAAAAAAACAGGCAACAGAAATACTCTCATCTGGGTGTTTCAAATCGAAACAAAAAATTGAAAGATAGGTAAAGTTTGAGAGTGATACTAACGTCTTCTTCATTTGAGCCTTCTCTGCATATCGTTTCTTAGCAAACATCTTGCCCTTAATTCCTAAAGCCTGAAACAGTCAGAAAAAAAAAAGATAAACATAAAACTATATCAAGAGCAAACAAGATGATAACTTCAGCCAAAAAGATTGTTTGGTGTCAATTCCAAACCAAATATACCAAGCTTCCAAATATTTTGAATGAAATTTAGGAGAAAAACAACATAAAATCACCAAAAAATAACAAGAGAAAAAAAAATAGATTAAAGGTGAAAACAAGTAAAACGAGATGAAAACCTTTTGGGCAGTTTGAGAGCGCTTGTGAACTTCACGAGCTTCCTTCTTCCGCTTCTTCTCAAAATGATCAAGGCGGTATCCATTTCTCTTCCTATGCAGCTCTATGTAATCTCCTTGAGGCTTTAACAGCAGATACAAAAAAAATGAACAATTAAATCACTGAACAAACTTACAAATTAACTGCTATAATACTCTGGGTTGCCCTCCCTTTTGAAATATTACCCCCACCATGGTGTTAACATCAAATATATTAAAAGTGGAAGATTTCAGATGGAGAACTGTAAAGAAACTAACCATGATTGATGATGATGAATCGAATTATGAGTGATCTTTGTTTCAGAAGCAACTCTATCGACTGAAATTGCCGCCTGTTTGATAAAATAGAGTGATTTAGGGCTGAATATACAAAATACATGAGAGTCGGTTCTGATTAGGGCATTAATCGGGCTAGCCGAGCGGGTCTGTTGGCTCTAGCTCGGAGAAATTTTTAGCTAGCTTGAGATGAGCCGAAATTTTTTTCGTGCCGAAAATTTGAGTTTGAGCCCGTAAAAATCTCGAGGAACGAGTCGGCCTGTTATTTTTATCCTTCTCTACTTTACACATATGTATTTAATATAATATATATATATATATATATATATATATATATAGTATAAGGTTTGGCTAAAAAGTTTTAAAACCATGAGAAGTGTGAGAAGAGATCTCAACCATTAGATCAATTGGTTTTGTGGTTGAGATTAATTTAGTGGTATTTTCGTAAATAGTTATAAGTTAAAACCATCAGTAGGGGTAGAATGGGAAGATCTAGCCAAAAACCTGCACATGCAAGTCACATGCATTTTTCTCCATCTTTTTTAAACGTTCATAACTTTTTTATACGTTAGTATTTTTTTTAAAAAAATTACACCATAAAATCGAGCATTTTTTTATCTTTCTAATGAGTATAATATTAGTATATTTTTTAAAATTAAAATAACAACCTAAAATGAGTTTCACGAACCATATGCTTATGGTGTTTTTCCAATATATACGAAACTGATCTTTTATGGTGTTTTTTACACATATGTATGTTTTATGGTGTTTTCAAAGATATTTTATGATGTTTATGATGTTAACATTTTATGTTATTTTTTGGTGTTTGCGTATTAATAAAACTAAAAGAGGACATTTTTTGGTGTTTTTGAAAACGAAAAACACCATAAACACCTAAGTTTGTACGTGGTGTTTTTAACTTAGTTTATGATTTTTTTCCAGATATTTTATTGTTTATGGCGTTTTTTCAAGATATGTTATTGTGTTTATGGTGTTAACATTTTTATGGTGTTTTTGTGTTCGGATATTCATGAAACTAAGACCAGACATTTTTATGGTGTTTTTGAATACTAAAAACACCATAAATCGCTATATTTCATAAACATTTGAAAAACACCATAACAAAAACACCTGGTTCATAAACATTTTATACATGACGTTTTAAACTTAAATGTGTAAAAACACAAAGTTTAGAACGACATGTTTTTTAGTTTTCAAAAATGCCATAAAACACAATATGTAAAATTATACAGTCCAAAAACACCATGAATAAAATTACAGTTCAAAAACACCATAAATAAAATTACAGTTCAAAAACACCATAAATAAAATTACAATTCAAAAACACCATAAAATGTTTGTGAAAATTACACAGTACAGAAACACCATAAAACGTCATGTGTAAATGACGCAATTAAAAAACGTTGTGTTTTGTTTATGTTCAAAACACCATAAAACGTCTAGTTTCACAAACAATTTGAAAACACCATAAAAACGCACAAGTTTCAAGAACAATCAGGTTTGTTCTTTTTCTATTGTTAAATATAACAATATTATACTCGTTAAAAAGGTAAAGAAATTTGTGATTTTATGGTGTAATTTTTTTTAAAAAAATTTAACGTATAAAATAGTTACATACGTTTAAAAAATTTGGTGGAATTAACATGTGACTTGCATGTGCAGCCTCCATTTATGTGTTGACGTTTATACCCTTTACCCTAAAATACACGTGTCACATTCTCGTGGCTTCTCACACTTCTCATGGTTTTTTGCCTTCTTAGAATATCCCTCCCCTATATATATATATATATATATATATATATATATAGGGGATTAATAAAATGAAAACCTTGTTTTAGTGAGAAAACCATGAAAACTCATGTAAAACGAACGTATTTTTTTTTGAAAATTTTTTTACAGGTTTATAACATTATTTGGCACAAATTTTCTAAAAAAAATACGTAACACAAATTTTCTAAAAAAGCGCCAAAGAAATATTTTTAAAAAAATATTTTATAAGTTTTATTACGTTGTAAAACATACGTAACACTGAGTCAGATTAGACGTAATTTTTGTACATTTTTACGTATGTTTTACAAATTTTCTTTTTTTAGTTGTGTTACGTATGTTTTACACAGCGGTTTGCTGGGTTTTCATAATAAAAAGTGGTTTTCAAATCATCCATACCCTATATATATACATATATATATATATAGATACATAGGGATATGTTAAAATAAAAAAAAAGATGTTTTCCAATGTAGCCTAAGAAGCAATTTCAAGATGACATGTGGCAAGATAAATTCTTAAACATCAATTGTAGTTTTGGCAATATACAAAAGAAATTATCAGACCTTCGATTGTGGTGCTAAACCCAAATTCTCGTTCTCTTCTTTCAACTAGTGTAGAGATGATTTGTTAAACATCACAATTTCTTCAATTTTGTATCACGATTTATTCAATTTCGTAACCTCATGATCAATTTTTACGTGTTTCAGTCTTCAATTTCGTAAAGTGACGAACAATTGCATCACAATATACGATCAATTATGATAGGTTTGAATCTTCAATGGCATTATCAGATTCGATTCTTCTTCAATTGGATTTGAACCTGCAAGTTTATGTTAATTTTAACGATTTTTTCCAAAATTGAACTATAATCGGAGCTCCTCATCTTTGAGCATATTGATAATGTCTACGAATGCAATCAATTCAAGTATACATCTTAATTCTATTGTTATTGGATTAACTGAAACTATAATCGACCTCCTCATTAGTGCTATATTCATGTTCATATTTTCTGACTTACCTTAGTATATTGTATTTGAATTATGATATGAATTTATACAGTAATGTAACATCAGTGCCGCACGCGTTGCCGGAACAGTGATTGCTACAGTAAATTGCACAGTAACTCAGGTACACATTACGTGAAACTATGTTTATGCTATTTACACTTGATGCTTGACACGAAACTATTATGCTATTGGTCTGAAATCTGCTTTAAACCTTATGGTTTAACAGTCAGAAAACACATCAGACAACACAGAACTGACACACAGATGCTTGATTTGATGCTATTATGTATAAACGTATGTGAGGTTAAACAGAACGAAATCATAACGGTTGTTGTTACAGAATATTAAACTGACGAATTATTCGTATAGGTGACGATCTGTACGAATAAATCTGAAAGTTTAAAGTTCTGAAATGATGATTGGAAAGTAGAAAACAAGAATCAGAAAGCCAAACCATCGTCGTGTTCGTTCGAATGACGATTCGAACGAAGACGCGCAACGTCGACGCGTTCTGACGAAACGAAAACGATACGAACGATAATAAGTTTAAGGAAAAATATAATATTTCCTATTTTACAATTTTGAAACTCATCAGGAATAAATTAAAAAGAAACCACTTTAAACTAAAATACGTAAAATACGCGAAAGAAAATAACGAAACGCGTGAAATAAAAAATTACGATAAATAATTTAAGGAAAATGATATTTAAAATAATTATTACTATTAGTCACCTTCTAAACATTCTAAAATAAATTTCTTTTATTTAAGTTACAAAACACGCGCGTAACGTACCGGAAACGCGACGAAAACGAAAACCGAGCAACCGAAACGAACCCGAACACCCCCCCGGGTTATTTAAACCCTAAAGGAGAGCTTTTTCTTCATTTATTCCATTTTCACTCTCTCTCTAAAGCACCAAGCCGTCATATATCTCTCTCTCTAAACTCAACCCTTTGAATCATCATAAGTTCTTCAAATCTTGACGAAATCGTGAGTTTTTGGTGTCCACTCGAAGATCTCGAGCTCCTTTATCAAGAAGTACAACTAATATAGCGTTTTGACCAGCCATTTTCGAGGTATGAAGCCACAAAGTTCATGAAAATAGGGTTTTCTAGTTGTTGACACACACAAACCCTAAACCGGTTTAGTGCTCTCACACATACCATCTCTACACTCTCGAGAGTTAACTTTTGCATAGGGATAGTCTTAGCACATCACTACAACTGCTCTAAGCTTGACGAGGAAGATGATGCGGTAATAGGTTCGCGAAATGGGAGACGGCCGAACCCTTCCAGGTTGAGCCGAACCTTGTTGGGTACCACCTACCACCGAACCAGTTGACTCCATGCAACAGCCGAACCCTCGCCTCAATTCATCCGCCGAACCTGCTGGTCATCCGCCGAACCTTGCATGGGTCCCGAACCCATCATGTTCCAGCCGAACCTATCTCTACTCGCGAACCTTGGGCCAACCGAAGGTGTACACGGGCGACGAACCTCTCTTTCACTGAACCTCATGCATGGTCTCACCCTCCTGTCGCCGAACCTATGTCATCATCATCGAACCTACTGATTGTTAGCCAAACCCTAACCACCATCGAACCCATAGGTTCGCTAGGGACATAGCTTGGCCGAACCAATTGACACAAAGGTTCGCTGGGTGAAGAACCAAGTTCCATCGAGTAGTTTAAATTTCAGTAGGCAGCCCATGGCATTAGTTTCGGCCCAACAACAATTCCCTTGGCCCAATTCGTCTGCTTCGGCCCAAATCTCTAAGAAACCAAGTAAATCAACCGGTCCATTCACATGTGTTTGGCCCAACAGTTGATACTCGGCCCAAAGAAACTAATTCAGCCCACACAACATAACCGGCCCAAGGCCCAGTTGAATTATTCGGCCCTGACAAGTAAAGATGTAAATTAGCATATAAAATCAATAATCACGCAAAATGGGTATGGATTCGACTACTAAACTTACTCTACTACAAAGGTGACAAGGGGATTTACTAATGTTGTCCGTAAAGCTTAGAACCTTGTTGTTGAGAACAATAACACATAATTCCAAAATGATGGGTATATGGAATAATCATAACACAAAGCTATGCTACAAGGTGTTAGGAGTTACTAACATTAAAAAAACTTAAGTTTCTATACTTAGAATTTTCTAGTTATGAAACCAAAGTAAATAAACAATTAAATCAGGGCCGAATAAAGACCGAGACTCGTAAGTGTTAGCCAACTTTAGGGCTTACACACACACACACGGTTCACTACAACCTGTACTTATAAATTACAACCCACTTGAAATCAATACAGGATCTTGAATACAACACCGAACACAACAACGAGCACGCGTATTCTTGTTTTGCTTAGTCAACCACTCCAAACACAAGGTGAGTTCATTTGTCCCTTTTCAAACTTATTTGTTTTACTTCGAGACTGAGAAGCATGTTATACATTTTAAGAAATTATTGAAATGCTATTTAATGCTTTTAAACATAAACATGATGCTTACACGGATGTTTATGCTTGGAAACTTAAATTTTGAGAAGCTATGTACACTTGATGCTTAAACTATATGCTTGATGCTTATGCTACAAACTAGAAGCTTAAATTATATGCTTGACGCTTATGTTACAAACTAGAAGCTTAAACTATATTCTTGATGCTAAAGCTACAAACTAGATGCTTTATGCTTATGCTCTAAACTCTATGATCAAACTATATGCTAATTCTTGAATCTATATGCTCAAAACTATGATTGTGTGCGACATGCTAATCTTGTATCTAATAATGGGCTACGTGATTGCTAAACGACTGCTAGAGCAGAGCTTGTACCCATGCATTGAGATACGTGGAAGCTAAACTATGACGATGCTAAGCTGTTATCTATATGAGAGACACGTAATTGCTAAACGATTGCTAGAGCAAGGCTTGTGTCTGCTTATATGAGATATGTAAATGCTAAACTATTTGTGTGTGCACGGATTGTGTCTATGTATGAGATACGTAAATGCTAAACGATTGCTAGAGCAAGCCTTGTATCTTGTATAGGAGACACGTAATTGCTAGACTATTCGGATACTAAGCTTAACTAATTCATGAGATACGTAATGGCTAAACACTGCTAGAGCAGAGCTTGTATCTAGCCGTGAGTTACATAATTGCTAAACACTGCTAGAGTAGAGCTTGTACCCACGCATGAGATTAGTGAAAGCTAAACTATTGGTGTGTGAAACACTGATGCTTGTTTAATTGAGGCTAAAGCTAATTTACATAAATGCTATAAACTTATAAACTTTGAAGCAGTATTCTAAAGCTATGATGAGGACGGGATTGAATGGTAGGTAAAATGCTTAATTATTATTAACAACAGTGTCATGTGCGAATTAGTATGTGGTGGGATGGCGTCTGGGCGGGTTGTAGGCTCGACTTAGGGGTATGCCCTTTATATAATCATACCGATTTGGATATTACATGTGATGTTAATGAGGTTAAGGTTTTACCGAAAGAGGTTTGCTAAAGATATTTTTAAACTTATAAACTACATGAACTCACCAACCATTGTGTTGACTTTGTTTTCTTACATGCTTTCTCAGGTGACACAAAGGAATATGCTTAAGCTTTTGGATTGCAGGCTAGGCTGCCCAGATAGAGGACCTAGTTGATTTTGGAAGCACATCTTTTGTTATTTATACGAATCACTTTGTGACATCCAGTACCAGATCGTCCGGCAAGTCCGTACGGTATGTGTACTTTCACTATTTACTATGTGTAAATACAAGTACGTGAACATTGTTTGTGATAACAGAATTCAAAATACAAGAAACAGTTGTACGTATTTAAGTGAAAACTTAAATACCGTAAGTACAACACTCATTATAAACAATAGTTGTTAGTATTTAGGTGAAATCCTAAGTACAAATAATACAACAAAACAAGTGAAATAACAGTGTTCAAGTAAACGACAAGAACAAGTCGGTTGCGACCTGATATCCACAGATGACAGGAATCAGATGGCCGACAAATCAGAACGAAAACAATGTGAAAACAGGAAGTTTAGTTGAGTCCGTCAGTGAGGAAACACAATTCAAACACAATTACAGTGTTATTTCAGAATAACGAACTGACAGTGTGTTTGCGTGGGTGACGATTCACACAAATATATCTGTGAGTTTAGAGTTCTGAAATAATGACTGAAAAGTAGAAAACAAAAGTCGGAAAGCAAAACCATCGTCGTGTTTGTTCGGGTGACGATTCGAACGAATGCGCGCGAAGGTGACGCGATCTGACGAAACGAAAACGAAAAACGATACGAACGACAGTAAATCAAGAAAATAAAACATTTTAATGTTTTACAATTTTGAAACTCATCAAAAAAAATAATAAATAAAGAAAACATTTTTATTTAAAACCCGTAAACACGCGTAATGTTACGGAAACACAACAAAAAAGCGAACCGAACAACGAAAACGAACCCGAACTCACTCGAGGTATAAATACCTTGAATGAGCTCCTTTTTACTCATTTCCCACTTCATCTTCTTCCCTCAAAACCCTAATCCCGGATATCACCTCCCACCACCATTTTTCACTTTCAAACCACCATATCTCCTTCATTTCTCAACCAAATCCTTCCATCTTTGGACCAAATCGGAGCTCTTGACCTCTACTACATGAAAGTACAACCGATCTAGAAAAATAACCACTGAAATTCGAGGTAATCAGTTGCAAAGATGACGAAAATTAGGGTTTTTGAGATACTTTTGTCCTAATCACATCCAATCAGTTCTAAACCCTTTCCTTCGCATGTTACAACCTCTAGAACCTTTCCTGGCTTACTCCATCTTCGAAACCACCATGATGAGAGTAACTCTAGGTCAGCCTTGTGGTGGCCAAAGCTCGACCTACAGCTCGCCGAATGGCCACTTCGGCCGAATAGGGACCGAAGGAAACAATGGCGAATGAGGTCCCCTATTCGCCGGTTCTCTCTCTGTCGGCAAACACCACTCTCATTCGATCACCACCACACTCATTCGGCAGCCATCACCCTCATTCGTTTCCCCTGCCATTCGGTGGTCAACCATTCGTCCAAGACACACTTCATCCGGCCAATAGTGATCCGACCGAAGGGACCCATTCGAACCTTCACATTCGCAGGATAAACATTCGACCAACCATGTTTCATTCGGCCAAGTTCAGCCGGAACCCTATCAGTTGTGGTCGAACCATCATACACCCATGCTGCCATCATCATCCTCATGAACATCAGCTCACTCGACCATCACTATGTGATCTGATACAATTGGTGGGCTTAGAGGCTTTCTGGCCCATTCAGGTGGCCCACACGTTTCCTAAGGCCTTCTAATCCGGTTAAGGCCCACTAGTACGGCCCAATAACGTGACCCAACAAATTTCTTTGGCCCAACATCAGGGAGTTGGCCACACATACACTTAACTAGTCCAACAGTTTACTACTTAGGCCCAGCTATTGATTTGGCCCATATGTTTAATCATTTGGCCCAACAACAATTAACAAGGCCCAAAACACAGCCCAATTGGGCCCAAAGTGGCCCAGAATTATGAGGTGGCCTTCGGCCCAAGTGCTGTTACGGCCCAATTGATTGTTTAGCCCACACGACATTCGGCCTAATAAATTCACGATGTGAGACTAACAAAGCTTAAAACTCTACTTTTGATGAAAAAGGGGTCCTAAATCATAAGCATAAATTATCCTTATGACTTGGGGTTGGTCTATAGAAATCCTATCAATACAAACAACGAGCACATCATGATCAAGTTTGGGAATTAAAGAACGGGTCAAATTAAAGCATATATCATAAAGACATTTGGTATTAGCAATCTATAACAATAGAACCCGGGGGCCGAATGATGACCAACACCACCAAGTGTTAGCTAAATTTTATGGCTAACACATACACACACACAAATTACTACAACTTATACTAACAAGTGATAAACAACGTAAAATCAATACAGGATCGTGAAAACAACATCAAGTACAATCAAGAGCCCGTGCATTCTCATTTAGGCTGAGTCAACCCCCAACTACTACAAGGTGAGTTCATATGCCCCTTTTCTTTAATCTTAATGAATTTTAAACTCTCGGGGCTGAGAAACATGCTTAACTTTTAATTATTTAAAAGTTTAATGTTTAACATATTGCTTATACTTTGATTAGATAATATTGATTGCTTTATTATCATTTATCATTGTATGCATGCTTGTATGATCATGATATGACAGAGATAACCTAGATGAATATGATAATATAATTTCATAACTCATCGACACAATAGAATAACCTAGTTGTAAGATTATATCTCACAACACTTAGTTATTCTTACAAGAACAAACATTGAGATGAACATAGATGAACATGATGACAAGAAACAAAACACATGAATGATATGAAGATAACACATATTTATAACATCATTCTACACTACAGTTAACTAAGCGTAATAAGTCAAGTACTTATAACACTTAGCTTACAACTCAACACATATTACAAGAGAACATGGAACAAGAATCATCCACCACCTGAGTCGACTAAGTGTAATAAGACTAGTTCTTATCACAGCTTAGTAACAACATGGTGATTACATGGAATAACAAAGAATGATAATCATGATAATGTAACTTCATGATAACAACATCATTCATACAATAATTAACATAATGCAATAAGACAAGTTCTTATTCAACTTTGTTAATAACACAGAGAACATATGACAATGAGAACAATAACACAGAAGGACACAATTACAATTAGTTACTATTGACCTGTTGTATTATATCACTTCAATCATGTGCCAATTGTACAAGTTGATCATGTAAGTCCCTATAATTCGCTAACCAGTTAGTTTGACGTGACTAAACCGACGATAGCATAGTGGTACCATAGGTTTGACAAACCTCTAGCTTGTAGGGCTAGTATGTTGATCGTACTGATTCATTGGCCGGTAACGTATGACTGGTGATAGGGAGACTTCAAGTCAGGTTCTGGAAAGCGACACATGGTGATATTAATCTGCAGTGATAAGTAATTAATCCATCGTTACCCGTTGACTGGTAGACTGAGGAATTTATTCTCTCAAGTCATAATATTAGTAACCGGTTCGATGAGGACAATGGACATACAAGGTGGTAGAGGTAAATCGGATGCATTGTACTCTGATTATGTGAGGATTACAATGGATTCCTTTTAGGCTCTATGCACTATAGTTCAAGAACAAATTACAAGTGGTTAACTAACACTCTTGATATTTAAAAGTGAAACGACAGTTAACCCCACAATTATAGAATAATACAAGGATCTGATTAAATAAATCTAATTTCCTTAATACAATGAGGGTGTATCGATACTTCGGTTTGATAACCAAACCCCTCTAACTCTATTATTCTACATATGATAAACAGATGTATACATAACGAACAAGTCAATCATTTGGGGGATGAAAATGGATATTCTTAGTTGTATTACAAGTAGTGTGGAATTTGATTGAGTATGTGGTGGGATGGCGTCTGGGCTTGACCCTTTCGTATGCCCTATATATAAGCATACTTGATTGAGTGAAATGCTACTTGTATATATAACTAAGGAGAGGCCATTGGGTGGAACATGTGGATTCAATTATTGCAAGTATCTATCATGACATTATGACTGTGTGTATGAACAATTCAAGGTTTTCAATATTCAAACTTATGAACTCACCAACCTAGTGTTGACTGTGTTTTAAATGCATGTTTTCTCAGGTGACGAATAGGTTTAGTCACCAGATTTCAAGTTCATAGCTAGAGGATTTTTAGAAGACCTAGCTGCATTTTGTGTGATCATTACTTTTGGATTGACAAAAACATTGAATCATATTTTGTAGATTTTGTACAGTTACAAGATATAAACACATTGATTCTTTTGGATAGATTTACTTGGTTAAATTATGAACGATACAGTGTAATTTAACTTTGTAATTCTATATCATTGTCATGTTTACATTTCTCAATTATACATCATGTGCTATGCAAACAATCTGATCAATGCGATTATCAAACTATATCGCGCCCAAGGAACCTTCCGCCCGGCAGGAAAGTCGATCTAGCCCGCCGGCTCGGGGTGTGACACACTTTTGGATGTCTTGTACAGTTACAAGATAGAAAACATTTGATTCTTTTGATAGGTTTACCGGGTTAAATTACTGAACATCGATATTGTAATTTAACTTTGTAATCCTAGTTTAATGCTTTATTGTGCTTTAGTTATTCTTAACATTGATGCTATGTAAACAATCTGATCATCACGATTATCACTCACGATATCGCGCCCCGAGAACCTTCCACCCGTCGGGAAACACGATCCGTCCCGCCGGGTCGGGGTGTGACAGATTGGTATCAGAGCTCAAGGTTATAGAGAATAATAGGTCATTTACTTAAACAGTTTGGCCTAGACTATAACTTAGGGACCCTCATGTAGAGAACATAAGATTTAAGTTTGCATTGTGTCTTCTGCATTCGATCACTGCACTAACCAATATCTTTTGGTTATGATCAGAATGCCGCCCAGAAGACAACCGACCCCACAAGTTTCCGCATCACACTCATCTACTCCTACACCGCCAGATTCACCATCGCCACCTCCTCCCCCTCCACACTCTCCACCACCAGGCCCAAGCACTACTCAGATACTAGACCCTGCTACTATTGCTTTGGCAACACTTTCGAGTAGCCAACTGACGAACCAACTGAAGGATGTCATCCCTGAGATGATTAACTGGATTCAAGGCCATGGCAAGAACTCTGGCGATACTACAGGAGAAGCTAGTGGAAACACTAGCCACACTTCAGACTACTCCTACAAGTCCTTTGTAGGATGCAAGCCACCAAGCTTCACTGGTGTTTAGGAGCTGTTGGACTGATCCAATGGCTAGAGAAGATGGAGACCACCCTGGACATAAGCAGTTGTGCAGAACACCACAAGGCCCGATATGATGCAGGCTCTTTTAGCAAGCGGGCCTTATCATGGTGGAACTCCCAAATTCGAGCAAGAGGTAGGGATGAAGCAATGGCAATGCCCTGGGCAGAATTCAAACTTCTTCTGAGGAACGAATTCTGTCCAAAACATGAGTTGCAGAAGCTAGAAGTTGAGCTCTCAAACCATGTGATGAAGGGAGCTGATCACATGACTTTCACCACCCGCTATCATGAACTGGTAGCCTTGGTGCCAGAGATGGTGCCAACTTTGGAGAAGCTGATCGATAGATATGTAGTGGGGTTACCCTCCTGCATTCAAAGCATTGTACTGGCTGCAAATCCCGCAACTTTGGAGTCAGCCATCTCCCTCTCAGCCAAACTTACTGATGTGATGGTGAAGTCAGGTGTCTTAAAGAATGACACTGGAAAAGCTAAGGAAACAACAAGGAAGCCCGAGCACCACCAAAAGAAAAAGCAAAAGGTCGTCAAGAACTATGCGATGGCCACACCACTGAGGCAAGCTCCTGCAGCACCTGTCAATCCTGCACTCAAGAACTATGTTGGAGTGCATCCTCAGTTTACTCATTGCAAGTATCATCATCATCCTACTGCACAGTGTAGGAAGTGCACTAACTGTGGTCGATTTGTCCACTGGGTTGCAAATTGCCGCTCTCCTGCAATGCAAGCTACCAACACTGCTGCTAGAGCATTACCTCCACCACCACCACAAAACCCAGGCATCAAAAACGACAACAGGGGATGCTACAACTATGGAGAAATGGGTCACTTCTCCCGAGACTGTCCGAAGAGAGTGCAACAAGGAGCACAAGCACCTCACGGACGAGCTTTCGTTATTGGAGCTATTGTAGCTCGCCAAGACCATAATGTGGTCACTGGTACATTTCTTTTACATGAATCTTATGCATCTATACTGTTTGACACTGGTGCAGACCAGAGTTTTATATCATCTGATTTTGCACGTCAACTTTGTCTTACTGAGGAAACTTTAGACTCCCCTTACATTATCGAAGTAGCGAATGGAAAGCAAATTACAGTTTGCACTATACTTAGGAACTTCCCACTCACACTCACTGATCACACATTTACCATCGACTTGTTACCGATGGAGTTGGGCAGTTTCGACATCATCGTGGGGATGGACTGGCTATCACTCAATAGAGTTGAAGTCATCTGTTCTGAAAAGCTACTTCGGATTCCAGTGTCGAATGATCGTGTATTGGAAGTTCGTGGGGATCAAGCAAAGCGAAGCGTAAAGATCATATCTTGCATAAAAGCGTGCAAGTGTCTACAAAAGAAATGCATAGCTTTCTTGGCTCACGTGGTGGAGAAAGAGAAAGACAAGAAAACAATACAAGACGTACCGATAGTAAAGGAATACCCCGAAGTGTTTCCTGAAGATCTACCCGGCTTGCCACCTGTGCGACCAGTAGAGTTTCGTATTGATCTAATTCCTGGAGCAACACCTGTTGCTAAATCTCCTTAAAGGTTAGCACCTTCGGAGATGCAGGAATTGTCAAACCAACTACAGGAGCTGCTTGATAAATGTTTCATCCGACCGAGCTACTCACCTTGGGGGGATCCGGTTTTGTTCGTGAAGAAGAAGGATGGATCCTTTCGTATGTGTATATACTACCGGGAGTTAAACAAACTAACCATCAAGAATCGGTATCCATTACCGAGGATTGATTATTTGTTTGATCAATTGCAAGGAGCTCAGTACCTTTCGAAGATCGATTTGCGGTCCGGATACCATCAGCTCAGAGTAAAAGACGAAGACATACCAAAGACGACGTTTCGTACCAAATACGGGCATTACGAGTTTATGGGGATGCCTTTTGGGTTGACGAATGCACCCGCGGTTTTCATGGATCTCAGGAACCGAGTGTGTAAGCCGTACTTAGATCAATTTGTTATTGTTTTCATTGATGACATATTGATCTATTCCAAAAGCAAAGCGGAACACGAGTAACATCTTAGAACGATCTTGGAACTGTTAAAGGAAGAGAAACTCTATGCCAAATTCTCTAAGTGTGAATTTTGGTTAAAAGAGGTCCAATTCCTGGGTCACGTAGTTAACAGTGAGGGAATACATGTTGATCATGCCAAGATCGAAGCAATAAAGGACTGGGACACTTTGAAGACACCTACGGAGATACGTTCCTTTCTAGGCTTAGCAGGCTATTATAGAAGGTTTATCTCAAACTTTTCTAAGATAGCCCTACCACTCACAAAGCTAACATAGAAAAGCGAGCCGTATGTTTGGGAACAAAAGCAAGAAGATGCTTTTCAGACTTTGAAGCAAAAGCTATGTGATGCTCCGATCTTATCTCTCCCAGATGATTGTGATGACTTTGTAGTGTACTGTGATGCATCCCATCAGGGACTCGGCTGTGTGCTGATGCAGCGAGACAAAGTTATCGCATATGCTTCTAAACAACTGAAGACTCATGAGAAGAACTACACTACTCATGACCTGGAACTGGGAGCTGTAATTTTTGCCTTGAAGATCTAGAGACATTACTTATATGGCACCAAGTGTACCATCTTCACTGATCACAAGAGTCTGCAACACATATTTGATCAGAAGGAACTCAACATGTGACAGCGACGTTGGATTGAGCTTCTAAATGATTACGACTGTGTAATAAAGTACCATCCGGGCAAGGCAAATGTTGTAGCTGATGCCTTGAGTCGGGCAAGGCAAATGTTGTAGCTGTGCAGACAAGCTTACACGACGACATCATTCAAGCACAACAAGAAGCCGTTGAACGAGGAAACTTGAAGAAGGAACTAGATTGTGGAGTGGAAAAGCAACTTGAAACAAAGCCCGATGGAATCATCTACAACAAGGATCGTGTATGGATTCCTGCAGTGGATGAGTTGAGAAAGCTTATTTTTGATGAAGCATACAAGACCAAGTACTCCATGCATCCCGGTGCTGATAAAATGTATCAAGACTTACGAGCATTTTATTGGTGGCTGGGTATGAAGAAAGACATAGCCGAGTACGTTGGTCGATGCCTCACGTGTGCCAAAGTGAAGGCAGAACACCAGAAACCGTCAGGTTTACTGGAACAGCCTGAAATTCCACTTTGGAAGTGGGAACAAATAGCTATGGACTTTGTTACTAAGCTACCCCGCACTTCCAGTGGACATGACGCTATTTGGGTTATCGTTGATCGATTAACCAAATCTGCTCATTTCTTGCCGATGCGAGAAACTTACACGATGGATAAACTAGCGAAGCTCTACATCAACGAGATAGTGGTACGTCATGGTGTGCCATTGTCTATCATCTCGGATCGTGATAGCAGATTCACATCAAGGTTCTGGCAATCATTGCAGAAATCTATGGGGACACGTTTAAATCTGAGTACAGCTTATCATCCACAAACGGATGGTCAAAGCGAACGTACTATACTGACCCTGGAGGACATGTTAAGAACTTGTGTTCTAAACTTCGGTGGGAATTGGGATTCTCATTTGCTACCGATCGAATTCCTACAACAACAGCTATCATAGTAGCATCGGATGTGCACCGTTCGAGGCTCTCTATGGTCGCAAGTGTCGATCACCGATCTGTTGGTCAGAAGTGGGAGATAATCGAATAACCGGGCCAGAACTCATTCAAGAAACTACAGGCAAAATTGCTCAGATACAACAAAGGCTACAAGCAACCTGTCACACCCCGAGCCGGCGGGAACGGATCGGGTTTTCCCGTCGGGCGGAAGGTTCCCGAGGCGCGATATCATGAGTGATAATCAAATGATCAGATTGTTTACATAGCACATGATAAGTAAATGAGAAATGCTAACACATCCATGATATAGAATTACAAGATTAAATTACAATGTATCGTTCATAATTTAATCAAGTAAATCTACTAAAAAGAATCAATGTAGCTATATCTTGTGACTGTACAAGATATACAAAAGAGAATTCATTGTTTAGTCATCAACAGTATGCAACATCAAAAGTAGCTAGGTCTTCTAAAAGTCCACTAGCTATTCCATGCATAATAGTAGCTACACCTGTTCATCACCTGAGAAAAACATGTATTTAAACAAAGTCAACACTAGGTTGGTGAGTTTATAAGTATGTTAATTGAAAACCTTGATTCATTCACATGCACAATCACAATGTTCATAATGTCACTTGTATGTTATCTGTTTCACCTGTTCTCTCAATGACTTTTCAATAGTTATATTCACAAATATTATATCATCCTAATAGTGATGCTTATATATTGGGCATATGTAAGAGAACTAAGTCCTAGCCAACATCCCACCACATCACTACTAGAACTCCACACTACTTGCAATACAACTATTGATTTCCATTCCCAATCCATATGTTTGTTTCATTATTGATCACCTGCGATATCATGAATAGAATAATTTGATGATAGCGTTATAGTTATCAAACCGAAGTATTGATAACCATTGTATGCAGTAAGGATGTTAGATTTACTTAATCTGTTCCTTGTATTATTCTATTGTCTGTGGGTTAACTGTTGTTTCACTTTTAATTATTAAAAGTGTTAGTTAACTGTTTGTCATTTGTTCTCCTCATGCAGTGCATAGAGCCTAAAAGGAATCCATGGCCATCCTCACGTAATCAGATTGCAATGCATCCGATTTACCTCTATCACCGTGTGTTTCCATAGCCTTCATCGAAACTGTTACTAGTTATACGACATGATAGAAAATAAATTCCTCAGTCTACTAGTCAACAAATAACGATGGATGATGTACATCTATGATACCATTGTTCTCCATGCGATTAACAAAGTTGAATAAGAACTTGTCTTATTACATTATGTTAATCATGTATGAATGATGTTTGTTATCATGAAGTTACGTTATCATGATTATCATTAAATATTCTCCATATGCTCACCTTGCGATCCTTAAGCCGTAGTAAGAACAAGTCTTATTACCCTTAAGTGACGCATGGCGGTTGATACTCAATGCGTTCATACTATCACATAGTATGTTTTTAAGTTGTAGACTAAGTATTATAAGTACTTGACTTATCACACTTAGTCTAATTAATCGTGGAATGATATTAAGAAGATATTTTATCTTCTTATCATTCATGTATTGTGTAGTGTCATCATGTTTCACTGTAGTAGTTCCCATTGTTTGTTTGTGTATGAATTGTCTCAATGTTTGTTCATGTAAGAATAACTAAGTGTTATAAGATAAAATCTTAAAACTATGTTATTCAAATGTATTGATGATTATGAAATTATATTATCATATTCATCTGAGTTTCCATGTTATCTCATGATCATGCAAGCATGCATACAATGATAAGCGATAATAAACAATTTAATATTATCTAAATCAAAGTATAAATAACATATTAAGCAAAACTTTTAAATAAATAAAAGTAAACATGTTTCTCAGCCCCGAGAGTTTAAAATCAGTAAAGATTAAAGAAAAGGGGCATATGAACTCACCTTGTTGTTGTAGGGTTGACTTAGCTTAAAAGAAGGATGCACACGCTCTTGATTGAACTTGAGTTTGTTTTCACGATCCTGTATTGATTTCACGTTGTATGTAAGCTTATAAGTATCATTTGTGTAGATTTGTGCACGTGTATGTGTTAGCCTTACGGTCGGCTAACCCATCGTAGGTCTCGGTCTTCATTCGGCCCAATTCACTTGTTGTTGATTTCTTGTTCCTCTCAACTCCATGTATCATTATTAAAATTTCTTAGTATAACAATTAAGTTTTACATACAAAGTTATCAACCTTTTATATCTTGATTTTAACTATGTTTTATAGTTTTTCAACTTGTATCAATACATTCAATTTGACAATCTTGTAGTAAATATACTTAGGATGTGATGTAGTTACATGTTGTTCGTGATTATCGACTCGTTTATGTGTTAGGCTACAACATCACCCATGTGGATCAAGTATCAACTTGGGCCGAATGTACTGGGCCAGAACAGCCCTATTGGGCCAAAGGGTATGTGCTGGGCTGAACGCTATGGCTGTTGGGCCGGTTGTTTTTGTGGGAGCCAACAAATGAACGTAGCCACTGCTGGGCCACATCAACCATAATGGGCCAGCATAATTTCTAAATCGTTTGGTATGGTTGCACTGTTGGGCCGAAGGAATTTGATTGAAATAGTGAGCTGGGCCGATTAAGAGTTATGTGGGCCGAGGGTAGTCCTATGGGCCGTTGAAAACGAAATTGGGTCCACGCAAAAGAAGGGGGCCGCATGTTATAGACCGGCTGAACAAGGATGGCAGCGAACCTACTGGTCATCTCTACCAAGGTTCGTGGTTATGCTATAGTTGGCGAATCCAAGGAAGGTTCGGTCAGATTTGTTTGCCATGTGGCAGGTTCGTCGTCCTATTCGAGACTCATAGGTTCATTCATGCTAGCTCCCAGGTTCGGCCAAGATGCAAAGTAGGGTATGTTCATGACCAAGAATTGATTTGTGAGACATGGAAGGTTCGGCTCATGCAGGAAGGTTCAGAGGATGCTAAGGTTCGTCTGCATTGCTTCTGGACCCAGGTTCGTCACCTATAAGGGGTGTTCGACCAAAGCACGAGGGGTTCGGTTGACTGATAGGGTTCGTCCCATGCAAAGGTTCGCCAATTCAAGGTGTCATGGGTTCATCCAAGTGGGTTCGTAGGTAGCACAATGGTTCGGCCAGAGTTGAATATGGCAGGTTTGTTACCATAGGGTTCGTGACTAGGAGAGATGGCCAACCAAGGTTCGGTGACAGCTGGGTGTTCATGGTTCGTGAGCATCATTCGACCATAGGTTCGCAACCCTTACAGGGTTCGGCTGTGCATGTTCGGTAGTCAAGGTGAAAGGTTTGGCCATTCCATCCTCAACCTAAAAGGTTCGGCCGCCATGTCTATCCACGAACCAGCAGCTCTACCATCTTCATCACGAATCCATGGCTGCTGTAGGTTACTCCCATGTTTATGGCTAGGCAGATAGGGCCTCTCGAGTTCGTGTGGTCGAACTGAGTGGGAGTTTAACCGGGTTTCACTAGTGTGGTCGAGTTAAGGTGTTAAAACCCTAATTTTTGGATACTTCATGGCATCATACCTCAGGTTTCAGTGATATTCTTCTCCGATCTGCTGTACTTCTATGTACAGCTCGTTGTTAGCTACGCATGGACACCAAGAACACTCAAATCCGGCCACAAACGAGCAAGATATGGGGGATTAAAGCTTGAATATGGTGATGGTATTCTAGAGAGAGAGAAACCGAAATTTGTAGAGAGAGAGAGTGAGTAGGTGATTGAAGTTATGAGGAATAAATGCTTGTAAATGGGTTTTTATACCCTGGGTGAGTTCGGGTTCATTTTCGTTGCTCGGTTCACGTTTTCGTCGTATATCCGGAAATTTACGCGGAATTAACTTGTAATAATTAAAAGAAATGTTATTTTAATCATTTGATGAGTTTCAAAATTGTAATATGTTATTTATTTAATTTTATTAATTTATTTTTCGTTCGCGTCGTGTATTTGTTTTCGTTTCGTCAAATCGCGTCACCATCGCGTGTATTCGTTCGAATCGTCATTCGAACGAACACGTCGATGGTTTGGCTTTCTGACTTTTGTTTTCTATTTTTCAGTCATCATTTCAGAACGTTAAACTCACAGATATTTTTGTGTGAATCGTCACCCACGCAAACACACTGTCAGTTCGTTATTCTGAAACGACACCGTAATTTATGCTTGAACTATGTTTCCTCACTGTCGGACTCAACTAAACATCCTGTTTTCACTTTGTTTTCACATTGAATTGTCGGCCATCTGATTCCTGTCATCTATGGATATCAGATCGCAACCGATTTGTTATTGTTATTCGTTTGAACACTGTTGTTTCTCATGATCTGTTGTGTTAACTGTACTTAGGTTTTCACTTAAATACACACAACTAATGTTTCAAACGTATGTTGTACTTACAGTATTTAAGTTTTCACAAAAATACGTACAACTTTCTTGTATTTAGAATTCTGTTAATACAAGTACTGTTTATACACATGTATGTACACATAGTTACTGTTGAAAGTACACGCACCGTACGGACTTGCCGGCCGGTCAGGTACTAGTTGTCACACAACCCGAAGCAGACAAAAGAGCTATCCCGATAACGGCGCAAGCCGATGGAATTCCAAGTGGGAGACCGTGTTATGTTAAAGGTGTCCCCATGGAAAGGCGTAGTCCGTTTTGCAAAGAGAGGCAAACTAGCACCACAGTACGTGGGACCGTTCGAGATTGTTGAACGTATTGGTCCTGTGGCGTACAGACTAAGATTACCAGATGAACTTAGTGGTGTACACGACGTGTTTCACGTCTCCAACTTAAAGAAGTGCCTTACTGATGAAACTCTTATCATACCGGTTGAAGAAATTCAATTGGATGAACACTTACATTTTGTTGAAGAACCTTTGGAGATTATGGATCGCAAAGTTAAGAAACTGAGGCGAAGCTGTATTCCGATCGTCAAGGTTCGTTGGAACTCAAAGCGCGGACCTGAGTTTACTTGGGAACGCGAAGATCACATGAAGCACAAATATCCCCAACTGTTTACAAAGGAATTCGTACCGGATAACGATTCTTAAATTTCGGGACGAAATTTCACTAACAAGGGGAGACTGTAACATCAGTGCCGGACGCGTTGCCGGAACAGTGATCGCTACAGTAACTTGCACAGTAACTCAGGTACCCATTACGTGAAACTATGTTTATGCTATTTACACTTGATGCTTGAGACGAAACTATTATGCTATTGGTCTGAAATCTGCTTTAAACCTTATAATTTAACAGTCAGAAAAACATCAGACAACACAGAACTGACACACAGATGCTTGATTTGATGCTATTATGTATAAACGTATGTGAGGTTAAACAGAATGAAATCATAACGATTGTTGTTACAGAAACTAAATTGACGAATTATTCGTATAGGTGACGATCTGTACGAATAAATCTGAAGGTTTAAAGTTCTGAAATGATGATTGGAAAGTAGAATACAAGAATCAGAAAGCCAAACCATCGTCGTGTTCGTTCGAATGACGATTCGAACAAATACGCGCGATGGCGACTCGTTCTGACGAAACGAAAACGATAACGATATGAACGATAATAAGTTTAAGGAAATATAATATTTCCTATTTTACAATTTTGAAACTCATCAGGAATAAATTAAAAAGAAACCACTTTAAAATAAAATATGTAAAATACGCGAAAGAAAATAACGAAACGAGTGAAATAATAAATTACGATAAATAATTTAAGGAAAATGATATTTAAAATAATTATTACTATTAGTCACCTTCTAAACATTCTAAAATAAATTTCTTTTATTTAAGTTACAAAACACGCGCGTAACGTGCCGAAAACGCGACGAAAACGAGAATCGAGCAACTGAAACGAGCCCGAACACCCCCGGGTTATTTAAACCCTAAAGGAGAGAATTTTCTTCATTTATTCCATTTTCACTCTCTCTTTAAAGCACCAAGCCGTCATATCTCTCTCTCTCTCTAAACTCAACCCTTTGAATCATCATAACTCCTTCAAATCTTGACGAAATCGTGAGTTTTTGGTGTCCACTCGAAGATCTCGAGCTCCTTTATCAAGAAGTACAACTAATATAGCGTTTTGACCAGCCATTTTCGAGGTATGAAGCCATAAAGTTCATGAAAATAGGGTTTTCTTGTTGTTGACACACACAAACCCTAAACCGGTTTAGTGCTCTCACACATACCATCTCTACACTCTCGAGAGTTAACTTTTGCATAGGGATAGTCTTAGCACAACACTACAACTGCTCTAAGCTTGACGAGGAAGATGATGCGGTAACAGGTTCGCGAAATGGGAGACGGCCGAACCCTTCCAGGTTGAGCCGAACCTTGTTGGGTACCACCTACCACCGAACCAGTTGACTCCATGCAACAGCCGAACCCTTGCCTCAATTCATCCGCCGAACCTGCTGGTCATCCGCCGAACCTTGCATGGGTCCCGAACCCATTATGTTCCAGCCGAACCTATCTCTAATCACGAACCTTGGGCCAGCCGAAGGTGTACACGGGCGACGAACCTCTCTTTCACCGAACCTCATGCATGGTCTCACCCTCCTATCGCTGAACCTATGTCATCATCATCGATCCTACTGATTGTTAGACGAACCCTAACCACCACCGAACCCATAGGTTCGCTAGGGACATAGCTTGGCCGAACCTATTGACACAAAGGTTCACTGGGGTGAAGAACCAAGTTCCATCGAGTAGTTTAAATTTTAGTATGCAGCCCATGGCATTAGTTTCGGCCCAACAACAATTCCCTTGGCCCAATTCGTCTGCTTCGGCTCAAATCCCTAAGAAACCAAGTAAATCAACCGGTCCATTCACATGTGTTTGGCCCAACAGTTGATACTCGGCCCAAAGAAACTAATTCGGCCCACACAACATAACCGGCCCAAGGCCCAGTTGAATTATTCGGCCTTCACAAGTAAAGATGTAAATTATCATATAAAATCAATAATCACGCAAAATGGGTATGGATTCGACTACTAAACTTACTCTACTACAAATGTGACAAGGGGATTTACTAATGTTGTCTGTAAAGCTTTGAACCTTGTTGTTGAGAACAATAACACATAATTCCAAAATGATGGGTATATGGAATAATCATAACACAAAGCTATGCTACAGGGTGTTAGGAGTTACTAACATTAAAAAAACTTAATTTTCTATACTTAGAATTTTGTAGTTAAGAAACCAAAGTAAATAAACAATTAAATTAGGGCCGAATAAAGACCGAGACTCGTAAGTGTTAGCCAACTTTAGGGCTAACACACACACACACACGGTTCACTACAACTTGTACTTATAAATTACAACCCACTTGAAATCAATACAGGATCTTGAATACAACACCGAACACAACAACGAGCGCGCATATTCTTGTTTTGCTTAGTCAACCACTCCAAACACAAGGTGAGTTCATTTGTCCCTTTTCAAACTTATTTTTTTTACTTCGGGACTGAGAAGCATATTATACATTTTAAGAAATTATTGAAATGTTATTTAATGCTTTTAAACATAAACATGATGCTTACACGGATGTTTATGCTTGGAAACTTTTATTTTGAGAAACTATGTACACTTGATGCTTAAACTATATGCTTGATGCTTATGCTACAAACTAGAAGCTTAAATTATATGCTTGACGCTTATGTTACAAACTAGAAGCTTAAACTATATGCTTGATGCTAACGCTACAAACTAGATGCTTGATGCTTATGCTCTAAACTCTATGGTCAAACTATATGCTAATGCTTGAATCTATATGCTCAAAACTATGATTGTGTGCGACATGCTAAGCTTGTATCTAGTCATGGGCTACGTGATTGCTAAACGACTGCTAGAGCAGAGCTTGTACCCATGCATTGAGATACGTGGAAGCTAAACTATGACGATGCTAAGCTGTTATCTATATGAGAAACACGTAATTGCTAAACGATTGCTAGAGCAAGGCTTGTGTCTGCTTATATGAGATATGTAAATGCTAAACTATTTATGTGTGCACGGATTGTGTCTATGTATGAGATACGTAAATGCTAAACGAATGCTAGAGCAAGGCTTGTATCTTGTATAGGAGACACGTAATTGCTAGACTATTCGGATATTAAGCTTAACTAATTCATGAGATACGTAATGGCTAAACACTGCTAGAGCAGAGCTTGTATCTAGCCGTGGGTTACGTAATTGCTAAACATTGCTAGAGCAGAGCTTGTACCCACGCATGAGATTAGTGAAAGCTAAACTATGGTGTGTGAAACAATGATGCTTGTTCAATTGAGGCTTACATAAATGCTATAAACTTATAAACTTTGAAGCAGTATTCTAAAGCTATGATGAGGACGAGATTGAATGGTAGGTAAAATGCTTAATTATTATTAACAACAGTGTCATATGCGAATTAGTATGTGGTGTGATGGCGTCTGGGCGGGTTGTAGGCTCGACTCAGGGGTATGCCCTATATATAAGCATACCGATTTGGATATTATATGTGATGTTAATGAGGTTAAGGTTTTACCGAAAGAGGTTTGCTAAAGCTATTTTTAAACTTATAAACTACATAAACTCACCAACCATTGTGTTGACTTTGTTTTCTTACATGCTTTCTCAGGTGACGCACAGGAATATGCTTAAGCTTTTGGATTGCAGGCTAAGTTGCCCAGATAGAGGACCTAGTTGATTTTGGAAGCACATCTTTTGTTATTTATACGAATCACTTTTGGATGTCTTGTACAGTTACAAGATAGAAAACATTTGATTCTTTTGATAGGTTTACCGGGTTAAATTACTGAACATCGATATTGTAATTTAACTTTGTAATCCTAGTTTAATGCTTTATTGTGCTTTAGTTATTCTTAACATTGATGCTATGTAAACAATCTGATCATCACGATTATCACTCACGATATCGCGCCCCGAGAACCTTCCGCCCGACGGGAAACACGATCCGTCCCGCCGGTTCGGGGTGTGACAAGTAACTACGTGTATGTATTGTGTTATAAATCGTATTACGTATATGTATAGGTCTATATATTGTACTGGTATTTAAATGTATGTACAAGATTATATATTGTACTGTATGAGTATTGGTTTGTTTGTATAAAAATGAATTGTACTGTTTTAGGTATATGTAGATGTATAGATATTGTACAGTTTGTATAAATGATGGTAAAAATGAATTTTATATGTTCAATAGATGTCTATAATTGTTTTTGTATTGGTTTGCATATTGTAATATATGAACCGGTTTTCTTATTGTACTGTTTTAAAAATTATGTTGTATTGTTTGCATAATGTATTGGTTTTATTATTGTATTGATTTATCTTTTTTCAATACCTGTCTATAATTGTTTAATACTGGTTTTAATATTGTATTGGTTTTCAAATTGTACTGATTTACCTTTTGTGTTGGTTATATTAATGAACATATTGTGTTTTAGGTGTGTGTATATGTTTCAAAATATTGTTGGATGTGATCAGCCATCCTCTGTTACTATTCATAGACCAATTGGAATAAGAAACAAAGGGTCTGGTAGTCATAAACGCTATAAGTGGTTTCGTGAGATATCTTCTTCATAGAAATATGTGGGGAAGAAACAAAAGTGTTGTCTTATATGTGGAAAGAGTAGGCATAATCAATGAAGCTGCATGTTCAAAGAAGATGGTGTTATTTCTAATAATCAAGCTGGTATAACAGAAGATGCTGATAATTGACAAATCCATATGACATAGTAGTTAATTGAATATTTTTCATGTTTTTTTTTACTTTTTCATTTAAATAATGTGATAAATAACAATGTTGATATTTGATGTGTTAGTTTAACACATCCATTTTTGTACATAATCGAGTCCGTTTTCGTAAGTTTTGTATATATTTCGGGTCGTTTTTAGTTCCTTTTTACATTTTAGTGTGTTCGTGCAGGATTGTGTCCCGGAGGAGTGGAAACGAGGGCAAACGGGCATCGGAATCGAGTACGGTTGATCAAGCGAAGAAAACGAAGAAAAAAATCTTAGGAGGTACGCCCCAGGCCACTGCTTGGTCCCAGGCGGTGCGCTTGGGAACATTATCTGAATCCTAGGAATCCGCGCGCAACGCCTGGTCAGGACGACCGGCCGCAGGCGATCCGCCTCCTGACAATTTTGTCTCGCGCGCATTGCCTAGCCCCACGCAAGCCCACTAGGCGATGCGCCTGAGATCAATTTCAGCCCTAAAACCCTATTTTCTTGCCTTCTATAAATGGGACGCTTTTGTGTTGGATTTGAGGGTCTTCTTCTGCGATTTTGGGAACCCTAATCAAGCTGGGAGCTGCTGGAGCTTAACCATGGATTTGAAAGCTTGATTAGAGCTTGTTGGAGTGAAGACTGAAGAGCTTTTTGAGTATTTTTCTATTTTTTTTATGTTTTTAGTTTAAATCAGTAGATTATCATGTATTTAGACATATATCAGATCTGTTTTGCTACTGTTTTGATGTTGGTTGGCTAGATCTAGGGTTATATCTAGGTTTGGGATGATAAAGTTGTGAACTTTGATTATTTTGGACATGATTTATGTTTATGGATGATATATTCATTGTTATCAGTTGTAAATTTTTGATCTTTGATGGTTTTTGCATGTGTTGAATGATTATACTTGATGAATGTTGGATCCATGTGTGTCTAGGAAGGTTTTTCCACAACTAGATGCATGTTAGGCCTACTACGTTGTGTTTTAGGTTAGTTTATGGGTTGTTGATCACAGACATCATTAAGTGTTTTTATTCGCATGTGTGACCTAACCTAGAAATCCGGGAGGTGATAGGTTAGATGGTTGGTCTCTTTCACTTGGGATATTTGAGTTAAACGACCCGGGAGGGCACTGTCTTAGATTTACTTAGGGTTGGTGTCAATCCATGTCAAAGTTGTCACCTTTATAGCCTTCTAGTGTCTTAGGATACACAAGGTTGGAGAAATCTGGGAGGTGATTAACCCGTTGGAGTGCAATTGCATATCGGGAAAATCCGATAAGTCAGTCCAAGTCATCACTTGTCACACTTTCGATTCCCAACCTAGGTATACCAGTTTTCCTCATTGCAATCAGTTTTCAGTTATTGTCCCAGTTTTAGTTGCAGTTTTAGAGTTTAGTTGTTTAGTCAGTTTCAGTCTGAATAGGTTTTCAGAGTTGCACCAACCCCACTCTTTTACTTTATCTTGTCCACAGTCTAGGTTAGTTTGTTAAACTAGTGTCCATTGGTTCGATATCCGGACTTCCACCAGCTATTCTGTCACCGATAGGTACACTTGCCTTCATATCGGTCTAGTTTAGGATTTCCGATTATTACTAGGTGTTTAGGTCAAGTGTAGGTCTAGGTCTTGGATTGCTTATTGTGTCTTTAGTTTAGGTTAGACGGCTTTAATTTAGTCTTGTTTTTAGGTACTGACCGTTACACATCAAGTTTTTAGCGCCGTTGCCGGGATACTAAGCAATAGCAAAGATTACTTAGTTTGTGGCCATTACTTGCTTATTTTCCTATTTTCTTCCCCCTTAGATTAATTTTTCTTTTTAGGGTTAGTTTTATTTTCTTCTTAGTGCCTTTATTTGTTATTTGTTATTTGTTATTTATGCCTTAGATTAGTTTTTTTCTGTGCATATTTGAGTCTTGTTTGCTTGTTTGATTAGGGTGTCGGTAGTTGTATGCCCCACACCCGTTCGCAGGGAGCGCCAGAGTTTGAGCTTACTTCACCGGAGCAGATTTTGCGTGCCCGTCAGCAGGTAAGTTTTCTTGACCCTACTCTTGTTATGGAGCCACCACCACCTACGCCACCGAGGCAGACTGTTCATGAGCTCGCCAGTCATGGAGTTGTTGGAGCCCGATCTGCGATCACACGCCTGGGAGTCAACAACAACAACTGGCAGATCCCTTCACATGTCATGTCCACGATCACGAACTCGACGCGGTTCCATGGCCTTGACGACGAGGACGCCCCCGGCCATCTTTCTCTCTTTGTGCGTATCTGTGAGACTTTTCGCATCAATGGCGTTTCGGAGGAGGCCGTCTATCTTCGTTTTTTTCCATTCACACTCGCGGACCGAGCCGCGACCTGGTTGAATATACTTCCCAGGGACTCTATCAACACTTGGGCTGATCTTCAGACCATGTTTATGAAGAAGTACTATCCTCATTCTAAATCTGCTAGACTGAGAGATCAGATCCATTCGTTCCGGATGGATGATGATGAGCCATATTATTTGGCGTGGGAGAGGTTTAACTCCCTTCTAAGCAGATGCCCCCAGCATGGCCTATCTGATTGGGCCTTAGTTGAGAAGTTCTATAACAAACTGACCTTGGAGACGAAGAGGAGGTTTAATACAGCTACTGGGGGACATATCATGGATAAGAAGGAGCCCGAAGAGTGCGAGGCTATGTTTGAATATTTTGCCTTAGCTGAGTATGAGGATCCATCTTATGTGAGGAGAGCTGCGACGGCTGTTAAGCCCATTGTTGCACCGCCTATTCCGACTCGAGGGATGCATCATGTTACATCCGACATGAGCACTGCTGCTCGATGCGAGATATGTCGGGGGTGGACATAGTACTGTTGAGTGCCCGATTACTGGTCAGGCACAGGCTGAGGCCATCAATTCTGGATGGAACACGTCCTTCAATCCCAACCCTAATTGGAATCAAATACGAATTGGCGAGGCCAGAATCAGGGACAGCACCAGGGTCAGCATCAGCACTCGAATTGGCGAGGCCAGAATCAGCAACAGCAGTGTAACATCTATACATTTAGTCTTGCTAGTCTTAAACAGTGTTAGAACAATGGGTATTCATATCCTATGTGTATTCATATTCAATATGTCAATGTGATTCATGTATTCATGCTTGTGTTACTGTCATAAGATTCTTTTTAGTTTAAGTACAAGTATATAATATTTATTTACAGTCGATTACGCTAGGCAAGAACATTATCGTATTATATCGAAACAGTGGTGGGCTGGCGGCTGATAAGTTAGGTAGCTGGACTCTACGTATGCCCTATACATATACTGCGTTCGGTGTAATAGGATAGTGTTAGTGCGTAGTGTTATGACGAATAGTATGACAAACAAATCAATTAAACAAATCAATTAAACAAATCGTAATGCGTGAGCAAGACTGAGTATCATTATGGGTGACGATTTGTAATGATATGAATGCCAAACTTATAATTACGAATAAACATCAATAAATACACGAAAATAACCAAAAACGTGCATAATTGCGGGTATACACGTAATTATATTCATTTAACGGTCTGACTACGAACAAAAAGTAAAAATAAGTAAAATATTTTTCTTTACATTTTACAATTTTGAAACTCATCAAAAACAATTAAAGAAAACTATTTTACAATTCAAAATATTAATTCCGAAATCGTAATAAAACGCGCGTAAATATACGCGAAACCGAATCCGACCGAACCCGAACACGTGGGGAACCAACCGGGACATAAAAACCTTAAAATTCCAAGTTTTTCTTCAAAAACTTACAGCTCATGAACACTCTCTCTCTACATTCCCGTTTTTCCATTTCTCACACTAGAAAACTTCACTAAATAGACCATAACTTCTTCGTTTCTTATCCAAATCGCGCATATATCAAAACGACCGTCTCGACGAGAGGAAACTGGAAGTACAAGGGATCGGAGCTGATTCGAAGTATTTTGGCCGGAATCTTAGAGAGAAGTTACGGTGCTGAAGGTATGTTTACTATTCATCATCTTCTTCCTTTAAAAATCGGTTTTTAGCTTTCAATACATAAGAACCAGAGCTGAAATTGACTTAAGAACACTTGGGTGAACGGGGATTGTGCTTGTTAATAGCTGAAAAGATCGATGGTAGCATCTGGAAATCAATTTAGATGTAAAGGAAGAATTGGGTTTAAGGGCAATGGAGAAATCCTCAAGTTAATACATAGGTTCCCACTTTTGGTTCTTCTTTCAAGACCTAATAGGGAATCCTCAAGTTAATACATAGGTTCCCACTTTTGGTTATTCTTTTATGTCCTAATGGGGGATCCTCAAGTTAATGCATAGGTTCTCACTTTTGGTTCTTCTTTCAAGACCTAATGGGGGATCCTCAAGTTAATACATAGGTTCCCACTTTTGGTTCTTCTTTCAAGACCTAATGGGGGATCCTCAAGTACTGCATAGGTTCCCACTTTTGGTTCTTCTTTCAAGACCTAATGGGGGATCCTCAAGTCAATACATAGGTTCCCACTTTTGGTTCTTCTTTCAAGACCTAATGGGGGATCCTCAAGTTAACACATAGGTTCCCACTTTTGCTTCTTCTTTATACAAACCTTGTATTTATACAAGGGTTTTTCTATCACCATATTCAATCAAGGGTTTTCAAAACAAGGTATTCATTTAATGGTTTTCAATGTGGTATTTAATCAAGGGTTTTCAAGGAGGTATTCAATCAAGTGTTTTCAAATCATGGAAATCAATAAAGAGTATTCAACTACGGGTTTTCAATCAAGGCATTCAACCTTAAAAACATTAAAGCATGGTGTTCATCATTGCGAACAAACTTATCCACACATCAAGACACTTATTCAATCTTATTCTTATTCTTATAACGTTAGTACTGGGTGATCACAACATGGGAACGCGGGATACGTTTTGGTTACGCCAAGGCTGCGGTTAGCGTTTTAAATTTGTTTTAAAAACTAACTGCAGATTGGATGCGTACAATAATATGGATTTGCTGCTAATTAACTTTACCAGCATAGGTCATATTGACCGTGTACGTCAACACAGTGTTTGTCTTCTGAGTAAACTCATTAGGACATCTCGTGTTGATGCGTTTACTGACTGCTTTCTGACTCCAAACTTAGTTTGGGACTTGATTATATGTTGGCTTTTCTAGTAGACAGTCACACGACTGTTTGCACTCGTTATTCTTACTTGGTGTTAGTTTGGGTTGCAACTATCCATGTCATTTTCATTTAATGTTTTATACGTATGTTTTACAATGCAAATATATATATACAAATGTTAAGCCTATTGTTCTCACCAACTACTTTTGTAGTTGACAGTTACTTTTAACGTGTTTCAGGTAATCAGGTTTAGAGCTTCACAAGGACAACTAAGGAGACCATAGGTAATCAGGTTTCGCAGGGGGTGTGACAGGTTGGTATCAGAGCCAAGGTTGTAGAGAACTAGGAAAAACCCAATAATTAATGGCCTAGACTATAACCTAAGCTACCCCATAAGACTAAGTGCTATAGGCTTGAGGATACTTAGGATCTAAGTAAACTTAAGTTAGCACTAAGACTACAATAAGCTTGGAAGATCTTAGGGATACTTTTCTAATATTAGATATCGAGTCAAGGAATTTGGATCGGAATTCTATAATCTTAGAAACCGAACTAAATTTCTCGAACTCATATTCATCAAAGAATTTCAGAGGCAAAGATCTGTATTCTTAGTATCTTTGATCTGAAATTCTCATCATGTTATCATCATCATGTATTCATCATCATCAGGACTTCCTAATTTAGAATCTGTGTAACAATATTCTTTAGTTGAAGTTCACACCAGGAGATCATTATGCTCAATACTGTAAGTATTGGGAACCTAGGCTAATTAACCTAGGACACATTTACTAAAACCTAAGGTCTTGATTTCAAGTAAATTAAGAACCGCGGTTTACACAATCATAATCATATTCATAGTACAAGAGACAATCATGGATCAATCATAATCAATCAAGAGTTGGGATCCTAGCTTCAAATACTAACGGCGGCTTAACTCTGGCATACTGAGGTGGTGGTGGGCTGGTGGCTGGGCTGGCAGTTTGCTTGACCCTACATATGCCCTATATATAAACTAACTTCAGCATGACAGGGGGAATTCGGCGTGAGTATTTTAGTTGAAGGTCCGGGAGCAACTGAAATCATTGAACATTAGTCAACCATATGAGACACAATCATTTGAGATACAATCATTGTGTGAATCAACCATGCGTGAATCAATCAAGAGTGTGAATCAATCATTGTGTTAACCAACCATCGGTGAGTCACCCATTGTGTGTGAATCAACTAGGTAAACAATCATTATATGTAGTCTTAAGTGGTTACATGCCTAGTACATTCTAACATAGGTTAATAGGACAAATGTAGAGCACACGTTTGATTTAGTTCTACATGTTAACAATTGTTAGTATGTGCACACATAATTCAATCATAATTCAACCATGGATTCAATCATAGTTCAGTTGATAAAGATCATTGGGATTGTTAATCAATCGGACATACTTGTAAATCAAAACAATCATTTTGCCAAATGCTAGCAAGGGCACGATCGTGGTATATCGAAGCGGTGGTGGGATGGCGGCTGGGCTGGCAGTTAGCTTGACCCTACGTATGCCCTATATATAAGCTATCTTCGGTATATCGGGAAAGTGTCAGCGTGTAGGTTTGGTGGGGGGAAACTTATGAACATTTGTACATCATCACATGAGAAGTATGACTAACAAGTTAACTAATGTATGTTAAATGTTGTATGTGTACTTGCTCATATTACAATGGAATGATAATATTAGTAGTAAGAATATATTACTAACTTTATCATGTAAATTCAATTGTATTGTTTCTCATTACTGACCCATTTGTGGCTTTCTCTTCGTAGAATGCCTCCTCGACGTAGCACTAACGGTGAGGGTTTGACAAGTGGCAACGATGATGAGATCAACAAAATTGCCAGAATCATCGCCGTGCATATGAAGGATGTTATTCCGGGCATGGTCATTGATATTACCCAGAATCTTCGGGGAAGTACCAGTGATTCAGCAAACAACTCAAACACCTACGCTACTGTAACTGCTACCTTCACTTTCAAGCAGTTCAACGATACTAAGCCTCCTAAGTACGCTGGTACTGAGGGAGCTACTGGCCTACTGCAATGGCTGGAAAGCATTGAGGATATCCTTGACTTCACCGGATGTCCTAAAAATCTAAAGGTCAAAATGGCCTCAAGCGCTTTCCATAAAGGCGCTCTCACCTGGTGGAATTCCGAGAAGAACACCAGAGGACGTGAGGTTGCTCTAGCCTTACTGTGGGAAAATTTCAAGAACTGAAGAAACTGGAGGCTGAGATGTGGAATTTGGCCCAAGACAGTGGCGAAAATGCAAAATACACGACTCGCTTTCATGAGTTGTGCATCCTGGTGCCATATCTGGTTACTCCTCTATCTCGCAAGATAGAGAAGTACATTGAAGGTTTACCCCTGGTCATCAGGGGAAGTGTTTTGGGAAGTAATCCTACTACCTTGGACACTTACTAAGGAGTATGTCAAAGCTGGTGTACTCACTCGGGAAGGTTATAAGAGGCCACAGACTGATGAAGGAAAAAAGCCTGAGCAGAATCAACCCAAAAAGAAGAAACAGAAGCTGAAGATGATCAAGAATTATGAAGCCATGACTGTAGCTGCACCTATTCAAGCCACTCCTATTACTACTGTTCCACAACCTGCTACGGCCAGAAAGCCTTATACTGGCCCGTACCCATTCTGCACAAAATGCCAATACCATCACTTACCCACTATTCCGTGCAGAAAATGTCTTAAGTGTGGAAGATTTGGACACTTGGCCGTAACATGTCGAGCCACTCATCTTGCTACTACTACCACTACCACTATTCCTACTATTACGGGTGGAAAAGCCTGCTATAACTGCGGAGCAGAGGGACACTTCAGAAAAACAGTGTCCACGTCTCAACAACACTTCTGCTACTGCCACTGCTCGTGCTTTCGTTATTGGAGCTACCGAAGCACGCGAGGAGCCAGCAGTCGTCACGGGTAAAATTCTCATCAACGGTTATTACGTTTCTATCATATTTGATACCGGCGCAGATAAAACTTTTGTCTCTGCCACTACGGCATCATTGTTTAATATACAACCATCTATACATGCTGCTCCATACACGGTAGAAGTAGCTGATGGCAAGACCATACTGGTGAACAAAATAATTCTTGGTTATGAACTAAGGTTAAACGACCATCCCTTCATCATCGATCTTATTCCTATGACACTCGGGAGCTTCGAGGTTGTAGTGGGAATGGATTGGCTGTCCAAAAACCACGCCGAAATTGTATGCTCGGAGAAACTTATTCGAATTCCCCTACCATCCGCGCGAAACGTTAAGAGTCTTTGGGGAAAAACCATGTCGTGAGCTGAAGATTGTATCCTGCATTAAGGTCAGAAAGTATATGAGGAAGAAATACCACGCCTTTCTGGCACACGCGACAGAGAAGAAACCTGAAAAGCAAACAGTTGAAGAAGTTCCGATCATCAGAGATTGTCCAGAAGTGTTTCCAGAAGAATTGCCTGGACTACCACCAATCCGACAAGTGGAGTTTAGAATCGATCTCGTCCCTGGAGCGAACCCAGTGGCGAAGTCACCGTATCGATTAGCACCATCTGAGATGCAAGAACTGTCTATTCAGCTTCAAGAACTTCTAGACAAAGGGTTCATTAGACTGAGTTTCTCTCCATGGGGAGCTCCGGTTCTCTTTGTCAAGAAGAAAGACGGTTCGTTTCGTATGTGCATCGACTATCGTGAGCTAAACAAGTTGACAATCAAGAACAGATATCCTTTACCTAGGATCGATGACATGTTCGATCAATTACAGGGAGCGACTTGCTTTTCTAAAATTGATCTACGATCCAGGTATCACCAGCTGAGGGTAAACGATGAGGATATATCGAAGACGGCGTTTAGGACTCGTTATGGACACTATGAGTTCGGGTTATGCCATTTGGGTTAACCAATGCACCAGCGGTGTTTATGGACGTGATGAATCGAGTCTGTAGGCCATACTTAGATCAGTTTGTTATCGTCTTTATTGATGATATACTGATCTATTCGAAGACTAAACAGGAACATGAGAATCATTTGAGGAAGGTCTTAGAGCTACTAAGAGCTGAACAACTTTATGCCAAATTCTCTAAATGCGAATTTTGGCTAAAGGAAGTTCATTTCTTAGGGCATGTTATCAACAATGATGGGATTCATGTAGACCCAGCAAAGATCGAGGCGATTAAGAACTGGACTACCCCATCTACTCCAACAGAGATTCGTTCATTTCTGGGTCTCGCAGGCTACTACAAAAGGTTCATCGCGAATTTTTCAAAGATCTCATTGCTACTTACCACTCTAACTCAAAAAATTCAAGCATTTATATGGGGGCAGAAACACGAAGATGCATTTCAACTTCTTAAACAGAAGTTATGCAACTCCCCTATCCTTAGTCTTCCAGAGGGCAGTGATGATTTCACTGTCTACTGTGATGCTTCAAACCTTGGTCTCGGTTGTGTACTTATGCAACGAGACAAGGTGATTGTGTATGCTTCAAGACAGCTTAAGGTTCACGAGAAGAATTATACTACTCATGACCTTGAGTTAGGGGCTGTGGTCTTTGCATTGAAGATTTGGAGACACTACCTTTATGGTACCAAATGTGTCATATACACAGATCACAAAAGCCTACAACACATTCTTAATAAAAAAAAACTCAACATGAGGCAACAGCGTTGGGTTGAGCTTTGAACTGATTACGACTGTGAGATTCGTTACCATCCGGGTAAAGCCAATGTGGTGGCGGATGCTCTTAGTCGTAAGGAACCAGTCAAACCAATTCGTGTAAGAGCCATGGAGATCAACACACAACCAAACTTGAAAGATCTGATTCGTATTGCATAACAACAAGTAGTGATAGACAATCAACTGAAGGTAGAGCTAGACTACGGAGTTGAGGGTAAACTAGAACCTCGATCTGATGGGGTTTTATACTTCAACGGCCGCATGTGGATTCCAAAGTCAGAAGAATTGCGCACACTCATCTGTGATGAGGCTCATAAGTCGCGATACTCAGTTCATCCAGGAGCCGATAAGATGTACCAAGACTTGAGAACATCTTATTGGTGGCCTGTAATGAAGAAAGACATAGCATTGTATGTTGGGAAATGTCTAACGTGTTCAAAAGTCAAGGCAGAACATCAGAAGCCTTCGGGACTTCTGCAGCAACCTGAAATTCCTCAATGGAAATGGGAGCAAATTTCCATGGATTTCATAACCAAGTTGCCGAGAACCCCGCGAGGTTACGATTCGATTTGGGTGATTGTTGATCGACTCACCAAATCTGCTCATTTTCTCCCAATCCGAGAGGATTACAAAATGGAGAAGTTATCCACTTTGTACATCAACGAAATCATCGCTCGTCATGGTACTCCAACATCAATCATATCCGATCGTGATAGCCTTTTCACTTCTCGTTTTTAGCAATCATTGCAAAAGGCTTTGGGAACCTGTGTTAATCTTAGCATGGCGTATCATCCCCAAACCGACGGTCAAAGCGAAAGGACTATCCAAACACTCGAGGACATGCTTCGTTCTTGTGTGATCGACTTCGGTGGGAGTTGGGATACTCACCTTCCACTTATCGAGTTTTCTTACAACAATAGTTATCATACAAGCATTCAATGTGCACCATTCGAAGCTTTATATGGTAGAAAATGCCCATCACCAGTCTGCTGGACCGAGGTTTGTGACTCACAGGTCGTTGGGTCTGAACTCATTCAAGAAACAACCGACAAAATCACAATCATTCAATCAAGGCTTAAGGCCGCACGAGATCGGCAGAAGAGTTATGCTGATCGACGTCGGAAACCGCTTGAGTTTCAAGTCGGTGACCGAGTTCTACTCAAGGTTTCTCCCTGGAAAGGCGTTGTTCGATTCGGGAAGAAAGGGAAACTTGCACCAAGGTACGTTGGACCTTTTGAGATTCTGGAAAGGATTGGTCCCGTAGCCTACAAACTAAAACTTCTAGTGGAGCTAAGCAATGTTCACGATACGTTTCGTGTATCAAATCTTAAGAAATGCTTGGCAGATCATGATGTTCAGATTCCACTGGAAGACATTCAGATTCAAAACAACATGCAATTCATATAACGTCTGGTTGAGATCATGGATTATGAAGTCAAGAAACTCAAACGTAGCCGTATCCCGATCATAAAGGTACGGTGGGAGGGAAAACGTGGTGCTGAGTTCACCTGGGAACGTGAAGACCAGATGAAGCTCAAGTACCCTAATCTTTTTACAGTATCTTCGACTAGTTAATTTCGGGATGAAATTCCCTTGACTAGGGGAGACTGTAACATCTATACATTTAGTCATGCTAGTCATAAACAGTGTTAGAACAATAGGTATTCATATCCCATGTGTATTCATATTCAATATGTCAATGTGATTCATATATTCATGCTTGTGTTACTGTCATAGGATTCTTTTTAGTTTAAGTACAAGTATATAATATTTATTTACATTCGATTACGCTAGGCAAGAACAATATCGTATTATATCGAAACAGTGGTGGGTTGGCGGTTGATTAGGCAGGTAGCTGGACTCTACGCATGCCCTATACATATACTGCGTTCGGTGTAATAGGATAGTGTTAGTGCGCAGTGTTATGACGAATAGTATGACAAACAAATCAATTAAACAAAATCGTAATGCGTGAGCAAGACTGAGTATCATTATGGGTGACGATTCGTAATGATATGAATGTCGAATTTATAATTACGAATAAACGTCAATAAATACGCAAAAACGACCAAAAACGTGCATAATTGCGGGCATACACGTAATTATATTCGTTTAACGGTCTGACTGCGAACGAAAAGTAAAAATAAGTAAAATATTTTATTTTACAATTTACAATTTTGAAACCCATCAAAAACATTTAAAGAAAACTATTTTACAATTTAAAATATTAATTCCGTAATCGTAATAAAACGCGCGTAAAAATACGCGAAACCGAACCCGACTGAACCCGAACACGCGGGGAACCAACCGGGACATAAAAACCTTAAAATTCCTTGTTTTTCTTCAAAAACTTGCAGCTCAAGAACACTCTCTCTCTACATTCCCGTTTTTCCATTTCTCACACTAAACTTCACTAAATCGACCATAACTTCTTCGTTTCTTATCCAAATCGCGCATATAATATATTAAAACGACCGTCTCAACGAGAGGAAGCTGGAAGTACAAGAGATCGGGGCTGATTTGAAATATTTTGGCCGGAATCTTAGAGAGAAGTAACAGTGCTGAAGGTATGTTTACTATTCATCATCTTCTTCCTTTAAAAATCGGTTTTCAGCTTTCAATACTTAAGAACCAGAGCTGAAATCGCCTAAAGAACACTTGGGTGAACGGCGATTGTGCTTGTTAATAGCTGATAAGATTGATGGTAGCATCTGGAAATCATTTTAGATGTAAAGGAAGAAATGGGTTTAAGGGCTATGGAGAAATCCTCAAGTTAATACATAGGTTCCACTTTTGGTTCTTCTTTCAAGACCTAATGGGAGATCCTCAAGTTAATACATAGGTTCCCACTTTTTGTTCTTCTTTCAAGACCTAATGGGGGATTGTCAAGTTAATATATAGGTTCCAACTTTTGGTTCTTCTTTCAAGACCTAATTGGGGATCCTTAAGTAATGCATAGCTTCCCACTTTTGGTTCTTCTTTCAAGACCTAATGGGGGATCCTCAAGTTAATACATAGGTTCCCACTTTTGGTTCTTTTTTCAAGACCTAATAGGGGATCCTCTAGTTAATGCATAGATTCCCACTTTTGGTTCTTCTTTCAAGACATAATGGGGGATCCTCAAGTAAATACATAGGTTCCCACTTTTGGTTCTTCTTTCAAGACCTAACGAGGGATCCTCAAGTAATGCATAGGTTCCCACTTTTGGTTCTTCTTTCAAGACCTAATGGGGGATCCTCAAGTTAATACATAGGTTTCCCACTTTTGATTCTTCTTTCAAGACCTAATGGGGGATCCTGAAGTTAATGCATAGGTTCCCACTTTTGGTTCTTCTTTCAAGACCTAATGAGGGATCCTCAAGTTAATACATAGGTTCCCACTTTGGGTTCTACTTTGAAGAGCTAATGGGGATCCTCAAGTTAATGCATAGGTTCCCACTTTTGGTTCTTCTTTCAAGACCTAATGGGGGATCCTCAAGTTAATACACAGGTTCCCACTTTTGGTTCTTCTTTCAAGACCTAATGGGGGATCCTCAAGTTAATACATAGGTTCCCACTTTTGGTTCTTCTTTAAAGACCTAATGGGGGATCCTCAAGTTAATGCATAGGTTTCCACATTTGGTTCTTTCAAAACCTAATGGGGGATCCTCAAGTTAATACATAGGTTCCCTCTTTTGGTTCTTCTTTGAAGACCAAATGGGGATCCTGAAGGTAATGCATAGGTTCTCACTTTTGGTTCTTCTTTCAAGACCTAATAGGGGATCCTCAAGTTAATACATAGGTTCCCATTTTTGGTTCTTCTTTCAAGACCTAATGGGAGATCCTCAAGTTAATCCATAGGTTCCCACTTTTTGTTCTTCTTTCAAGACCTAATGGGGGATTGTCAAGTTAATATATAGGTTCCAACTTTTGGTTCTTTTTTCAAGACCTAATGTTGGATCCTCAAGTAATGCATAGGTTCCCACTTTTGGTTCTTCTTTCAAGACCTAATAGGGGATCCTCAAGTTAATACATAGGTTCTCACTTTAGGTTCTTTTTTCGAGACCTAATAGGGGATCCTCAAGTTAATGCATAGATTCCCACTTTTGGTTCTTCTTTCAAGACCTAATTGGCGATCCTCATGTAAATACATAGGATCCCACTTTTGGTTCTTCTTTCAAGACCTAATGGGGGATCCTCAAGTAATGCATAGGTTCCCACTTTTGGTTCTTCTTTCAAGACCTAATGGGGGATCCTCAAGTTAATACATTGGTTTCCCACTTTTGATTCTTCTTTCAAGACCTAATGGGGGATCCTCAAGTTAATGCATAGGTTCCCACTTTTGGTTCTTCTTTCATGACCAAATGAGGGATCCTCAAGTTAATACATAGGTTCCCACTTTGGGTTCTTCTTTGAAGAGCTAATGGGGATCCTCAAGTTAATGCATAGGTTCCCACTTTTGGTTCTTTTTTCAAGACCTAATTGGCGATCCTCAAGTAAATACATAGGTTCCCACTTTTGGTTTTTCTTTCAAGACCTAATGGGGGATCCTTAAGTAATGCATAGGTTCCCACTTTTGGTTCTTCTTTCAAGACCTAATGGGGGATCCTCAAGTTAATACATTGGTTTCCCACTTTTGATTCTTCTTTCAAGACCTAATGGGGGATCCTCAAGTTAATGCATAGGTTCCCTCTTTTGGTTCTTCTTTCAAGACCTAATGAGGGATTCTCAAGTTAACACATAGGTTCCCACTTTGGGTTCTTCTTTGAAGAGCTAATGGGGATCCTCAAGTTAATATATAGGTTCCCACTTTTGGTTCTTCTTTCAAGACCTAATGGGGGATCCTCAAATTAATACATAGGTTCCCACTTTTTGTTCTTCTTTCAAGACCTAATGGGGGATCCTCAAGTTAATACGTAGGTTCCCACTTTTGGTTCTTCTTTCAAGACCTAATGGGGGATCCTCAAGTTAATGCATAGGTTCCCACTTTTGGTTCTTCTATCAAGACCTAATGGGGATCCTCAAGTTAATGCATAGGTTCTCACTTTTGGTTCTTCTTTCAAGACCTAATGGGGGATCCTCAAGTTAATACATAGGTTTCCACTTTTGGTTCTTCTTTCAAGACCTAATGTGGAATCCTCAAGTTAATACATAGGTTCCCACTTTTGGTTCTTCTTTAAAGACCTAATGGGGGATCCTCAAGTTAATGCATAGATTCCCACTTTTGGTTCTTCTTTCAAGACCTAATGGGGGATCCTCAAGTTAATGCATAGGTTCCCACTTTTAGTTCTTCTTTGAAGACCTAATGGGGGATCCTCAAGTTAATACATAGGTTCCCACTTTTGGTTCTTCTTTGAAGACCTAATGGGGATCCTCAAGTTAATGCATAGGTTCCCACTTTTGGTTCTTCTTTCAGGACCTAATGGGGGATCCTCAGGTTAATACATAGGTTCCCACTTTTGGTTGTTCTTTCAAGACCTAATGGGGGATCCTCAAGTTAATACATAGGTTCCAACTTTTGGTTCTTCTTTATAGACCTAATGGGGGATCCTCAAGTTAATGCATAGGTTCCCACTTTTGGTTCTTCTTTCAAGACCTAATGGGGGATCCTCAAGTAATGCATAGGTTCCCACTTTTGGTTCTTCTTTCAAGACCTAATGGGGGATCCTCAACTTAATACCTAGGTTCCCACTTTTGGTTCTTCTTTCATGACCTAATGGGGGATACTCAATTTAATACATAGGTTCCCACTTTTGGTTCTTCTTTGAAGACCTAATGGGGGATCCAGAACACCCGTTTTCTTTACAAGGAAGTCAATCATGTTTTCAAGGATGTTATAATGTTCCTAAACATAACAATTATACAAATCCATATTCATTAACAGGTTAACACGACTCAATCAATCGATCAAAGTTTATAACATATTAAATCTTATATTATATGTATGATTACAATGATATAGGAACCAGTTAGAGGTCTATTTGCATGCTACTTGTTCAGGTTCAGAGTCTAATGCTGTCAGATGAGAACATTAGCCCCTCTTTTACTGTTTTTACAACTGTTTTGGGTGGAACACGTGACCAAACACCTTTTGTAGTTCAACTTTTGTATTACAACTTTTCAACTACAGTATTCACTATTCTTTGCAACAATCAAAAGGTTTACTCTTATATTCTACCGTCGTTGCGACGTTTAATTTCATTCTAATAAAAGGTTTTATAAAAGGTTTTATTAAAAGTTTTATAAACTGTTTTACCACCTGTTTTATACAAAAATGGTTTTATAAATGTTGACCACTTTTAAAGGATAGATTTTATAAACTCTTTTAAACATTAACTTGTGTTTTCTAAATAAATGTTTTAGTAAATGTTTTCGTACAAACCTTGTATTTATACAAGGGTTTTTCTATCACCATATTCAATCAAGGGTTTTCAAAACAAGGTATTCATTTAATGGTTTTCAATGTGGTATTTAATCAAGGGTTTTCAAGGAGGTATTCAATCAAGTGTTTTCAAATCATGGAAATCAATAAAGAGTATTCAACTACAGGTTTTCAATCAAGGCATTCAACCTTAAAAACATAAAAGCATGCTGTTCATCATTGCGAACAAACTTATCCACACATCAAGACACTTATTCAATCTTATTCTTATTCTTATAACGTTAGTACTGGGTGATCACAACAAGGGAACGCGGGACACGTTTTGGTTACGCCAAGGCTGCGGTTAGCATTTTAAATTTGTTTTAAAAACTAACTGCAGATTGGATGCGTACAGTAATATGGATTTGCTGCTAATTAACTTTACCAGCATAGGTCATATTGACTGTGTACGTCAACACAGAGTTTGTCTTCTGAGTAAACTCATTAGTACATCTCGTGTTGATGCGTTTACTGACTGCTTTTTGACTCCAAACATAGTTTGCGACTTGATTATATGTTGACTTTTCTAATAGACAGTTACATGACTGTTTGCACACGTTATTCTTACTTGGTGTTAGTTTGGGTTGCAACTATCCATGTCATTTTCATTCAATGTTTTATACATATGTTTTACAATGCAAATATAGATATATACAAATGTTTAGCCTATTGTTCTCACCAACTACTTTTGTAGTTGACAGTTACTTTTCACGTGTTTCAGGTAATAAGGTTTAGAGCTTCACAAGGACAACTAAGGAGACCATAGTTAAGATATAACAAGATGAAGAAACAAGCTAGGATGGATTAGAAACTCACATAATCCTAATTGTTTATTTGTCTTGTCTGAGTCTTATTTTGTATACAATATTTTTGGGCCTGTAGTTGTCATTCTTTTGGTAGACAGATAGAATGTTAGTAACTAAACAATGTCTAAACTTTATGAAACTTAGTAATGCATTGTGGTTGTTCTTATTCAATACTTGTGCATGATTCAACCATCGATCGTCACTGCGCCGTGGATTCCGCACACGGCGCAGGGGGTGTGACAGGTTGCTATCAGAGCCAAGGTTGTAGAGAACTAGGAAAAACCCAATAATTAATGGCCTAGACTATAACCTAAGCTACCCCATAAGACTAAGTGCTATAGGCTTGAGGATACTTAGGATCTAAGACACTTAAGTTAGCACTAAGACTACAATAAGCTTGGAAGATCTTAGGGATACTTTTCTAAGATTAGATATCAAGTCATGGAATTTGGATCGGAATTCAATAATCTTAGAAACCGAACTAATGAGAGTGGCTAAGGAGCCAGAGATTGATTTGACTAAGCTTCCATACCCTGCACGTGCATTGCAGTTGAAGCGTGATCAGGAGTATGGACACTTTTTGGAGATGTTTAAGCAGCTTAAGATCAATCTCCCATTTGTAGAGGCCGTCCAGCATATGCCCAAATATGCTAAATTCTTGAAAGACCTTCTATCTAACAAGAAGAAATTGTAGACACTCTCTACCGTTACTTTGGGAGCTAGGTGCTCGGCATTGGTTTAGAACAAACTGCCAGAGAAGCTCGAGGTTCCAAGGATTTTTCACTATTCCCTGTCTCTTTGGCGGTTCTTCTATGAACCATGCATTGGCTGATCTAGGTGCTAGCATCAATTTGATGCCATACTCGATTTATAAGCAGCTAGATCTTGGAGAGCCGACACTTACATGCATGAGCCTGTCATTGGCTGATCGGTCAGTCAAGTATCCTAGGGGGATTGTTGAGAATGTCTTGGTGAAGGTGGACAAGTTTGTCTTCCCCATGGATTTTGTTATTCTTGACATGCAGGCTGATGACCGAGTTCCCCTCATCATGGGACGACCCTTCCTTCGCACAGCGAAGGCGATGATTGATGTGTATGAGGGGAAGATCTCATTGCGTGTTGGAGATGATACCGTCACCTTTGATGTGGTGAAGTCCATGAAGAACTCCAGTGGTCAGGACGATTAGGTTTACTTCCTTGATGCATTTTTCTCTACGATGGATTGTTGCCTGGACTACATCAGTGGAGTCGATCTGTTGGGAGATCAGGACTTAGGTGACGGGGATGAGAGAGTTGAGGTAGTGGGAGATAAGGTCCATGCTGCTGCTATTGAGGCTTATCTTGATTATATTCCTAGCAGTTTGGCAATAGAGCCTCTTGTTTATCCCACAGTATTTGAGGTTGAGAGTTCTGAGCCGGCTGACAAGCCATCTGTTGAGGCTCCCCCATCATTAGAGCTAAAGGAGTTTCCACCTCACCTTGAGTATGCATTCCTTGATGGGGACTCTGATATACCTGTCATCATTTCAGCAGCTCTGACACATGTAGAGAAGAGTAGACTTATTAGTGTGCTGAGGGAGCACAAGAAGGCGATAACATGGAAGTTGATGGACATCAAGGGTATTCACCCTTCTTTCTATACACATCGCATACTGCTTGAGGAGAATTTCAAGCCAGTGGTTCAGCCACAGAGACGACTTAATCCTAACATAGGTGAGGTGGTGAAGAAGGAGGTCCTTAGATTGTTAGACGCTGGGCTCATATACCCCATTTCTGATTCTTCATGGGTGAGCCCAGTACATGTGATCCCTAAGAAGGGTGGGATGACTGTGGTGGTGAATGAGAAGAAGGAGATAGTTCCCACCCGGACAGTCACCGGATGGAGGGTGTGCATAGATTATCGGAAGTTGAATGACGCCACACGAAAGGACCACTTCCCCCTCCCGTTTTTTGATCAGATGCTGGAGCGTTTGTCAGGGTAGCAGTTTTACTGTTTCGTTGACGGTCTCTCAGGTTATTACCAGATCCCGATTGCACTAGAGGATTAGGAGAAAACCACTTTTGCATGCCCGTACGGTACTTTTGCATAACGCCGTATGCCTTTTGGGTTATGTAACGCTCCAGCCACTTTTTTGAGATGCATGGTTGCCATCTTCCAGGACATGATCGAGACTTCTATGGAGGTATTTATGGATGATTTTTCTGTGTTTGGAAGTTCTTTCGATCATTGTTTGACTAACCTGGAGAAGATGCTCAGGAGATGTGTTGAGACCAATCTTATGCTCAACTGGGAGAAATGCCATTTCATGGTCACCGAGGGGATTGTTCTTGGACATAAGATATCCTGTGATGGCATCCATGTTGATAAAGCAAAGATTGAGAATTAGCAAGCTTCCTCCTCCTAGTTGTTCGTAGCTTTTTAGGTCATGCAAGATTCTACAGACGCTTCATTAAAGTTTTTTCTAAGATCACTCGACCTATCACTCGTCTTCTTGAGAAGGATGTGGAGTTTGTTTTTGATGATGAGTTTCTTAGAGCCTTCGAGTATTTGAAGGAGAGGATGGTAAGCGCCCCCATTTTGATAGCCCCCAGACTTGAGCCGTCCGTTCGAGCTCATGTGCGATGCGAGTGATTTCACTGTGGGGCTGTCCTTGTGTAACATCACTGTATTTCCGGTCGTCCGTACATCCGTACGATTGTGCTGTTACGACCTGTGGTTTATAATTATTAATGATGATGTATTATTTGGTGATTATCACTGTTATTGGTATACATACTTAGAGCATATTATTATACGCGTAAACCATGGGAAGTTTAGTTGTAACCCAACTAAACAAAAACCAGAGAGTTTATCGCAGATGAATACTCGGATTATGAATTTTGGTTTGGAATGAAAGGGGTTAAGAGTTGATTATGGTTTGGTTGCTAAACATAGTCAAGGACAAATGGTCATGGGTTATCGAAATAGCGGTGGGATGGTGTTGGGGAGGTTGCGATCTACCCCTGCATATGCCCTATATATATGCATATTTCGGTCTATCATGGATGTGTCAGTGGTATGGTTTAGTGGGTTTTGGATTGGGATTGATAATACTAAAGTTAATAAAATAATAGAAGTATAATTGAAATTAATTATGCAATGGTGAGGTTACGAACATAATTTAAACGCGAATGTTAATTCAGAAATATTAACTTAATAAATGTATTCGCATGGGTGACGATTCACACGAATATAATTATTGGGAATAGTATTCTGAAATGATATTCCATAAATTGTAAATCGAATCGAAATATGATAGAGCGTTGGATTCGCAAAGATAACGATCTTTACGAATACGTACATGAGTAACGCGTTTCGAAGAGATAACAAAATAATATTTAATGATATTTAAATAAGAAAAATAAATTAAAAACGTTTATTAGGAATTACAACCTAAAACGAAAACGAACGGATTGTCTTATTTAAATGATTAATTTAATGAAAAAAACGGAAATATTTTGTTTAAACGATTTTATTTAAAAACCATTTTATTAAAGCAAAACATAATTGTATGAATGTTTTATGTTTAAAAACGTGTTTACGTTAAAAACCGAACATTTGTTATATTTTATCGCGATATAAACGAGACCGAGCACGCAGGAATCGATCGGGCTATAAAAGCCCATTTTTTCTTCTTCTTCCTCATATCTTGCAAGAACTTTCTCTCTCTAAACACACACCCACGCCACTTTCTCTCTCAAGAACTTCTCTCTACGATTTCTCCTTCGTTACTCAATGGATTCACGAGATATTGGCGCCTAAACGACCGCATGAACGAGAGGAAAAAGGAGATACAAAGAAACCCTGTTTTCAACCGACAAATCGAGGTAAATCTGATGTTTTATTTTTGGTTTTGTGGTAAATCATAAACCCCATAACCCATTGATGTTATAACTGGTTTAGAACACTAGAAAACCCTCAAATAAACGTGTATGAGCATAGAGGACACATGGATGAACATGTAGTACAAGGGAGCTCGATGATGATGATGGTATACACAGGGTTCGCGGCCAAAGCTGAGACGACCGAACCTTTTGATCCACGCCACTGTGATGGGCGAACCAGCTCTCACTTAGCCGAATCAACTGGTTGTCATGAACCTAAAGGAAACAAACCTGTATGGGCGGGAAAACAAAGGGGTGGCCGAACCATGCATTTCAACCGAACCCATGCACAGCCCACGAACCGTAGTGAGCCGAACCAGTAGGGGCGAACCTAATTAGGCGAACCATCACGAGGGGCGAACCTTGGAGCTAAAACACTCGGCGAAACTTTTCATGGCCAACCTATCCCACGAACCCTGGGCTGAGGGCCGAACCTGGATCCTCAAAATCACACCGAACCCTCCTGTTGGGCCTGCGAACCTATAGCCGAAGCATTTCCCTTGGCCGAACCCTTGGCCATAGCCTCTTCTTTCAGCCGAACCTTTGCCTTATGGTTTACCTTTATCAGCCGAACCTATGCATAAAAATGACATAGGTTCGCTGCCCCATGGGGAAACAAAACCTTAATTCATTTAACTAGGAGATTAAGGAGGAATGGAGGGCAAGATTATGTATATACATGTACACATATATAAAATCATGCATGCATGGGCAAATATGGCCACCACCTTTTTTTTAAATACATAAATTTGATTAAAGGATTAAATGTACAATGTAAACTTTGATTTGTAGTACTAATTATAATTTCACAAAAATTTAAGGAGGTTTTAAATTGTTAAATGGTGGTGGGTTTAAGGGGTCATGTACATGTGTATAGATATGTACAAAACTAAAATTATTATCTCGAGTGTACGTATCTATGGGAATTAAAACATGAGGATTGTAGATAATTATCATCATTAGCAGTTAAAAACTGACAAAGTTCCAATTGCATGATAAAATATGATAGGATTCTAGGTGTTACAATGTAACTTAGAATAAATAAACTAAGTTAATTCAACACTTAAGAATTTAAAGTAAATACTTATGAAAACAAACACATATAAATTACAGATTGTTGAGTTACTTGAGTTCGTATACGCGAGCGCGCATTCCACGAAGATATTGATTCTAAGGACTCAGGTGAGTTCTCATAACCTCCCTTTTAAACTGTTTTTTTTAAACTCGGAGGTGAAACATGTATACCAAACCTTATATATTTATTTGATAACACATGGATGACACTTGTTTACTTGTATGATATTCATATATATGGATGATCATATTCCATGAGTTGTCGCTAATGACTCCGGTCATTCGTAACGACTGCATGTATTGTCACTATTCCATGAGTTGTAGCTAATGACTTCGTGTCATTTGCGACGACTGCATGTATTGTCACTACTCCGTGGGTCGTTGTGGTTGACTTCGGTCATCCACAATGATTGCATGTATTGTCACATGGATTTCCACAATTCCGTGTGTCGTTGTCATTGACCTCGGTCATACACAATGATGCATGTATTGTCATTTATACTAATTGAGAATATTGATGGATTATGATTGGTTGATTGAACATATGAATAATTATCTATGAGTTATTGACTTATGTGATTATGTGATGGATTGTGTGTTTGGATTATGTGTTTGGATTGTGTATTGGATATTGTGTTGGATTATCTCGTAGGTGCTCATGTGGATTTTCTTAAGAAAGCATAAACTCTTAAAACCATTTTGCAAAATATTTTTATATAAAACTTATGATTACTCACCAACTACTTTGTAGTTGACACTTGATTTACATGTTTCAGGTAATGAAGCAAAGTAGGTTGAGAAAGATGAACTCACACTTTTGGACATCATCACATAGGAATCTTGGACTTAGCTAAATAACTGAAATTCTGGCGATTAGAATTTAGTTAGATAGCTAAATCTCTTTTGTATTTGATGTAACTAATTCATGATAGACATGATTTTTGTGTAATTAATTTGGGTGATTAAATGATTTGTGATGATTTAATTTAGATGCCCACGAGCTTTTGAACAATCTACACATCCCTCGTGGCATCCCGACGTTTCCGCCATCGGTCGAGGTGTTACACCTGGGGCAGAGGGTGGATAAGCATTTCCACCCTATTTATTATGCGAGTAAGACCTTAGATGCCGCCCAGGAAAATTATACGACTACTGAGAAGGAGTTGTTGGCGTTAGTCTACGCATTCGATAAATTTAGGTCTTATCTCGTTCTCTCCAAGAATGTTGTCTATACTGATCATGCGGCTATGTGTTACCTTTTTGCTAAAAAAGGACGCGAAGCCAAGACTGATCCGGTGGATCCTCCTTCTGTCAGAGTTTGATATCGAGATCAAGGACAAGAAGGGAGCTGAGAACGTAGCCGCCGACCATTTGTCTAGACTTAAGGATCCGAAGAGGGAGCTCATTCGCGAGGGCGCGACGAGGGATAGGTTTCCCCAGAAGATGCTGATGAGCGTGGGGATAGGTGAGATCTACCTCACGGAGAGGCTGGATGAAAAATTACCGTGGTTTTCAGACATTGCCAACTATTTGGCCAATGGTTTCCTTCTTAAGGGTTTGACATCTCAGCAGCGCAAGAAATTCTTTGCTGACACGAGGCATTACATTTGGGATGCGCCTTACCTCTTCCGTGTGGGTGTTGATCAGGTTTTTAGGAGGTGTGTGAGCAAATAGGAAGGATTAGAGATCCTTAGGAACTGTCATGAGGGGCTTACCGGTGGGCATCACGGACCTTCTTCCACCGTGAAGAAGGTATTTGATTCTGGTTTTTATTGGCCCACCATTTTTAAGGATTCTCATGAGTTGGTTAGGAAGTGCGATTCCTGTCAGAGGACAGGAAACATCTCATCCAGGAATGAGATGCCCCAGCATCCTATTCAGGTTGTTGATATTTTTGATATCTGGGGCATTGATTTCATGAGACCTTTCCCTGCTTATCGAGGGAACAAGTACATCCTCGTTGCGATTGACTATGTTTCTAAGTGGGTGGAGGCACAGGCGCTCCCCACTAATGACGCGCGAGTGGTGGTGAGATTTCTGAAGCACTTGTTTTGCAGGTTCGGGACCCCGAGAGCGTTGATCAGTGACCGTGGCACGCACTTTTGCAATGCCCAGATGGACAAAATGCTAGCCAAGTACGGGGTCACCACCGATTTTCGACCGCATACCATCCGCAAACGTTCGGTCAGGTGGAAATCGCGAATTGGGGAGTGAAGAGGCTTTTGGAAAGGACTGTCGGCCACACTAGGAAAGATTGGGCTGACAAACTAGATGACGCCTTGTGGGCTTTTAGGACTGCGTTTAAGAATCCGATTGGGACGACTCCCTATCGCATGGTCTATGGTAAAGCCTGCCATCTGCCGGTAGAGCTTCAGCACAAAGCCTTTTGGGCTTTGAAGGCTGTGAATTTGGATTTGTCACAGGCCGCCAAGCACCGGTTCCTCCAGATGCACGAGCTGGATGAGCTACGCGACGAGGCGTACGCTTGTTCGTGGAATTACAAAGAGCGCACGAAGGCGGTGCACGACAAGAGGTTGAAGAAGGTGAATGAGTTCGCGAAGGGTGATCGAGTCCTGGTTTATGACTCGAGGCTGAGGCTCTTCCCAGGAAAGCTAAAGTCTAGGTGGAGATGCCCGTTTGTTATTCGCTAGGTGTTTCCGCATGGTGCGGTGAAATTGGAATCGGGTGACCATACATGGAAGGTCAATGGACATCGTTTGAAGCCCTACATTGGAGGCCTGATTCCGTCTGATGAGGAGGTTGTTCTCCTCGAATCCCGTGCAGGTTAGGGATTCGAGCTTCAGCCCAACTTGTATATAGTGTACCTAGCTTTAGTTTAAGCTTATCGAGTTTTGAGTGATCGGTGATCTATTTGTGTTTGCACGACCGTGTCGGATTCAAGTGTGGGTATGTCATGACGTTCGATATTACCATTTCGGACAATTGATTACCTTTAATTGCTTAGAATTTGATTTATTTATACATCACGATTCATTTAACTCGATTTTTCTTGTATTTCTATTGGGTTCATTTTGGTTTAAATTTATTAGGATTTCATTTCGTTTTAGTGCTAGTTTAATTTTACTTTATTAGAATTTTAATTAAGTTTTAGATTAAATAGTTACAGTATTTAGGATTTAATTTAGTCTAAAATTTAATTAGTTTTATTTTATTTTTTTAAGAATTTCTTTTAGTTTTATATTAAAAAAAATGAAAAAAACAAAAAAATTAACCCTAGACGCAACGCCTAGGAAGATTGCTTGTTCTTGGGCGATACGCGCGGGGTATTCCAGAATTCCAATTGATTCTATCCGCGCTCTACGCCCCATATCGGAGTTTGGTCTAAGGCGATGCGTGCGAGAATTGGGAATTCGAAAAAAATAATATTATAACCACCGGTAACCCTAACGCCTACCACCACACATCACAACGCCTACCACCATTCTCCACCGAGCATCGCTGCACGTCATCTCCACCGTCTTCACCGCTGTTTATCACCTCCGCTGCAGCCATCCGCCGCCGTTCAACCACCATCTCATGAGGACACCACCACTTCCGCAAACCTTCGCCACCGCCACATTCTCTCTGCTACACTCATCTCCAGCAACCAGCACCTCCGGTTATCACCGCCGTCTACCACCACCATCCACAGTCGCCAGCGCCGCCACAAGCAACCAGTCACCCCCATCTGCCGCCGCCACTCCACTGTTGCTCCACCGTTTGTTTCCATCAACCACCACACCACCGCCGCTTATTACCGGTACCCCCTTTCTTTTTCCATGGTTTTTTCGAATTTCAGATTAGAAATTATATTAGATTAGATTAGATCTGAGTTTGGGACTGATTTGGATTAGAATACGATCAGGAAAGCTCCAGATTGCCAATCCCCATTTTCTCGGTTCACTTTAGCCCTAGGCACATAGCCTAGCGCCGGACACTGAAATAAAAATAACTAAAAAAACAAAGCAAAAATAAAAATAAAAAGACAATGAAAATAAAAAGAATGAGGTCGTTTAAAACGAAATAAAAACAAATAAACAATTTTGTGATATAAATAAGTATATAATAATACAAATAATGTAATATAAAATAAACATAGTAATACGACTTTTGTAAAGTATAAGTAGTATGTATACTAACAATAATAATAAAATAAGATAAAATAATTCTTGTAATTTTAATAAGTATAAGCTTCGTAAATAATAGCATTAAATGTATATTATTTGTATGTTAATACTAAGTAAATGTAAATGTAAATGTAAATTTAAAATAAATGTAAATTGTATGTTGTAACTAATAACATTAAACGAGTGTGTGTATAAAATAAATGAATAATGATTCTTTTGTAAAAATAAAAGTATAAGTGTTGTATTTTAGATAAAACACTTGTGAAAATACATTGTAAATTTTAAATAAATAATAACTAATAATGTCATAAGTATCTATATCCATATAGTTACTTGATACACAAAAACTCAAAAATAAATTAATTATATATATGCATATACACACACTCATGTGAACTTGTTCAATAAATAATTCACTTAAGTATGTATATCAAATAAGTTGTATATTATGAATAAATAATTTTGTACATCAATAAACTTTATACAAACAATTATATTATAATAAATAATAAAGAAAAATTTGTATCATAAATAATACACAATAAATAAATAACCATACGTATATAAATAATGTAATTGTATATATTAAAATAATAAACTATATGTACGTATCACTTGTAACATAAATAAGATTTTGAATGTAGACTTGTCTAACAATTAAATATGTATGTATGTATGAAAAATATTTGTAAATTATTATATAAACTTTATACTAAAATAAAAATTTGTATTAAGAATAAAGCTTTGTATATATGTATATAACAAATAAATAATTTAATAAACCAAATCGTACATACATAACAGAATCAAACAACTGTGTATATAAATAAACATTTTTTCAAATAAATTAATAAAAAGTTAGGATTTAGGTTTGTAGTTAGTTTGTAATTTATTGTATATATGTTTGTTATATATTATCGCAGAGATGGCTGAGGCATCCATGTCCAGGGCCAAGCGGGCCAGTCGCACCGACACCGCACAACAGCAACCACGAGTGAGGCAGATACGATATTCAGTCCCATTTGTCATCCCGCCACCTGATGCACACCCTCCGCCACCGTATCTATGCCGTCAAGCCGATCATACCTTTCTACAGTTTGCGGCGGACACCATGGAGTATTCGCGCATGCAGACGCTCGTCGGATTGGAGACGATGCAGCACCATGGCTACGACAGAGACATACTGGAGCAGCTGGGTCGTGTAGCCGAGTTCCACGCGATGATGACCCAGCAGTGGGCTCCCTTGCTACGCTGCAGCTGGCTGCAGTATGATGAGCTTACAGTGGAGTCCTTATCCACATTTAGTACGACAGACGTTCCCTCTCGTATCCTGGAGCTGTGTCGTTTGCTTTGGGGCGACAGACTCATACCATGAGTGTCGCCCTGATTTTGAGGACCTCTTCAGAGGCTTTACTCGGGCATCTAGGCCCAGGTACGTCACTAAGGATGTTTTGTCTACCTACTGGAGGACTATCTCCACCCAGCCTCACAACGATCGTAAGCTGGGCACCCAGATCCGTGATCCATTCCTTAGATACATCCATAGAATCCTGGCGTGCACCTTGATCCCTCGCCACTCTGGCAAGGACAAGGTCAGTTATTTTGACCTATTTTGCTTATATTGTATACAGGGTCGCCACCCGGCAAACCTCGCCACCATTCTTCTTACATCATTAGCGAGGCCTCGCCCGGGAGGCCACACGGCGCGCCTGGATATGGGGCCGTACAAAGGCCATTTGTCGCATCGTCTCCGCATGTTCCTCACATATCCTGTGGAACACTTCACAGTTGGCCCTGAGACGTCTCCATATGCACTTTATGATATGAAGACATCGGGGATGGTGACCTTTGACACACCACCCCCTTGGATGCGTCTGTTGGGGGCCCCAGAGCACGCACATGCCGTCCCTCCGCCATCTACACACCGTATCTTGCACCGAGGGGAGCGGCCGTCCCCTAACGCTCTACCACGCCCTCTTACCCTTCCTCGTCTTACCCTCCGATATGTAATCCAGAGGATGGACACGATGGTGACATCTAGAGGCGCATGGCGGCTCATTTTGGCATTGAGTTTCCCCCTTGGATGCCAGACCCCCGCATCCCATCCGACCCCGAGGGTGACACTGAGACAAAGCCAGAGGACAGGGAGGATGTGGATTAGTTTGTATGTAGCTTAGATGATGTATTTTTCTTTTCTTTGTATTCAGACAGTATTCTGTTGTATATTTTTATTTTGTCATGTTTGATTTCTTATTTTATGTGGTTATGGTTGTATTTACATTTGTGTTTTTTATTATGGTTGTGTATATTAATGTTGTGCGTTGGTTATTTAATTTATTGTAAAATGTTTGTAAATTTGTGGTTGATTGTATAATTGTTTAATTCTGCAATTCATTTGTTGTATTATTTATGTTTTTATGTAAATGGTAATCCAATTGTTGTTGTATTAACAAGTGTATGTTTTGGTTATGATGTATATACTGAAAGGCGCACAACTCTATTTACGACACGTCTATGTTATATCAGGGAGTCGTTGCTAACCTTTTGTAATTTTAGTTTTTCATTTTTCTATCGCCAGTTCTGAGTCCACATTGAGGACAATGTGTTGTTCTAAGTGTGGGTATGTCAGGCTGGCGCCTTTTAGTTTTTATTTTTATGTAAAATCAAGTCAATGTATATATTCAATTCAAAATTTTTAATAAATTTTTAAATTTTGAAAAATTTTTTTGAAATTTTGTAAATATTTAGAACTTGTAATTAAATAATTCAAATTGGAAATTTTTAAAGTTAAAAACACAAAAAAATTGAAAATTTGAAAAAATCATAAAAAGATTTTTCTTTCAATTGAGTCAGTTGTAAATAGTTAATCAAGTCAGTTCTTGAGACTTTTTAGTTAATCTAGTTTGGTTGTTTGAGATCTTAATTGCAGTCTGGTTTTAACCATTCGTACTCAATTACATTCGGGTGGCGACTACGTAGACTATTTTGTATGCAAACGGCCGGCTGTGGATTGACTTCTTTTCGGATCAGACTCACGTTTGCTAATTTTGCGTTATTAGCTAAGTCTTTTCCACCTTTTTACGTTATGTTTTTTCTGTAAATATTCTTTTATTTTGCATATTCTGATTTTGTCTAGAGTTTTAGGTTGTATATAGCTAGAGTCTTGAAAAATGTCCTTGGTTTTGGCTTGCAGCTAATAAATGGAAGATGATCGGGTTATGATTAGGGCTTTGGTTTTTAGAGGCTAACTTGTGTATTGATTTGGGATTTGTTGGTAGGCCCAACCGATAGAAAGTTCCTTAGGATTGAAAGAATTAAACCTAAATTCAGGATTCTTGTGGGTTTAAGACTTGGAAAATTCGGGAAATCTGAAACTGGGTAATAGTGAATAAAGGAACCTCTGTAAACTAGCAACATAGAATTTTTAAAATTTAAACCTGGCACATATGTTCTCTTTTATGAAAATAAATCTGAGACTTATGGCGCCCGCTAAATAAAAGAAATTCCACCATCCACTATGTGAGCTGAGCCTATGAAAATAAAAGAAAGAGAGAATAAGACCTAAAAAGCAGTGCTGTAATACGCTCAAGTGAGGTAAAAACAAAAGAAAACGAGAGAATAAAAAGGCAAAATGCTCACACCTTCATCCATCTTCATCATTAGGTTAAATTTTGATTATCTCTATACAGAGATGGGTTTAAGTCATTAGATTTAAACCTGTGCCTTGAAAGATGTTACTTGGGATTAGGATAACTTGTTTTGACCAATGGATGGGATCCATAAGGTGAATGGTTGAATTTCAACATAAATAAGCATGATTAGGGAACTTGAAATTGGTGTTTGGGTTTAGATCGGGCCGTTATACCAACATTCGTGATTAATACACAAGGAATTATGATTGTTAAATGTTGTGCAATTTATGTCACACCCCGAGCCGACGGGCTGGATCGACTTTCCCGACGGGCGGAAGATTCTCGGGGCACGATATCGTTGTGATAATCGAAATGATCAGATTAATTACATGGCCCATGATATGTAATGAGAAATGCTAACATGACATTTAATATATAGAATTACAAAGTTAAATTACACAGTATGTGTTCATAATTTAACTAAGTAAATCTACTCAAAAGAATCATATAGTTTCTATCTTGTATCTGCACAAGATATACAAAAGATATTCAGTGTGTCATCAAAAATATATGCATCCAAAAGTAAGCTAGGTCTTCTAATAAGTCCTCTAGCTTAAGCCCTGATGATTTGGTGACTAAACATGTCCATCACCTGAGAAAACATGCATTTAAAACAACGGTCAACACGAGGTGGGTGAGTTCATAAGTTTTAGTAAATGAAAACGATTGAAATTTGGTATTCCCAATTCATGATGTCACACACAATTCTGGTTTTAAATTGAATTGCTTTATCACACAAAATGTCCTCTCCATAGTTATACTTACATATAGTGTTTCACCAAATCAAGCATGCTTATATATAGGGCTTACGTAGGGGAACAAGCCCGGCTGACATCCCACCACATGCTTAACCGAATTCAACACCACTTGTAATACAAGTATAGATACCCATTTCATCTCACACATAAATCCCGAATTTATTTTTCCTCAATGTTTAGAACAAAGACATAATTGTCTCTGTTATGCCATTCCTAATGGAGTAGCCCGGTCTGTAGATATCCCCCAACGATACCTTTGAGATAGAGACTTAATAGTCTCTGTGGTTGATCATTACTGATTAGCCCGGAGTGTAAGATATCCTAAATGATATCTAGAGCAAGACTTAATAGTCTCTGTAGCTGATCATTACTGATTAGCCCGGAGTGTAAGATATCCCCCAACGATATCTAGAACAAGACTTAATAGTCTCTTTAGCAGATCATTACTGATTTGCCCAGAGTGTAAGATATCCCCCAACAATATCTAAAACAAGACTTAATAGTCCCTGTGACTGTCAGTACTGACCAGTCCAGCCTGTAAGATATCCTCTCCATAATATCTATTTGGGTGAGACTTAATTGTCTCTATGCCTGTCACTATTGATAAATTTGAAATGCAAGATATCCTTTCCATGATATCTCTAAGATATGCTTATGTACCTAAACCATTTATCTCTGTCATAAATTTGAATGATAGCACCTCTAGTGCCCGTTATGATCCCATTAGATTAACTAATACTATAGGGGCTAGAATTAAGACCTATCCCTACTGCCATAATGTTATTATAATTGATATACACACTTAAAGTTATAAGATTAACTCTACATATGGTCTTATGTTCACTGTTGTTAGGTTTCGGTCATCCTATCCAAAGGACGTGGTCTCATTTGGATTGAACACAATGTATGATCTTTAGTCCTTAACATTGTTTTATAAGATCTTGTCTTATAAAACAATGTTAGCATATGTTGTCACTACTGATAAATAGTATCAAAATGTCATCCTCGATATCACAAGTAATATGTCTCATCTGTTATCCCAATGTTATATATTTCAATGACTTTAACACGTGTTATAAGATCCTGTCTTATTACACTATGTTAGTAAATGTGGTGAATGATGTCATCATGAAATTATACTTTCATGAAAATCATTCTTGTGATCTCTTGTAATTGTCTCAGTGATATCTCGTTGCCTTCCTAGTTTTATAACCCAATAATATGAAACATAGTTAATACGTTGGATCGTTTAATTGATTTGATGAAATCATGAAATTATGTTATCATGATATCATGCTTGTTCTACCCTACATGTCGTTTCACACACAAACACACATAATGATAATGATATGATAATAAGATTAAACCCTTATTATCTAGAAAGCATGATACTTGAAATACCGTACTAAATCTTTTTAATGAATAAAAGAATTTAGCATGTTTCTCAGCCCCGCAATTAAAACCGAAAGATTAATAAAAAGGGCATATGAAATCACATGTGTTGCTATGTAATGATTCACAACAAAATGCGCGTTCGTTACTTGTGGATTAAGTATCTTTAGTACCTGAGTTGTTTTAAGGAGATTCGAATACTATAAGTAATTATAATAGACGTATCTAGGGTTTTGGTCTCGGTGTGCAACTATGTGTCCTAGATGTTACTAATGTGTTGCTATGATTTTCTCTAACTAATCTAAGTGTATTACCCATTCATAAACCCTTATCTAGTAGATAATGAATACTAGATCTTTGTTATGTAAGGTTTATGTTAGGTAAGTTCATAATTCTTTTCAGTTTAACATCATTAGTAAATACATTTTAAATTAAATCCTTAAGTTAGAAATCGTTTTAGTTATTCCCAAGCATTCTAATTAAGAATCTTATAAATCATTTTTCTTTTATAAAGACATAAATCATCCTAAGAAAGTATAAGTTAATATAATTAGACTTAGGTAATCTCATTTGATTAACTCTAAGTCCTTTGATTTGTTTTCGTTTCCCATGGTTCTTTGATCAACTCCTGTGTATAACCCATCCTAGATAGTTCACGTGAACAATCTAAGGTAGTTATATGTTTTCATGAAATTTCTAAGTGTTAGGTGTGAATAATGAAATCAACACCTTTATACTTAGACTATGGTCTTGATCCTAATTGAATTCCCACCATACGATTCACACTTTAGTTTAATGAATTCCTGAATGTGTTAAACCCAAATGATGTACAAAATCAATGTTTATATGTCAAAATGTTTCCAAGAAACCTTGGTCTTTAAAACCCTATTAGGTTTCACCTCCCCATGCATGCATACCGCGTACAAGGCCCATGCATGAATTCACCTAGTTCAAACCCATGCACAAGATCATACACTTGAATCCATGTAATCAACCGATTAGGGAGTCAACTTGTGTGAATGAAGGGCTATCATGCGAAGAAGAATAGGCCGAATGAAGGTAGCCATGCAAGGTGGTGGTTCGGCCAAAGGGAGCCTTGGCGGAATGTGTTTGGTTCGAACGAATGGGATCTTGGCCGAAGGAGGTCTGCCATGCGAATAGAACACTGGACCGAATGAGAGGCATGTGCGAATGAGGCTTGGGCCGACTAGAGGTAGGGCGAATGGCTCCTTCGGCCGCATGTAGCTCAATAGGTGGAGTCCCTTCGGCCTTGGCCATTCGGTCGGCCTGTGGTTGGCTCCATTCGGTCCTTCGAACTAGCTAGGTGCAGATCCCCAGTGTCGGTCTAAATGGCTAACCCATGATGAATCACATGTCCCTAACTCATCCTAGCATGATTTCGTGTAGTTTCCCTAAGTTTTAAGCGGCTTGAACCGGCTAAAAGGGTGGTTCGAAATTGGGGTTTTGAAAACACTAAAAATCGGACTTTGAACTCATTTTACCTCAAATCTGTGACACCTTGTAAATTCCATGTCAGAATTCTATTTAATTAAATAATTATTTAATTGATATTTGTACATGTGGCACTAGAATTAGTTTAATTTAGTGTGAAACATGGCATGACAGTAGGAACACTAACACAAACACGATAATTCGGAGAATTATTGCAACAAGCACACACGTGTCTAAAAAAACACGAATGTTGGTGAACGTTTAGCACATCGTGTAATAAAACACTAGAAACCTCACGAAACACTCAAACATTGAACTTGAAAGTTCAAACAAGGTCGAACGATAGTCGGTAAGCATGAAAACGGCGATGAACGGATCAAACCATTGAAATTGGGCCTATTGGGCTCTTCTGGGACCCGTCGTGGTATGCTAAGGACCTTGGAGAGGCCCATGGCAGTACGCGATGGATGGACGGGGGATTTTGAATCCCAAAATTCGTCGCGGTACGCTGAACACTTTTTGAACCCCGTGGCGGTACGCGATGACACCCAGACGTCAAATCTTTATAAAACCAAGAAAATCATGCCTACACTATCACCTTTCATCATTTCTCTTGCTTCTACACACCATCCCTAGACATTTTCTTCTGCGACTCACCAAGAACAACCCCTGGAAGCCATTGAAGGACATGTTGAAGCTCCAAAACCATCCTTTTAAATCTGCATCAATAGTGGTACCAGGAGCTTAGGAGAGTGAGATTATCGCCGTTATCATCTTCCTGAAGCTTTAGAAGGTAGTATCACAAATCTAGTAGCTTAAGAACACTATTACACACACATGCAAGCTTCAAAACCCACATGCAAGCTCTCTAGCTTTGCATGCACGAATTTTTCTTTGTTTAAATCTGGGTTTGATGATGTTTCAATAATTCTTGATGATCTATGATGGTATTTGGATATTTAATGACGATCCATGATGATGTGTATGTAAAAACTTCATGATTTTTGCATAAATGAATGAAATAGCTACATGCATGTACCATCTAGTGTATTTTAGATAGATTTGAATGTTAATACATGATTATTGTTGGTATTGGAAGTGTATTACATGATTTGTTACTTTTGAAATGATTAAAAATGGATCTTTGATGAGACTTACTATTTTTAGTAACTTTTTAGTTACAACATGATGATATGAATGAGATTATGTATATGCATGTGTATGATTTGGTTATTTGGAGGATAATATGATGTTAGAATGATAAGAGATTTGGGTTTGGAACGGTTTGTGGTCATTTAGGACCAAGTTACAATATCTAGTAACTTTTATGGCCTAAGTGTTGATGAATGATAATTTGGCCAAGATTGGTATTATTAGATAATGTTAAATGGTAGTATATGAAGTTATTTGAAATGCAAATGGAATAGGAATGCTTAGGATGATCATTTGGATGAAAATTGTCATAGCTACTACTTTTAATAACTTTATTTTGTGAAATATCGATTTATGAATGCTATGGATGTTACTTGTTTGCTAAATGACTTAATATGACTTGATATGATTATTGCGTGATAAGTTAGACGGTTTTCGATGATGAGCATGCTAAAATTTAGAGACTTTCCTTTTTAGGAAACTTTAATGTGTAAAAATGACTTGTATGCTTATTTGACCACCCATGATAATGTGCTATGTGTTAACATGATCATGTAGGACTAACGAGGATGCTAGAACCTTAAAAAGAATATGTGATATCAAAGTTGCTATAAATGGAAACTTACTATATATAGTAAGTTGTCCATGAACGCGACTTGCGCGTTTTGCACACGACGAGGACATACACGAATGTTACCCTAATCACAGCCGACACACGATTCACCAATGAGTCGTTGACTTGACACGGTCAAACATGATCAATGTGAACCAACACGAGCAAACACTGTCAAGGTGGACCGAAACGGAAAATAACAACCAAGGGTTGTTGAGCACAAACAGGAGCGCGAACACGATCACTTACACAAACTCACATATGGTTTACGATATAGGTAGTCGGTGACTGACCACTTTACGACGCAGGAGCTGGTTTACTGTACAAACATTTTATGTGTATGCTAGTTTATTAGACAAACATTAAGTGTTGTAATCGTAACAAGCCCTCACAAAATCTTACCACTAATGTACAAACAACGAGGTGAGTTTGAATAGATCTATTTGGGTGTCACGAACCTCACGTGGCACAATACTGTCTGGAGGTCAGGACACGTGAAATCTCAACCTATCCTGCTATGTTATTACGAGACATAGCGGAGGCAAGGACTAACATGTCTAGTTCGGTAGTGACGCACTGACACTTGGAGCATGGGGCTCGAGACTAACATTTTAATAAACAACATGACACATGTTTTCTTATTACTATGTATTTCAAAACCTATGAACTAACCAACCATTGTGTTGACAATTTTTCTTAAACTTGTATACTCAGGTAACAGACATGAGTATGGACTCAGGGAATCACACTTAAGGGCATGAGCATAGGATTTGCATACATTATGTCGTGTCCTTTTATCAAGAAATTATAATTTATGTTTTGTATTTTGAAACAATGTAATGTCTAACAACATATTTTCCGCTGCACGTTAAAACATATTTTATTCCGCTGCACAACTTATTTTATTCCGCTGCTTATTTATTAAACTGTTTGGTTGTATTATCGTCAAACAACGTACTTTGAAAACACATATAGAGGTGTTCTATATGACCATGAGCTGTGATTCTGGCAACGTCACACCCATGTGGACTGACTCCACACATGGGAATTTGGGGGTGTAACAGAGTGGTATCAGAGCCTTGATTATAGAGAACTAGGTTTGCATGTAGTGAACTTAGACTATAGCCATTGCTCAATATTAGACACTACACTTAGACATTGCACAATAATATGTTATTATTGATTGTTGCTTACTGATTTAAGATTACTGTATGGCCAACAAAAATGATGAAGGGAGGAACCCAGGGAAACGCCCCGCGAGCATGAGCTGACGGAAGAGGACTGTCAGAGGATTCGGGATATCGTATCCCATGTGGATGTCGAGGAGGCTGAGAGAGCACGTTTAGAAAAACGCGCTAGATCATGGAGTTGGTACCCACCAACAGTATGGGACTGGGTTATAGAGGAGACAATACCTCTCCAACGACTAAGGACTGATGATCCGCGCGCACACCAACTTCCGACACTTGGTGTGCAACTTGAGCGGGCTTTCACGGCCCATGTTGCTCGAGCAGCTCGGGAGGCCTGTAGGTCGCGCGAGCGGGATGAGGAGGTCAGAGCTCTCCTACAGGAGAACCAGCACCTCCGAGAACAGGTGAACTACTTGCAGCAGCAGGTAGTAGATGAGATTTCAATGCTCCGGAACTGAGCATCGCAACTGGAGGAACGACAAGGAGTGGTCGCTGCAGTGGTTCAGGACCAAGGCGAGCGACTACCTGCGGTGGAAGTCGCGAAAGAAGAGAACCAGGCGATACTCCAGAACGCTTGGGCCGAGCTGCTTATTGTGGAGCAGGAGCAGGAGCCTCAGTTTGAGGCCGAGGACTTGAGGAAGGTGACATTGACGAGGACCCCGACGAGGATCTTGAGGAGGATCAGGATGATGGTCCAGCGGACAGTGGAGACTCGCACTCCATGATTGCGTCGGATTAGTTAGATTGTTCTGTTTCACTTTATTTTATTTTTGTACGCCTAGATGAGCGGGATGTGCTCATATGAACTTGATAATAGTATTACATTTTGAAAATCATTGTACTTCAATCTGATATTAATGAAATGATATTTTGTCTCATTTACTGTACATTTTGTTTATGGTTGCTTGCTAACATGACATCTAACATAACCTTCGACTAACACTCTATTCCTTCCGTATAAAACCCGACTATGATTGGAAGAGGAACACATATCCGCTAGCCCAAGCGAACCATCGGTGCAGCCACCATCAAGATGATGGTTGATCGCCGGGTCAACAAAGCGATTGCTGAGTATGAAGCAAGTTGTCAACATAGCGAAACAAGCGGAACTAACAACGGTACTAACACTTGCCTAACCCGACTAGCATAGTATAGCTAACACTATCACTAACACGCAACGTTGACTACTGACAAACAGGATCTCATGGAAGCACCAACAAGGGATGCTCATATAAGGCATTCCTGAGCTGTCACCCGCACAACTTTAAGGAAACTGAAGGAGCAGTGGGACTGCTCCGGTTGATTGAGAAAGTGGAATCGGTATTCTCCATGTCGGACTATTCTGAGGAGAACCGGGTAAAGCATGCCACCGGGACACTAGAGGGACCTGCCCTCACATGGTGGAACTCTCATGTCCAGACCTTAGGACTGGATGCTGGAAGCTGTAAACTCCATCAGCTGGGAGGAGTTTACTAAGATGCTTCATGAGGAATACTGTCCTCGAAACGAAATCAAAAAGCTCGAAGAGGAGTTTTGGATGCATAAGATGATGGGTTCGGAGATAGAGCAATACTGCACATGGTTCCATGAACTGTGCAAGTTGTGCCCAAGAATGGGGACCTCGGAGTACAAGAAGATCGAGCAATTTATCAGTGGACTACCTGAGCAGATCCAAAGCATGGTCACAACATCTGACCTAACCCAAATCCAACCCACCATCCGGTTGGCACATAAACTTACTAATCAAGCTGTGGCTCAGGGAAAGCTACCCAAACGAGGTGAATATCTGAAACCTCAGGAAAGCCACAAATGAAAGTGGGAACCCAATCATCACCTAACTCACTCATCACACCAGCAACAACCTAGATCTGCACCAGCCAGAGCTTTTACTACAACACAACCCGACAACAAAGGAAAATGGGTGTACGAAAGAAAATACCCTCTATGTAACAGGTGCTCATACCACCACTTTGGGCAATGCGAACGGTACCGTTGCCTAAAGTGTGGACGACATGGCTAAGGATTGCAGGTCCAAGTTCCCAAGCAACAACAACAATCCCAACCACAACCTGAATAAAAACAACAACCAAAACACTCTAAAAGGGTGTTATGAATGTGGGAAGCCGGGACACATGCGGAAGGATTGCCTGCAACTAAAAAAGGCTGGAGGAAGTGCAGCCAAGGGTCGAGCTTTTGTGATAGGCTCGGGGGAAGACAAAGACGACCCAAACATCGTAACCGGTACGTTCCTTTTAAATAATGTCTACGCTAGCATATTATTTGATATCGGTGCCGTAGGAGCTTTATATCTAGTAAGTCTATCAAATTGCTTGATATTACCCCCAACACCACTTGACTATAAGTATACCGTAGAGTTAGCCGATGGTAAACTGATTGAAATGCAACACGTCTTACGAGGATGCGTCATGATTTTGGTGGATCACGAGCTCGAAATAGACTTGATGCCAGTAACTCTTGGGAGCTTTGATGTGCTCGTTGGAATGGACTGGCTATCCACGAATCAAGCTGAGATTGTATGCAACGAGAAGATCGTCTGAGTTACACTGCCAAGCGGAGAACAGATCTCGATTCAGGGAGAACGACGGTGAATACCTTTAAATATCATATTGTGCATGAAAGAGAGCAAGTACTTGCAGAATGGGTACACAGCTATACTAGCTCTTATTACCGAACAACCGAAACAGGAGAAGAAGATCGAGGACATTGTTGTAGTCCGCGACTTTCTTCATGTATTTCCTGAAGATTTACCTAGACTACCACCAAAACGACAAATCGAGTTCCAGATAGACCTCGTTCCTGAAAAAGCTCCGATTGCTAAAGCTCCATACCGATTAGCACCAACAGAAATGCAAGAATTATCTAACCAATTGCAGGAGTTGTTAGACAAGGGATTCATCAGACCGAGCTTCTCACCCTGGGAAGCAACGGTCTTGTTCGTGAAAAAGAAAGACGGATCATTCCGTATGTGCATCGATTATAGGGAGCTGAAAAATGTGACGATCAATAATCGATACCCGTTACCACGAATAGACGATTTGGTTGGCCAGTTACAAGGGTCAAGCTACTATTCAAAGATCGATTTAAGATCGGGTTACCATCAACTGAGGATACAGGAAGAGGATATTCCTAAGACTTCCTTTAGAACCCGATACGGACACTACGAATTTTTGGTCATGCCCTTCGGATTGACCAACGCGCCAGCTGTATTCATGGATCTCATGAATAGGGTGTACAAGCCTTATATCGACAAATTCGTAATAGTGTTTATTGACGAGATCCTGATCTACTCTAAGAATCAGGAGGAGCATGCTGAACATCTAAGGCTTGTCTTAGAAGTGCCGAAGAATGAACAATTGTACGCGAAGTTCACCAACTGCGATTTTTGGATTCGCGAAGTCCAATATCTTGGACATATGGTCAATGAAAAGGGAATACACGTAGACCCAGGCAAGATCGAAGCCATTAAGAACTGGGAAGCACCAAAGACTCCAACCGAAGTGCGGCAATTCCCAGTTCCGGTAGGGTACTACCGACGATTCATCGAGGGATTTTCGAAAATCGCACAGTCACTAACGTCCCTGACTCATAAGGACAAGAAGTTCGATTAGGGAGAGAAACAAGAGACTTCTTTCAACTTGTTAAAGCAAAAGTTATGCACTGTACCAATTCTATCCTTGCCGGAAGGATGTGATGACTTCGTGGTATATTGCGACGCCTCGAAACAAGGACTCGGTTGCATACTGATGCAACGCGAGAAGGTTATAGCATACGCATCACGACAACTGAAGGTGCATGAGAAGAATTATAAAAACTCATGACCTCGAGTTGGGAGCTGTGATGTTTGCCCTGAAGATATGGCGACACTACCTATACGGCACAACGTGTACCATCTTCACCGATCATAAGAGCCTACAACACATCTTCGATCAAAAGGAGCTGAACATGAGACAACGGAGATGGGTTGAATTTATTGGCGATTATGATTGCGCCATCAAGTACCACCCTGGTAAGGCGAACATAGTGGCCGACACGCTGAGCCGGAAAGAAACAACAAAACGCATACGTGCACTACAACTCACAATTCATTCCGAATTTCCACAACAGATCCGGAACGCTCAACAAGAAGCTCTGAAGGTCGAGAACCTCAGTCAGGAATCCTTACGTGGCATGGACAAGCACTTAGAGGTAAAGACTGACGGAGCATATTATTTCATGGATCGGATCTGGATTCCACACCACGGAGGATTGAGAAATGTAGTGATGGATGAAGCACACTAGAGCCGGTATTCGGTACATCCGGGCTCTGACAAAATGTACCACGATTTGAAGACGGCCTATTGGTGGCCAAACATGAAAGCCGAAATAGCAACTTACGTAACTAGATGTTTAACGTTCTCAAAGGTAAAGGTTAAGTACCAGAATCCATCAGGTCCACTCCAGCAACCCGAGATACCGATGTGGAAATGGGAGCAAATTTCCATGGATTTCATAACTAAACTGCCTAAGACGGCAAGTGGTTACGATACCATCTGGGTTATCGTAGACCAACTAACAAAGTCAGCACACTTTCTACCCATCAAGGAGACCGAAAAATTGGATAAATTGACTCGCATTTATCTGATGGAAGTTGTCACTCGGCATGGAGTGCCAATGTCGATCATCTCTGACATAAGGCACTAGGCACGAGATTGGACATGAGTACCGCTTACCACCGCAGACTGATGGGCAGAGTGAACGGACCATACAAACATTATAAGACATGTTTCGCGCACGTGTCATCGATTTTGGCAATAACTGGAAGACTCACCTATCGTTAGTTAAGTTCTCGTATAACAACAGCTACCACACAAGCATACAAGCTGCACCATTCGAAGCCCTTTACGAACGCAAGTGCCGATCACCTATCTACTAGGCAGAAGTTGGAGAAAGGCAACTGACTGGCCCTGAGCTTGTGCCTGAAACGACTGAGAAGATCGTGCAGATACGCAAACGAATGGCAGCAGCTCGAGACAGAAAGAAAAGCTATGCTGACAAACAATACAAACCATTGGAATTCCAAGTGGGAGACAGAGTGTTACTCAAGGTCTCGCCCTGGAAGGGAGTTATTTGGTTTGGCAAACGAGGGAAACTGAATCCTCGTTACATTGAACCTTTTGAGATTACCAAACGAATAGGCCCCGTGTGACAATCCGACATTTCCGGGTTAACCCCGTTAACAAAAACTAATGGAAATGATACGAAATTATACGAAAACAACTAGAGGGACTGAAAATGAATAAAATTAATCCTAAAACATTTAATTTTCTAGAATTAAACTTACAAGTAATAAAGTTAATCAATTTTGACTTGCAAAAGTCAAAAATTCGGCCATATGGGCAATTAAACTCAAGATTCATAGTAAATTAGTGTAATTACTCGAATTAAACCTTTATAATGATCACAATAATGATTATTAATCATAAGCAACGGTTACTGAAACCATTAACATCAAATTAACTACAAAATCAAACCATAAGTTTGAAACCGTAGCTTTTAACTCTCAAGACTATGAAATTCGATTACATTTCGCGAAATAGAGAATACAGAAATCTTAGTCGGCACTTTTAGGAGAGTTAACATCAATCAATTTGATCGAAGAAGCTGGAAATCAAAGAAACCGTTCGGGGGTCGCCCAAACTCAAACCACAAGTTGAACTACATCAATTCGATATCTAACCAGGTAAAAATCAATCCCTACACACTCTAAGTATGCCGACTAGGCATAGCCACACCTTATTTTTGACTTTTAACATCGAATCGAATGAACTTTAATCCTAGGGTTCATGTTAGAAACCGATTTGGGGGTTTCTGTTCAAACAATTTAAAAATCTAATTAAACTATATAGAGAGCTTCAGAAACATCTCGTTCAAGAAACCCATATGCTAATTTGATCAAACAAAAACGAATTCCATGATTTCAAGTTCTAGGGTTTCTTATTGAAACGGATTTGGGGTTTTCGAATTAAATGGATGTTGTAATGAAATCAAAACACACAGAAAGCTTCGCAATAACTCGAGTAACAAAAGCCCTATATCAATTTTGAGTTTTAATTTCGAATTATATGAATTCGATAACTAGGGTTTTTCGGTTGAGAACGATTTGGGGTTCTTGACTTAAACGATAATAAGAATTGAATTAATGGGTACAGAGAGGGTCAGAATTTCTAGGGTAATGAAAACCCTATGAATTCAAGATCAAGGGATCATCAATTCGATCGATTTGATTTGGAAATCGACGAGTTGGGGTTCGAACGTGTGCATGCCCAATTAAATAAGTTATAATGATTTATTGTTGAATTAAAAACACCTATATGATCTTCTGAATCTGTAGAACAATAATCCCATGGGTTTAGGATTGATCGGGTTCGAACTGGGGTTCAATTGAACCCATTTTGGGTCGGTTATAGTGAACAAAACGGGAACCAAAAAGATTGTTGATAAAACTAATTAAAACTAAGGTTAATCACAATTGCAGAGGTAGAGGAGTTGGTTGGTTGTGATTGTTTAGGCCGGGAGGTCAGGGGTTCGAACCCTGCCTCTGCCGGTTTTTGATTTTAAAACATTTTTGGATATTAATCCATAACTTCTTCAGTTTTAACCCGATTTAACCCGTTCAAGTTTCGTTGGAATCATAACGGAGTTTCGAACCATATGAAATGATAAAAATTATATTTTTATCAAAAATTACGATCGCGTATATTTACGTGCATATAAACATAATCGTATATGTTTATACAATCTAAACAAACGAACACAAATTCGCTCGTATTTACGTGTGTACGTTTCTAACAATCTGATATACGTGTGTTGACACGTATGTGAATTTCAAACACAAAACGACATCCTGAATAACATAACGCTATTGTTAAAACACAGATTCTTCGTAGAGGATTATCTACGCGACTTCACGTGTGTTTGATCATTCCATTGCATTCAAAGGTGCGTACACGGCCCCTTTTCCTATTTAACTGTTTTGGGGGAGAAAACATGTGCAACAAACATTTTTAGACACATATCACTTGCATGAGTTAGCTGTTTACATTAAGTGCAAACATAGCATTACAAAGCCTTACATTTCGAACCGTTTAGTTTGCCGAAGTGCAAAGCGTGGTAGTTGAAGATAGATCTATTGGGTTTGACAAACCTCACTTGGTAGATGGGATCTACGCAAGTGTTTAACTGACCAAACACACCTTACTATTGTTCATGCTAGACAATAGGGAAAAGGCTATCAACCATTACAACAGTTAGCTTCGGTGTCGACCGCTTATGTAAATAGTACAATGACTAGCTATCATGACTATGCAATGTGTGATTATGTGATCTACAAACATTTCTTACAAACAGCTTGTTCAAACATTTGGTTCAAATATTTGTGATTATTTATACAAACATGTGTATGCACCAACCTTTGTGTTGACTTGATTTACATGTTTTCTCAGGACACTAAGGCACAAGCAAGGACAAGCAGGGGCTAGGACGTTGAGTCTCATGCATACGGTTTACTTTAGTTGTTGATTTAAAACATTGAACATTGTATTTATGGTTTTGCAATAGTTACTTTCTAGTATTAGTTTTCAAACGCTTCCGCAAATATTAAACTTTGATTTTACAAATTAAGACCAAAGTATGTTTGAAAATCATATAGAGGTCTTCGCTATGTCTAATGATCTGAGATCCTGGTTTGTCACGTCCCAAACGGTATGTTTCCGTTATTGAACTAGGTTTGCATTTGTAGACTTAGACTATCACTGTTAGACATTAGACACTTGCTTACACGATAGTTTGTATGCACTTACATATGGCATTATGTAACAGACATGGCATCATCATCTACACCTACTCACACTGAGGAACAAGTTGTAGCATTGTCAGACATCATGACAAGGAGGATCGTACCAGTGGATGATACAATCCACTATGGTGAGGAAACACATGTTCGAAAAAGGGGGAACAACCAATATTGGCAATGGGTTCCTGACCTCATACGCAACTGGGTGCGTGAGGAACGAGTGCCACCACCACCAACTGCCAACACTGCTAATAGCCTTTGGACGTTACCTGCTCTTGGATATCCACTAGAATAGGCATTTGCTGCTTTTTTTGCACGCATGGAGCGTGAAATCCACAACATGCGGGAAGTAGCAGGGATAATCACAGAATTGCTTGAGAATAACAACTGGCTGACACAGATATGGGATAACCTCACTGAGGAGTTGATTAGAACTAATGAGGAACAGGCAAATTTGGTGGAAACGATCTGGATGATGCGAGGGACGATCATCGAACTCACTGCACGACTAGAAACTACTGAGTTACGTGTAGCTGTAGCCGAGGCAAGGGCTGAGGAAGCCAATGCACGGGCTGGTGCAGCGGCGATTGAAGCAAATATAGTGAGAGACTTGGCTGGGGAGGCCATGACCCTCATCACTGGGCATATGCGTTACCAGTATGGTGCAGTGACTGGTCCAGCAGAACTGGAAGATTCATCATCAACTGTTGATCCACCAAACGATGGAATTTAGTCATTTCATTTACTTTCTAATTAACAAACTTATATGAGAGGGTTGTACTCATAAAAGTAGATTTCGTGTTTAGTTGTTTTGCATCTCTTTGACAAACAATTGTAAGCACTAGTTTATCATAAATGATTAAGAATTGTTACCTTAATGGCTATGGTAGTGTGTTACATTTACTTTATGCATGAATGATGATTATGCGATGGGTGTAGTCTCATTATGTATATTTGTAAATATGAAGATCATGGTTGGAGGAAACATTAACATGACTGCAACGGAACTTGAGGCACATATTAACACTCGAATTACCGAGACAATCGCAAACTATACGCAAACACACCAAACAGGACCACATGACCCAACGGGGGGACTGGTAAACCCACAAATGTGCACGTTCAAGACATTCTTGGACTGTAAACCACATAATTTCAAAGGATCGGAAGGAGCCGTTGGACTTCTTCGACGGATTGAAAAGTCAGAATCAGTGTTTGAGATGTGCAATTGTCCAGAAGAAAACAAGGTCAGATATGCTATTGGTACTTTAGAGGGTTCAGCCTTGACATGGTGGAACTCTAACGTACAGACACTCGGCTTGAATACAACCAATGCCCTTACTTGGAACGGATTCAAAATCCTGTTGCAGGAGGAGTATTGTCCCCGTAATGAAATGCAAAAACTTGAGGATGAATACTGGCAACTCAAGATGAAAGGTTCTAATATTGAGGAATACACTACTTGATTCCAGCAATTAGCAAGACTTTTACCGCACAAGGCAACCCCGCCTAGCAGGTGGATCAAGAGATACATTGGAGGGCTGGTATCTCAGGTTCGAAAATTGATCATATTTGCAAATCCTACTACCATACATTAAGCTGTTCGACTGGCACACCAACTGACTGATCAAGCGATGCAACGGGGAACATTACCCAAACGAACAGTAGAAGCTAAGGTGGGAGACCACAAGAGAAAATGGGATAGCATTGATTCCAAAAATTTCATTCAGCAGTCATTTCAACAAAACCGCAAACAGGAATCCAACAAGACCCATCACAATCCAAACAATAATCAACAGTCATCGAGAGGGTATAATGGTAAATGCCCAAAGTGCAACAAATGTGGATTCCATCACTTTAGGAATCAATGTGACAAGTACCGATGTCAGCGATGCAAAAAGATGGGCCACGTAGCAAAAGACTGTCGAGGGGAACTGCAGGCAAGCCCACTCGACCGTAGCAACACATAGAAAGGATGTTTTGAGTGTGGCATACCTGGACATTTCAAGAAGAAGTGCCCACAACTTAAGAAAAGAAGGGCTAATGACATGACTACAAAAAGAAACAGCAACAACAACACAAATGCTACTAGAACAGGGCTTTTGTGATTGGAGGACGTCAGGCACGGGAAGATCCCAACGTCGTTACGGGTACGTTTCTCTTGAATTATCACTCTGCCTCTATGCTATTTGACACCGGTGCAGATCGGGGTTTTGTATCTAGCAAATCTTGTGAATTACTAAGTGGTAGTCCTACTGCTTTAGAAAACCCATACACTATAGAACTAGCTGATGATAAGTTAGTTGTGGTAAACCATATTCTTAAAGGATGTGTTCTTGACTTGATGGGTCAAACACATGACATTAACTTTATGCCTACCGCCTTAGGTAGTTTTGATGTTGTCACTGGTATGGACTGGTTGTCGAAACACCAGGCTGAAATTATATGCCATGAAAGGATTGTGTGTATACCTCTCTCACATGGGGAGGCACTGTAAATGCAAGGAGAGAAGAGCAGTACGCCGCTGCGTCTCATATCTTGTATGAAAGCACACAAATGTATGTGTAAAGGTCATACAGCAGTTATAGCACTTATAACTGAGAGACCGGTAGCTGAGAAGAAGATCGAAGACATCCCAGTAGTTTGTGAATTTCCTGAAGTATTTCCAGAAGACTTACCGGGATTACCACCTATCCGACAAGTGGAATTCCGAATCGACCCTACACCAGATGCAGCACCGATAGCTAGGGCGCCTTATCGACTTGCACCATCTGAGATGCAAGAGTTATCTACACAACTGCAAGAGTTGTTGGATAAGGGCTTTATACAACCTAGTTTTTCACCGTGGAGAGCTCCAGCCTTATTTGTTAAGAAAAAGGACGGGACTTTCCGTATGTGTATCGATTACCGGGAACTGAACAAGGTTATCATCAAAAACCGGTATCCACAACCTAGAATTGACGATCTGTTCGATCAGTTACAAGGTTTGAGTTACTACTCGAAGATTGATCTCAGATCGGGTTACCATCAACTCAGAGTTCAAGAGGAAGATATTCCAATGACAGCATTCAGGACGCGTTATGGCCATTACGAATTCTTGGTCATGCCTGTTTGGATTGACGAACGCTCCAGCTGTATTCATGGATCTCATGAATCGAGTCTGCAAACCTCATCTGGATAAGTTTGTCATTGTTTCATTGATGACATTCTCATCTATTCTCAGACTGAGGAGGAGCACGCTGAACATCTTCGATTGCTGTTAGAATTACTGAAACAAGAGCAACTGTACGCTAAGTTCTCGAAATGTGACTTCTGGATGCGAGAAGTTCAATTTTGAGTCATATAGTCAATGAAAAGGGCATACCTGTTGATCCAGCGAAAATTGAAGCGATTAAGAATTGGGAAGCACCAAAAACCCCTACCGAGGTACGACAATTCCTTGGTTTGGCGGGTTATTATCAACGGTTCATTGACGGTTTCTCAAAGATCGCTCAACCGCTTACAGCTCTTACTCATAAAAGAATGAAGTATAACTGGACGGATAAACAGGAAGCTGCATTCCAGCTATTGAAACAGAAACTCTGCAGTGCACCGATTCTGTCCTTACCGGAAGGAACAGAAGACTTTGTGGTGTATTGTGACGCATCTGCACAGGGTTTGGGATGTGTGTTAATGCAACGTGATAAAGTGATTGCTTACGCTTCAAGGCAACTACGACCGTACGAAAAGAATTACACTACTCACCACTTGGAATTAGGAGCAATGGTTCTTGCTTTGAAAATTTGGAGGCATTATTTATATGGAACCAAGTGTACCATTTACACTAATCATAAGAGTTTACAACATATCTTTGATCAGAAGGAGCTTAATATGAGACAGCGACGGTGGGTCGAGTTGTTGAATGATTACGAATGCGCAATCAAGTACCATCCGGGAAAAGCTAATGTGGTAGCTGACGCTCTAAGCAGAAAAGACACATCAACAAGACGGGTTCGCGCACTTATGATGACGATACATACTGACTTACCTGACAAGGTGCGCAATGCTCAGCTTAAAGCCTTAGAAAAGGATAACTTGGTACAGGAATCCTTACGAGGAATGGAGGAACAATTGGATGTTAAGCCTGATGGAACTCGTTATTTCATTAATCGGCTTTGGATACCTTGCATGGTGGTTTAAGGGAACTCGTGATGGATGAAGTACACAAATCCAGATATTCGGTCCATCCGGGGTCAGACAAAATGTATCATGACCTGAAGGCGCTGTATTGGTGGCCTCACATGAAAGCCAACATTGCTAGGTACGTTAGAAAATGTTTGACTTGTTCTAAAGTCAAAGTTGAATATCAGAAGCCATCTGGTTTACTACAACAACCAGAAATACCGATGTGGAAATGGGAACAGATTTCGATGGACTTCATTACTAAGTTACCCCGTACACCAAGTGGTTGTGATACGATATGGGTAATTGTCGATCGATTAACGAAATCTGCACATTTCTTGGCAATTAAAGAAACTGATAAAATGGAGAAACTGACTCGTATTTACATCAAGGAAGTGGTAGCACGGCATGGCGTGCCAATCTCTATTATATCCGATCGGGATGCTCGATTCACTTCGAACTTTTGGAAATCACTTCATAAGTCATTGGGAACTCGTTTAGACATGAGTACTGCCTATCATCCGCAAACCTACGGTCAGGGCGAACGTACAATTCAAACACTCGAGGACATGTTACGAGCTTGTGTAATTGATTTTGGTGACAGCTGGGAAAACCACTTACCGTTAATGGAATTCTCTTACAACAACAGTTATCAAACAAGTATTCAGCCAGCACCGTTTGAAGCTTTATACGGTCGTAAATTTCGTTCGTCAGTTTGTTGGGTTGAAATTGGTGACAGTCAGATTACAGGTCCTGAACTAGTACATGAAACTACTGAGAAGATAGTACAAATCCGGAACCGTATGGCAGCGGCCCGGGATCGACAGAAGAGTTATGCTGACAAATGTCGTAAGCCGTTGGAATTTCAAATAGGAGACCGAGTTCTTCTAAAGGTATCGCCTTGGGAAGGTGTGATACGATTCGGCAAGCGCGGGAAGCTTAGCCCACGTTACGTAGGACTTTTTGAGATCCTGAAAAGGGCTGGTTCGGTTGCGTATCAACTCAAATTACCGGACGAACTCAACGAAGTTCATAATGTCTTTCATGTTTCAAACATTGAAGAAATGTCTCCCTGATGAGACATTGGTAGTACCACTTGAAGAAATACAAGTGGACGAACAGTTACGATTCATCGAGGAACCAGTTGAAATCATGGACCGAGAGGTCAAACAACTCAAACAAAGCAAGATTCCGATAGTCAAAGTTCGATGGAATTCAAGACGTGGTCCTGAATTCACATGGGAAAGGGAAGACCAAATGATGAAAAAGTATCCCCACTTATTCAAAACGACAACTACAAACACTGAGAAGGCACGTTAAATTTCGGGACGAAATTTCCTTCAACAAGGGGATGATGTGATATTTCACACTCTAATTGTAAGCACAAACACCTTATACTACACAAACACTTTATACTATTGATTTTAGTATAAACAACTGGGCTAAACACCAGCCTTATAGAATGCAAACACAAACATTTCATAGTAGTACATACATGATTGATTTCAAACAATGTACTACATTTCAAACATTACATGTGATGTACTACATTTCATAGTGGTACAATTATGATCGGTTAAACAATGGTGAAGTTACATATAGAAGGAACCAGAATAATTGTGTAAGGTAAATTGACGAATACAGGGGCCCATGTACTCGTGAATTTACAGGTACGCATGAATTTTGGAAATTTCTATTTTGTCGTCTACATCCAAACATTTATCTATGAGAGGGATTACATAGTACAAACAATTGCAAACAATTACTATCTGCGAGGTTACATAGTATTGTATGATCAAACACGAACATTCACAGTTAGGTGTGCTAACTGGTGTGCATGCAAACAGATACATGGAACGATCACACTTAGGTGTGATGTTGCCAAACAGTGAACTTAGAACGATCACACTTAGTTGTGGTATTGTTAACATTGAACCTTGTGCGTGATTACACACAAGTACACAGGATAATCAAATATCACACTAACACGTACAATGTGAACTCACAAGTAGTGTCCTAACAACTTCTAACATTTAACAATTTTCGGGACGAAAATTCCTTCAACAAGGGGATGATGTGACAATCCGACATTTCCGGGTTAACCCCGTTAACAAAAACTAATGGAAATGATACGAAATTATACGAAAACAACTAGAGGGACTGAAAATGAATAAAATTAATCCTAAAACATTTAATTTTCTAGAATTAAACTTACAAGTAATAAAGTTAATCAATTTTGACTTGCAAAAGTCAAAAATTCGGCCATATGGGCAATTAAACTCAAGATTCATAGTAAATTAGTATAATTACTCGAATTAAACCTTTATAATGATCACAATAATGATTATTAATCATAAGCAACGGTTACTGAAACCATTAACATCAAATTAACTACAAAATCAAACCATAAGTTTGAAACCGTAGCTTTTAACTCTCAAGACTATGAAATTCGATTACATTTCGCGAAATAGAGAATACAGAAATCTTAGTCGGCACTTTTAGGAGAGTTAACATCAATCAATTTGATCGAAGAAGCTGGAAATCAAAGAAACCGTTCGGGGGTCGCCCAAACTCAAACCACAAGTTGAACTACATCAATTCGATATCTAACCAGGTAAAAATCAATCCCTACACACTCTAAGTATGCCGACTAGGCATAGCCACACCTTATTTTTGACTTTTAACATCGAATCGAATGAACTTTAATCCTAGGGTTCATGTTAGAAACCGATTTGGGGGTTTCTGTTCAAACGAATTTAAAAATCTAATTAAACTATATAGAGAGCTTCAGAAACATCTCGTTCAAGAAACCCATATGCTAATTTGATCAAACAAAAACGAATTCCATGATTTCAAGTTCTAGGGTTTCTTATTGAAACGGATTTGGGGTTTTCGAATTAAATGGATGTTGTAATGAAATCAAAACACACAGAAAGCTTCGCAATAACTCGAGTAACAAAAGCCCTATATCAATTTTGAGTTTTAATTTCGAATTATATGAATTCGATAACTAGGGTTTTTCGGTTGAGAACGATTTGGGGTTCTTGACTTAAACGATAATAAGAATTGAATTAATGGGTACAGAGAGGGTCAGAATTTCTAGGGTAATGAAAACCCTATGAATTCAAGATCAGGGGATCATCAATTCGATCGATTTGATTTGGAAATCGACGAGTTGGGGTTCGAACGTGTGCATGCCCAATTAAATAAGTTATAATGATTTATTGTTGAATTAAAAACACCTATATGATCTTCTGAATCTGTAGAACAATAATCCCATGGGTTTAGGATCGATCGGGTTCGAACTGGGGTTCAATTGAACCCATTTTGGGTCGGTTATAGTGAACAAAAGGGGAACCAAAAAGATTGTTGATAAAACTAATTAAAACTAAGGTTAATCACAATTGCAGAGGTAGAGGAGTTGGTTGGTTGTGATTGTTTAGGCCGGGAGGTCAGGGGTTCGAACCCTGCCTCTGCCGGTTTTTGATTTTAAAACATTTTTGGATATTAATCCATAACTTCTTCAGTTTTAACCCGATTTAACCCGTTCAAGTTTCGTTGGAATCGTAACGGAGTTTCGAACCATATGAAATGATAAAAATTATATTTTTATCAAAAATTACGATCGCGTATATTTACGTGCATATAAACATAATCGTATATGTTTATACAATCTAAACAAACGAACACAAATTCGCTCGTATTTACGTATGTACGTTTCTAACAATCTGATATACGTGTGTTGACACGTATGTGAATTTCAAACACAAAACGACATCCTGAATAACATAACGCTATTGTTAAAACACAGATTCTTCGTAGAGGATTATCTACGCGACTTCACGTGTGTTTGATCATTCCATTGCATTCAAAGGTGCGTACACGGCCCCTTTTCCTATTTAACTGTTTTGGGGGAGAAAACATGTGCAACAAACATTTTTAGACACATATCACTTGCATGAGTTAGCTGTTTACATTAAGTGCAAACATAGCATTACAAAGCCTTACATTTCGAACCGTTTAGTTTGCCGTAGTGCAAAGCGTGGTAGTTGAAGATAGATCTATTGGGTTTGACAAACTTCACTTGGTAGATGGGATCTACGCAAGTGTTTAACTGACCAAACACACCTTACTATTGTTAATGCTAGACAATAGGGAAAAGGCTATCAACCATTACAACAGTCAGCTTCGGTGTCGACCGCTTATGTAAATAGTACAATGACTAGCTATCATGACTATGCAATGTGTGATTATGTGATCTACAAACATTTCTTACAAACAGCTTGTTCAAACATTTGGTTCAAATATTTGTGATTATTCATACAAACCTGTGTATGCACCAACCTTTGTGTTGACTTGATTTACATGTTTTCTCAGGACACTAAGGCACAAGCAAGGACAAGCAGGGGCTAGGATGTTGAGTCTCATGCATACAGTTTACTTTAGTTGATTTAAAACATTGAACATTGTATTTATGGTTTTGCAATAGTTACTTTCTAGTATTAGTTTTCAAACGCTTCTGCAAATATTAAACTTTGATTTTACAAATTAAGACCAAAGTATGTTTGAAAATCATATAGAGGTCTTCGCTATGTCTAATGATCTGAGATCCTGGTTTGTCACGTCCCAAACGGTATGATTCCGTTAGTTGAAAATTGGGGGTGTGACACCCCGTGGCCTTTGACCTAAACCTGCCAAACGAGCTTAGCAGTGTACACAATGCATTTCACGTATCGAACCTCAAGAAGTGCCTATCTGATGAAACACTTGTCATTCCTCTTGAAGAGGTGCAGATCGACGAACAATTAAACTTCGTTGAGAAACCAGTGCAGATTATGGACCGGGAAATTAAAAAGCTTAAACTCAGCAAGATACCAATAGTTAAAGTGCGATGAAATTCGCGACGCGGACCAGAATTCTCGTGGGAACGTGAAGATCAGATGAAAAAGAAATACCCACATTTGTTCGAGGAACAGGAAAACACTGGCAAGACGAGCTGAATTTCGGGACGAAATTATTTCTAACAAGGGGATGATGTGACACCCCGTAAATTCCAGGTCAGCATTCTATTTAATTAAATAATTATTTAATTGATATTTGTACACGTGGCACTAGAATTAGTTTAATTTAGTGTGACACGTGGCATGACAGTACGAACACTGACACAAACACGATAATTCGGAGAATTATCGCAACATGCACACATAGGGGTGTTCAGAATAACCGAAAACCGTTTAAAACCGTTATCCGAACCGTATCCGAAACCGAAAAAACCGAATTCTGAATTCGGTTTTCGGTTAGACCTTTTTTTTAATTCGGTTTGTTCGGTTATCCGTTTAAACCGAATATTTAATTAAATATATTAATTTTTATATATATTATATATAATAAAATTAAAACCCTAGTTCTCCACTCCCGCCCCCTCAACCTCTCAAGATCAATCTTGCAATCTGCTCTCATTCCCTCAAGTCTCAATTTCTGTCTCAATTTCTCATCCTCTCAAGAATCAAGATTCAACATCATCTCCACTTAGTCCAATACATGCTGCGTTCTTCCGAATCAGATCGATCTCTGCATTCTGCGCCGTCGCCGCCTTGCCTCTCTCAGATCTCTCGTGGTTTATGTTTGAACTTTGGATTGTGGTTTATGTTTGAACATTGGATTGTGGTTTATGTTTGAAATTCTGTTAGGATTGTAATTTTGGATTATTTGTATAAGCAGGAAACTATTTGATTATTTGGGTTGAGTTGCCACAAGCAGGTTGCATGGAAATCAAGCTGAAAATTGTGAAAAAAAACAAAGAAATTGGTTGAATTTTACTGAATTCGGTTTAAACGGTTAAATTCGGTTTCTTCGGTTATAACCGAAACCGAACCGAATTGAATTCGGTTAGAATTCGGTTCGGATAACCATTTAATGAATTCGGTTCGGTTCGGTTAACGGATAGTATTTTTTCTTCAATGACCGAACAAACCGAAAAAACCGTTAACCGAACCGATGAACACCCCTACGCACACACGTGTCTAAGAAAACACGATCGTTGGTGAACGTTTAGCACATCGTGTAACAAAACACTAGAAACCTCACGAAACACTCAAGCATTGAACTTGAAAGTTCAAACGAGGTCGAACGATAGTCCGTAAGCATGAAAACGGTGACGAACGGATCAAACCATTGAAATTGGGCCTATTGGCTCTTCCGGGACCCGTCGCGTTACGCTAAGGACCCTAGAGAGGCCCATGGCGGTACGCGGCGGGTGGGCGGGGGATTTTGAATCCCGAAATTCGTCGCGGTACGTTGAGCACTTTTTGAACCCCATGGCGGTACGCGACGACACCCAGACGCCAAATCATTATAAAATCAAGACAATCATGCCTACACTATCACCTTTCATCATTTCTCTTGCTTCTACACGCCATCCCTCGACATTATCTTCTGCGACTCACCAAGAACAACCACTGGAAGCCATTGAAGGACCTCTTGAAGCTCCAAACTTGAAGGATTAGAGGCTTGAAGCTTGAAGGACCATACTTGGGGCTTGAAACCACCACCATCCTTTTGAATCAGCACCAATAGTAGTACCAGGAGCTTGGGAGACTGAGATCATCACCATTATCATCTTCTTGAAGCTTTAGAAGGTAGCATCACAAATCTAGTAGCTTAAAAACACTATTACACACATGCAAGCTTCGAAACCCACATGCAAGTTCTCTAGCTTTGCATGCACGAATTTTTCTTAGTTTAAATCTGGGTTTGATAATGTTTCAATGATTCTTGATGATCTATGATGGTATTTGGATATTTCATGACGATTCATGATGATGTGTATGTAAAAACTTCATGATTTGGGCATAAATGAATGAAATAGCTACATGCATGTACCATCTAGTGTATTTCAGATAGATTTGAATGTTAATACATGATTATTGTTGGTATTGGAAGTGTATTACAGGATTTGTTACTTTTGAAATGATTAAAAATGGATCTTTGATTAAACTTACTATTTTTAGTAACTTTTTAGTTACAACATGATGATATGAATGAGATTATGTATATGCATGTGTATGATTTGGTTATTTGGAGGATAATATGATGTTAGAATGATAAGAGATTTGGGTTTCGAATGGTTTGTGGTCATTTAGGACCAAGTTACTATATCTAGTAACTTTTATGGCCTAAGTGTTGATGAATGATAATTTGGCCTAGATTGGTATGATTAGATGATGTTAAATGGTAGTATATGATGTTATTTGAAATGCAAATGGAATAGGAACGCTTTGGATGATCATTTGGATGAAAATTGTCACAGCTACTATTTTTAGTAACTTTATTTTGTGAAATATCGATTTAGGAATGCCATGGATGTTACATGGTTGCTGAATGACTTAATATGACTTTATATGATTATTGCGTGATAAGTTAGACAGTTTCTGATGATGAGCATGCTAAAATTCAGAGACTTTCCTTTTTAGGAAACTTTAATGTGTAAAAATGACTTGTATGCTTATTTGACGACCCATGATAATGTGCTATGTGTTAACATGATCATGTAGGACTAACGAGCATGCTAGAACCTTAAAAAGAATATGCATTATCGAACTTGCTATAAATGGAAACTTACTATATATAGTAAGTTGTCCATGAACGCTGTAACATCTGTGCCGGAATCGTTACCGGAACAGTAACCTGTACAGTAACTTGTACAGTAACTCAGATACAAACGAGGAGAATTACTTAGAAGCTATTAACATTTGATGATAAACACAAACTATATTATACTATTGTTCTGAAATCCTGACTTAAACCTTATGGTTTAAAGAGTCAGAAACACATCAGACAACGATGAACAGGTGCACACATGCTTGATTCGATGCTATTATGTATATACGTATGTGAGGATAAACAGAATAAAACCATAACAGTTGTTGTTACAGAATGCTAAACCGACGAACTATTCGTATAGGTGACGATCTGTACGAATAAGTCTGAAAGTTTAATGATCTGAAATGATGACTGAAAAGTAGAAAACAAAACCAGAAAGTGAGACGTACGATCGTGTTCGTACAGTTAGCGCTCTGTACGAAAACAAGCGTAAGTGACGTTTTCTGACGAAACGAAAACGAAAACGATGCGAACGATAATAATTTAAGTGAATATAATATTTTAACATTTTACAATTTTGAAACTCATCAAAATATAGGTTAAATAAAGTCTTTTTATTAAAATATTGCGTAAAATACGCGCGTAATATTCCGGAAATGCAACGAGAACGCAAACTGAGCAACAAAAACGAACCCGAACACGCCCGGGGTATAAATACCCTAAATGAGGGTTTTTCTCACATTTCCCTCTTCTCTACTCTCTCTCTAAAACTCAATCACCGGAACTTTCTCTCGCTAGAAGTTTTGAACTTCAAACCCTTGGATCTCTCTCATCTCTTGACGAAATCTTGCAATCTTGGTGTCCAAACGTAGCTACAATCACCCTCTACTTGAAAGTACAACCGATCTAGAGTCAAATCCATCTGAAATCGAGGTATGGAGCTAGGAACAACTCGGAAATAAGGGTTTTCTAACCCTTGGTTCGATCCACTGTGTCAACGATTTTAGGCCATAAAACCTTAGGAAAATCCTTCACGCACACCCTAGAACACGGTAGAAACAAGTTGGCTATCATGGCAGTGAACAAATCGAGACGTAGTGGTGGCTGAAACCACAAGGACGCATGGCCGAATGGTGTTCATCAGGTGGGCCAAATGGCCATGCCCTTTTTCATTCGGCCGAATGGCCAAACCCTACTTTCGGCACATGGTTCCTTCGCCAAGGTCTCATTCGGGGCAACCCTTATTCGGCTTCACTCGCCCCTAACCTATTCGGCCAGTCCTTTCGGCCGAGCTCCATTCGACCCTCACATTCGGCCACCCTCTCATTCGTGGGAGCCTTCTCTTTTGGCCAAGGCTATTCGACTGGACTGATTCGGATAATGGTAGATTAGAACTATCCTGCACAATCAAGTTACCTTGGATGTATGGGATGCGTGAGGGATAACATGTTGTGCATGGTACCTACATAAGCACTATGCATGTGTAGTTGTGTGTGTAAACTATTAGGGTTTTCTTAACATAAAGCCACATTAGTTTCTAAATAATGGTGATAACCTGGTAATCTTTCATTCAAAGGACTAAGCCATTAGAGGGTTGCTAAACTAGTGCTAAACCTACATTTTTTTCTATCATGTGGAATTAAAGCTAAACAAAGATTAATGCAACCGTCTCAAAAGTGTTACATATTCGAGAATGAAGCAGGAGTGCAAAGAACTTAACTAAGCATTGAAGTTAATTATTAATGCATGATGCTTAGTAAAGGTCATACCATATACACCTAAGTTAGAGGTTTGGTTGAACCTTCACATTTAAGTCGTATACACCAACGATTTGAGAAACAAATAAAGCTAAAAGCTAAAGTGTAGGCTTAGAGTTCATTAGGTTGGATTAACTTAAGCCTAATAAACCAATCTATGATTTCTTAAAATACTTGATGACTTTATTAAATGAAATAAAAATTGTTTTCCATAAATTAAATGATTTCTAACTTAAGATATAACTAAAACTAATTCCTTTACAGAAACTTAACCAAAACTTCATAGGATTCCGGGTTCCACTTATGGGCAATAACCGAAACTAGTCATACAAACATAGAAAACCCATTAGTATCGTAGGACACGTAGTTGCACACCGAGACCAAAACCCTAGTTTTCGTCTATTATAACGACTTACCGTATTCGAACCTCTTAAAACAACTCAGGTGTTGAAGATACCTAAGCTACAAACAAAGAGGGCGCATTATCTGTGGTAACCTATACTTAGCAACACAGGTGAGTTCATTTGTCCCTTTTCTAATTATTTTGATTTTAATTCGGGACTGAGAAGCATATTATACATTTTAAACAAATGTTTGACTGATTTATAAATGCTTTTATACTTAGTCATAATGCTTGCTACACTTATTCTAAATGCTAAAAGTTATGGCTTTATTTTAAATGCTTACACTAAATGCTAATGCTAAATGCTAATACTAAACGCTAATGCTACAAGCTAATTCTATAAGCTAATGCTATATGCGAATGCCAAGTGCTTATGCTACAATGCTAATGCTACAAGCTAATAATATATGCTAATGTTAATGCTAATGCTAAATGCTAATGCTAATACTAAACGCTAATGCTATAGGCTAATATTAAATGCTAACGCTACAAGCTAATACTATAAGCTAATGCTATATGCGATTGCCAAGTGCTTATGCTACAATGCTAATAATACAATGCTAATGCTAAATGCTAATGCTAATGCTAATTGCTAAATTTTAATGCTATATACATGCTAATCGCTTGAGACTATGGATGCTTTAAACACTTGTATGCTTATATGCTTACCATGCTAAGCAACAGTTTGGCCTCTCAGTACTTGCCTTACCGGTTGTGAAACTATTTGAATGCTAAAACTATCAACTATGGTAGAACATACCAAATTGGCCTCTCAGTGCTTGCCATGGGGTGTTCTTCATATTTGGGACTTGAAGGAACAGACCGTTGGCCTCTCAGTGCTTGCCATAGTGTGACCTTCATAGTCATGACTTGAGGAATAGACTGATGGCCTCTCAGTGCTTGCCATACAGTGATTCCTCAATGTTCACTCATGCTATAAACTTAAACATAATGCTAAAGCTATTGGTTATTTAAAATGGACCAACTGGCCTCTCAGTGCTTGCCAGGGGGTGTTCTTGTAGCTATGACTATTGTAGATCAGGTCGTTTGGCCTCTCAGTGCTTGCCAAACGATTGTTCTACTTAGTCGGGATTCTGAGGAGTAGACTTATGGCCTCTCAGTGCTTGCCATACAGTGATTCCTCATTTTCCACTCATGTTGTAAACTTAACAAAATGCTAAAGCTATAAACGAAATGGATGGTAGGTAAGACGCTTAATTATCATTAACAACAATGTCCTATGCGACTTAGTATGTGGTGGGACGGCGTCTGGGCGGGTCGTAGGCTCGACTCAGGGGTATGCCCTATATATAAGCATACCGAGTTGGATGATACATGTGGTGTTAAGGAGATTAAGGTTGTTACCTAGGGGAAACATGAACACTTTTGGGGTTGATATCATCAACTTATAAACAGGATGCTTGAATCTATGTTGGAATCGAATGGTAGGTAAAATGCTTAATTATCATTAATAACAATGTCCTATGTGACTTAGTATGTGGTGGGACGGCGTCTGGGCGGGTTGTAGGCTCGACTCAGGGGTATGCCCTATATATAAGCATACCGAGTTGGATGATACAGGTGTTGATAATGAGGTTAAGGTTTTACCTAAAAGGTTTGAAAAATCTATTTTACAAATACTAAAACTACATGAACTCACCAACCATCGTGTTGACTTTGTTTTCTTACATGCTTTCTTAGGTGATGCATAGGAATAGGCTCAGACTTCAGGAATGCATACTAGGATACTCAGATAGAGGACCTACTAGACTTTTGGAAAGCACGGATTTTGTTACAGAAGCAAATCACTTTTGATATCTTGTGCAGATACAAGATAGATACATTTAATTCTTTTGATAGGTTTATTTAGTTAAATTAGAGAATCAAATGTAATTTAACTTTGTAATCCTAGAATGATGCTATTGTGCTTTAGTTATTCTTAACAATGATGATATGTAAACAATCTGATCATCACGATTATCACTCACGATATCGCGCCACGAGAACCTTCCGCCCGACGGGGACTTTGATCCAACCCCGCCGGATCGGGGTGTGACAAACGCGACTTGCGCATTTTGCACATGACGAGCACAAGCACGAATTTTACACGAATCACAACCGACACACGGTTCACCAACGAGTCATTGACTTGACACGGTCAAACACGATCAATGTGGACCAACATGAGAAAACACGGTCAAGGTGGACCGACACGAAAAATAACAACCGAGGGTTGTTGAGCACAAACACGAGCACGAAGATGAAACACGGTCAGTTACACAAACTCACATATGGTATACAATATAGGTAGCCGGTGACCAACCACTTTATGACGCAGGAGCTTACGCTTATACTCTTTTACAAGCTTTTCAAGTAGGGGGAGAATACTTGTTGAATCGAGTCAAACATTATTACTGTACAAACATTTTATGTGTATGCTGGTTTATTAGACAAACATTAAGTGTTGTAATCGTAACAAGCCCTCACAAAGTCTTAACATTAATGTACAAACAACGAGGTTAGTTTGAATAGATCTATTTGGGTGTGACGACCCCACGTTGCACAATACTGTCTGGAGGTCGGGACACGTGAAATCTCGACCTATCTTGCTATGTTATTACAAGACATAGCGGAGGCAAAGACTAACAAGTCTAGTTCGGTAGTGACGCACTGACACTTGGAGCCTAGGGCTCGGGACTAACATTTTAATAAACAGCATGACACATGTTTTCTTATTACTATGTATATCAAAACCTGTGAACTCACCAACCATTGTGTTGACACTTTTTCTTAAACGTGTATTCTCAGGTAATTGAAAGGAATATGGACTCAGGGTTTCACACTTAAGGGCATGAGCATAGGATTTGCATACATTATGTCGTCTCCTTTTATCAAGCAATTATAATTTATGTTTTGTATTTTGAAACAATGTAATGTCTAACAACATATTTTCCGCTGCACGTTAAAACATATTTTATTCCACTGCACAACTTATTTTATTCCGCTGCTTATTTATTAAATTGTTTGGTTGTATTATCGTCAAACAACGTACTTTGAAAACGCATATAGAGGTGTTCTGTATGACCATGAGCTGCGATTCTGGCCACGTCACACCCATGTGGACTGACTCCACACGTGGGAATTTGGGGGTGTGAGAAAATCAGATGATCTTGGGCTCTTAATCCTTGTATTTTTGTGATCTACAAGTCGTTGTGATCGTTTTGACACCAAGAGGGCTCGATTTGGTGGTGAAATGAAGGATTTAGGGCTTTGAAATCTAGAGAGAGAAAGTAGAGAGAGGGGGTGAAGAAAATGGAGGTGACGGGGATGGTAGGTGGGTGGAGTTATCGCATTAAATGCCATAATAAAGTCTTTCAAACACCCGTGTGTTCGGTCTCATTCGGTTTTTCTCGGTTCTTGCTTTCGTTACGTTTCCTGAACGAATTCGCGTATTTTACGAGTTAAATAAAGTAGGTTTTTATTTTTACATTTTTGAAGTGGTTATTCCTAGTAAATATTTTTAATTCTTTTATTTTATTATTATTAGATCGTTTTGTCGTTTCGTTTCGTCAGATCGTTCCGCCATCGCGCGTATTTGTTCGAATCATCACCCGAACGAATCCGACGGCGGTTTCACTTTCTGATTCTTGTTTTCTACTTTTCAGTTATCATTCAGAACGTTAAACTCACATATATGTTTGTGTGAATCGTCACCCACGCAAACACACTGTCAGTTCACTATTCGTGAACGAAACTGAATTGTTATTTGAATTGTATTTCCTCACAGACGGACTCAACTAACTTGCCTATTTTCACTGAATTTTCGGCCATCTGAATCCTGTTATTCGTGGATATCAGATCGCAACCGATATGTTTTGTCATTTGTTTTCACTTTTTTGTTTCACATGAGTTGTTGTATTCACTGTATTTAAATTTTCACTTAAACACATACAACTGTTATTTGTTTTCTTAGTCCTGTTGTCACACAACTGTTTACACATGGTATTTACACATAGTAAAAGGTGAAAGTACACATACCGTACGGATAACCAGATGATATTGTACTGGTTGTCACAAAATGGGTTGTTATAGTAGATCTTCCATAAATGAAGGGAAGGGAAGGAAATTAAGGATTTTTATACTCAGGTTCATTTCGGGTGTTCAGGTTGCTCGGTTTTTGCTTTTACGTAACATTTACGGAAAGTAACATTTAGAATACACGTTTCAGTAAAATAGTTGTATTTTAAATCATTTTAGATGGTAATTCCTAATAAATATTTTAAATTCCTTTTTTATTATTTTTATGATTCCAAAACCGTTTATTTTTAAAGGTTTCGTCAGATCATATCACCTTCGCGCGTATTCGTACGAATCATCACCCGAACGAACACGACGATGGCTTTACTTTCTGATTTAGTTTTCTACTTTACTTATATCATTCAGGACATTAAACCCATAGATATATTTGTGTGAATCATCTTCCACACAAACACACTGTCAGTTTAATAATCAAAAACGATACCATATTATTATTTTGGATTGCACATTCTCAATGACGAACACAAATTGACTTTACTATTTTCCCTTGTTTCCCATTGATTTCACCTTGATTTCACATTGTTTTATCAGTTATCTGATTCTAGTTATCTAGGAAGTCAGATCACAACCGAACTGTTTTTTTTGTTGTTTTCATGATAATTTGTTATTTCTCATGTAACACTGTTAGTTGTTCTCACAATTGTTATAAATTTCACAAAATTGCATCCATAATTGTTATTCACATATGTAATCACACAAATTAGTTATGAAAGTACATACCGTACGATTGCCAGACGGTCAAGTACTGGTTGTCACAACAAAGCACTGGAACTTTAGACTAAGACATATGTTTTGAGCATTAGGGAAAGATTGCTAGCTTTTCCTTCTTCAAACACAAGATACTATTGAAACAAGACTAGATTTGATACATTTGAGTTAATTCTTACTCCCTTTTTACATTTTCTAAATCTTTTGGGACGCTACATATGTCTTATACAAAAACACATTCATGGAGTCAAAAACATATACATGATGAAAACTCTTAAGCTTCTTAGACATGATTTAGATGCTACGTGAACTTATGTGCTAAATGCTATGTGGGAATTAGGTTTGAAGACATTTCATACATCAAACATATATTAGTACATAGTAGCCTATGAATGTGGCTACATTCTTCGCAATGACTAATGTCTTGTGTCAAAAACGGTGAACTGTACACAAACATAAACATTATGATTTACGATGTTTAAGTCAAAGACCTAGCTAGTCTTCATTTACGCTTCATAATATCACTTGTTTAGATTCTTGCTTTGTGCTTAAACATTATACTTCAAATTTACATATGCTTCAGATCTAATTCTATTTAGTTTAATAGTTTTGCATCCTTTTTATGTATCATATTAAATTGTTTTGAATTGCTCACAAACTATGCAAATAGTTGAACTTTAATTTTACATATTTAACATGATAAGATGAAGAACAATGATGAATACTTAGTGTAGGTTTAGAGGACTTATCTTAATTTAAAAGAAATGTTATTTATTACCTTTGTATTTGAAATAGAGATCTATTGTATTTGGGTATTTATGTTTGATTGAATGAATGTTTGTATTTAACTTAATATGGATGTGTAAACTATTTAAACTTTGGCATAGCATCATGAACTTTTGAAAAATCAAACTCGCGCCCCAACATATCCCGCCCTTGGTTGGGATGTGACATTACACTTTTGACCCCCTTTAAATTTTCTGTCTTATTATTTTATGTTCCAAATGTTTGCAAAGTTTAATTACATTTTTATGACCAAAAGTCTTTAAAAATTTAATACTTTCACCAATTTTTTTCAATATATATGTCTATATATATATATATATTTGTATAAAGTTCTTATTTATTTTATTATTTAAAGTCTTAGCAATAGTTTGATGCTATGATTTACATATATTTTTATGTATATTTGTGTGTTTTAACATAATATTTCTTTCAAAAATTAAAAGAAAAGAATGTACTTAAGATATGGATCATTTGAAATAAATTTGTACTATTGATATATTATCACACCCCGCTGGATTGACTTTCCCGTCGGGTGGAATGTTCTCAGGGCGTGATATCGTGTGATAGTCAAAATGATCAGATTGTTTACATGGCACATGATATATAAAGAGAAATGCTAAATTGACATAAACATAGAATTACAAAGTTAAATTACATCAGTTATGTTCATAATTTAACAATGTAAATCCACTCAAAATGAATCATAAAAGTTGTTATCTTGTGTCGTGCAGCAGCATCTCCCAAGGCGAAAGCTCGTCCTCTTGGTGCTTGAGCTCTAGGTTGTACTCTCTTAGGGTAATCCCTTGAGAAGTGACCAGGTTCGCCACAAGTGTAGCAAGATCTGTTATCAGTATTTGCAGTAAGCATCACCACTGCATTTTTGTTCCTGTTTTGGGGTACTGGCTTTCTGCAGATGTTGACCCAATGCCCAAATTTCCCACAACATGTGCATTGCTTGCACTGGTTACCTAGATGATGATGATGATAATGGCACTTGTTTCATTAAGGATCCACTCCGGTATATGGCTTCTTAGCTTGGCTTGGTGAGGTCTATGTCACCTGTTGAGCAGGAGTGTTCATCTCATAGTTTTTAATGACCTTCTGCTTTTTGGCTGGGTGCCGGTCAGGCTTCATGGAAGTTCTAGTCTTGCCTATTTTAGCCTCTTTCTTCAATGCACCAGAGGCAACCATCACATCCCTCAAAATGGCTAATAAAGTAATGGCCATCTCTAGTGTAGTAAGGTGGGCAGCAATCACATGCCCTTTGATGCATGCCGGTAGTCCTCCAATGTACCAATCAATCCTTTTCTCCAAGGTTGGCACCAAGTCACGTGCCAGTGCCACCAACTCATGGTATCTGGTGGTGTAGACCAGATGCCCAGCTCCCACCATCACATGCTACAATAGTTCAGTTTCTACCTTCTGAAGCTCGTTCTTGGGACATAACTCACCATTGAGTAAAGCTTTGAAATCATCCCAAGGCATGACTAGTGCCTCATCTCTTCCCCTGGCATGTATCTAAGAATTCCACCATGTCAATGCTCGTTTATTGAACGAGCTTGCAACATATCTCACCTTGTGGTGCTCAGGGAAACCTCTAATGTCGAGGGTGTTCTCCATTTTCTCGACCCAATGGATCAAGCCCACAGTTCCCTCATGCCCACTGAGACTGGGAGGTTTGCATCCCACAAAATTCTTGTAGGAGTAGTCAGGTCCAATTCCATCGTTCCACTTTTGGAGTTAGATGACTTTCCAGTCTGGTTGTTGCTGTTGTTATTGATACGATTCACCATATCGGAAATCGCCTCCTTCAGTTGGTTCGTTAGTAAAGTGGCTAATGACACCATAGCAGGATCCAACTCATGGTTAGCAGGTGGAGAAGGTGGAAATGGAGGAGGTGGCAGCAATGGAGGTGGTGGAGGCGGTGGTTGTCTTCTTGGTGGCATTTTGATCAGAATCGAAAGGATATTGGTTAGTGCAATGATCGAATGTAGAAGACACATGCAAATAAGTCTTAGTTTTCTATGTTCTCTACATGAAGGATCCCTAGGTTATAGTCTAGGCCAAACTGTTTAAGTAAAATGACCTATATTTCTCTATAACCATGGCTCTGATACCAATCTGTCACACCCCAAGCCGGTGGGCTGGATCGACTTTCCCGTCAGGCGGAATGGTCTCAGGGCGTGATATCGTGTGATAATCGAAATTCAGATTGTTTACATGGCACATGATATATAATGAGAAATGCTAAATTGACATAAACATAGAATTACAAAGTTAAATTACATCAGTTATGTTCATAATTTAAAAATGTAAATCTACCCAAAAAGAATCATAAACTATTCTATCTTGTAACTGCACAAGATATACAAAAGTGGCTCACAATATGTCATCAAAACATATGCACATCAAAAGAAGCTAGGGCCACTATCAAGTCCCTCTATCTTAAGTCCTGAACTTGATGACTAAACATGTTCTTCACCTGAGAAAACGTGCAAGTTAATCAATCAACACGAGGTTGGTGAGTTCATAAGTTTAGTAATTCAGAAAGGTTGGAAAATGTTATTCTTAAGTCTCATTGTTGTTCTCATTGTCTTATCCTTCATCCATGTCCTCTCCTTAGTTCCACTTACAGATGGGATCACGCTCAGTTAACAATGCTTATATATAGGGCATACGTACCAGCAAGTGGAGCCGCCAGCCCACCACACACTTGACTGCATACTACAACATCCATAGTGCAACAAAGGATAACACGATTCATTTTCACCATTTGTTATTCTCATTTGATATTACCATTTGATGTTCCCATATGTCATGTTCTCATCCCACAATTGTTATATATAGAAATAATGTTTTGTAGGGTATATATTACCATAACCTAAGTAATGGTAAATCCATTAAAGTTTTAAAGACACCGATTTTATTAAATTCAAAACTTGTATGTGTATTCTCATATGTAGAGTTTACTGATATTCACTTCTAAATTAGAAGTGACAGTTAACTCTTTTTTATGTATCCACCCAATTGATGTGTGAAGCATAATTGGGACCACATTGTGGTCAAATCCAAGTCAAACCACAATATTTCCAATTTATCCCTATCCACTTGTAATCACTTGACTTCACAACGATCATGTATAAATGTACTAAAACCTTTGTAAAAAGGTTTTAGCATGTTTCTCAACCTTGCATTTTAAATCAAAAAGATTAGAAAAGGGGCAAATGAACTCACCTTGGCATTGTGTTGGCTGACAGTTTACAAGAATGCGCGCGCTATTTGATGTTGTAATGTGTTGTATTCACCTTCCTGTGATTGACTGATTTGACATTTGTACTTGTAAGTATAGGTTCCGTGCTATGTATAACCCTAATGATGGTTTAACTTGTTATAAGTTCCTTGATATTCACTCAGCTTGTTATTTTGATTAACTTTAGACCTAGTTGGTAATGAAATATACTAACACTTAACCATTTAGGTTAAGCTTAGTATATTGTGATTTCTCTTTGTTAAATATTTTGAACTTGACCTTAATCATTACACTCAATGTATGCTTTTGAAACCATTAAACTTTCATAAATTATAACTTATGTCCATGTTAAAATATGGTTGTTTCCCAAAAACCTTTGCTATGAGTTATAAACTAACTAAACAAGTTTAACTAAGTTATTTACCTTTAATCATTATGTTTTAACCTATTTTGAAAACTTTTGTTAAAACCATGAACACTTTACAGAAGATGAAAACCCTGGTCACGATTAACCAATAAGATCACTTCCTTGTCATCCATTGTTATTGTTTTGATCATAGTTTGTTGATAAAACATACAGTTTATAGATTATTTGCATTTTGAAAATGTTAAGGATAGTATTGAAGGTTCTCTAATTCGGTTAACACTTGGAGAACCTTATAAGTTATCCTTCGACACTATCACCCTTTAATTCAACTCCCATGACCTTATATTCACTTATTACCCAATGTTTTGTGATCCCTTTTTCTTAGATTAGTTTAAAATAGTACTATCGAAGATGTTAAGGTAGTATCGATGGACATATTTTCGTCACAACACTTAGAATTTCACAAGGGTGGGCTGTCGACACTACTAGTATCGGCAGCCATCTTAGTATCGATGGTCGGCCCTCATCTCTTGATAATATCGATGGAATCCTAATTTAAAACACTTGGAAAACATCAATATAATACTATCAAAGGTCCCCATGTAGTGCCGATGAGTATATGTTTGATGATCCTATGAGAAACTCCAAAAATGGCTCTGTAGATACTAACGGTATCAACACCTGTTAGTATCGACGAGCACAGTCCCATCGAACTTCAATATCGACACCCACCCACCCCTGAACTTGGACTTTATTGAACTTATCAATATCGACGAGTGGAAAGCCTGTGGGACCATCGAACTTAGCAAGTTCGACGATGAAGTTGGCTGAATCTGGAAGTCTCCATCGAGACATTTAGCTTGAGTTTCATTCATCAGTATTACCATTTCCCAAATTTTCACCTTCACCAACCCTTCCAACTTTTATTCTAACATATTCCAAGTGTTGTGAACCCATTTCCATGTGATTCTCATGAGATTTGATGGCCTAAAACCGAGTTACATGTTAAATGAATATGGTTTGATGAAAACCATAAAATCGTGAACTTGTGCTTGATTATTGCCTTGATTCTAGTTATTTTGAACCCCGATCTGCTGTACTTTCATTCTTTACATGTTCCAAGGTTCGTTTTGGTGAAGAAATGAGGGAATTTGAGTTTGAATTTCTAGAGAGAGAAAGAGTAAACCAGAAATGAGGGGGGAGAGAGAGAGAGAGAGGTGGTTGGGTTCATAAATGAAGAAGGGGAAATTTAGGGTTTTTATACCATGTGTCATTTTGGTTGCGTTAGGGTTGCTCGGTTTCGCGTTTACATAACGTTTACAGAACGTAATTTAAAATACACGTTTATAATAAAACGATTTCTCTCTTTTTTCAATATTTTTAGATGGTAATTCCTAATAAATGTTTTAAATTTCTTTTTATTACTTTTATGATTTCGAAAACGTTTATTTTAATGGTTTCGTCAGATCGTATTACCTTAGCGCGTATTTGTATAAATCGTCCCCCGAACGAACACGACGATGGCTTTACTTCATGATTTGGTTTTCTAATTTACAGATTTCACTCAAAACGTCAAATCCACATATATATTTGTGTGAATCGTCACGCACACAAACACACTATAAATTTGATATTCAAAAACGATACCAGATTATTGTTTTGGATTAACCATTCTCACTGACGAACACAAATTGACTATACTGTTTTCCCTTGTTTCCCATTGATTTCACCTTGATTTCACATTGTTTTGTCGAGTATCTGATTCCTGTTATCAAGAAAATCAGATCACAACCAAACTATTTTTGTCATTGTATTCATGATAATTTGTTATTTCTCATGTAATATTGTTTGTTGTTCTCACAATTGTTATAAATTTCCCAAAATTGTTATCACATAATTGTTATTCACATATGTAATCACGCAAAGTAGTTATGAAAGTACACATACCGTACAATTGTCAGACGGTCAGGTACGGATTGTCACATATATATTAGTATGTATATGCTCATAATTGTATTTTATGAATCGATGTTTTAGGTGTCTTATTACTTTCATTTATAATTGGCATGCTTACATTTGAGAATAGAAAACCCTAGGGATTACAGAAGTTGTGTCAATTTTACCTAGATATTATATATTATTAGTATTGTTTGTGTTTAGCCTGACCATTTTAGATTTCACCCACTTGCACCACTTTTAAATTTCTTATCACACCATAAACCTAAGCCTAACATTATAACCAGTATATGACCTCTTGATTTGTGCATTATATTGTGTTACTTGGTGAACGCATGATTTCTTTACATGCTTATAATAGTGATGTTTTATTTTTGGTTTGAGAGCTTTAGATATACTAGCACATCACTACTAGACCAGATATTAAAACGAACTAACTGTCATATTGTGAGAAATGTGAAAGCATGTCTGTAAGAAACTTGTACTTTTGTAAGATTTGTTAGGTACTCATTGTTTTGATGAAATTAATTTTTTTCTTGTTGGGGTGTAAATCTATTGCACTTCTAAGTCTTGGGAATCAGGTATGATTTTGGTGCTTAAAATAATACATGGTGGTGGTGAATTGGAACATGTTTAGTCTAAATGTGATAATGATTGAGGGCCAATAATGGATAAGTGTAAGGACGTGTTCACATAGTGCTTGTTATTGTTTTTTATTGCCAAAATCACGTTTTTTTATGTTTTTTTATGGTGTAGAGCACCCTTACTTTGAGTTTATGATGTTTCACATGTGTTTTGGTGCTTAGGGATGAACTTTGAAACTTAACGGTAGAGTTGAAGATCAAGATGTAAGCTAGGTTGTAACCTACCGCCTTGAGACCGTAAAATAGAGAACCAAAGGGAAATGTCATAAGTTAGGTCGTTGGTTATAGTCGTGAAGCCATAAATCAGGAAGAAAAAGAAAGTAGGTGTTGGATCGTGAACACTTGTATTCGTAATGAAGAGCTTCCGAAGATATGCTTCCGAGTCCTTTCCACGTTTGCTTTTCCGTGGTTGTTCTTGCATTGAAGATCGTCCGAAGATATGCCTCCGAGTCCATTCCGCGTTTGTTTTTTCGCGGTTATTCTTGTAATGAAGAGCTTCCGAAGATATGTTTCTGAAGAAGGTCTTCCGGAGTTGTTTCGTTGTTGTTCCTACGAAGATATTCCAATATTATTCTGAGGGTTGTCTTTCGTTGCTGCTCGGAAGAATATATCCCGATGTTATTCGGAAGAAAAGGAGGGGTTATAAGAAAGATGGTTATGGCTCATCAGTCCTTAACTTTCAACAGTAGGTCATAGCCTACATGCTCCAGACTGAGGTTACTGTCGCACTGTAAAGAAATAGTATATGCGCGGGATCTATTGGTATGAAAGCACACATTCGTTTAGAAACAAGGGGTTGCAATTTTTCAAGGTTCTTGGGTGATTTTTATTAAATCCAATCATTTTAGAGACCTTGAATAACGATCGAGTGAAGATCTGATCATTCGATTCTAACTTGATGACCAGAATGTGATCATTAGCATGAGTGACTAGTTTTCTCATGATCAGTTTCAGAGTGGATAGTTCTTATAAGTGAAATACTCAATTCATGTTGTACCTTGGATTCGGGTTGGTTTTTTTAATGACAATTTGAATTCAATTATATATTTGGTTACTTTGAAACGAATTGCTTATGTATAATCATTTGTCTTTAATCATTTGCATTTAGTTTTCTTGCGTTGTGAGCAGTTTGAGTTTTTAATTGAATGTCTGGTTTCTATGATTAGGTAATTGTGAGTACGACCGAATATTAAAAGTTTTTCCACTTGTATCTATGGGTGTAAACGAACAAATACAACTCTTGAAATACTCGAAACCGGATGTGTAAAAAGTCGAATAAACAGAGCCTAAATGAGCCCGAGCCAAGCCTAATGAGTTCGAGCCCAAAATTATGACTCGTTTTATTATTGAGCCCGAACCCGATAAGGCCTGCGAGCCTTATTGAGCCTATTTTTAATAATAATAAATATTTAAATTTTAATCCAATTAACTTATTTTTAACTTTTCTTTCATAATTTCGTATTTTTTTAGTTTCTAAATTTTCAAGCTCTCATGTCTCTGATGGAACCCTAGAAAGATCACATCCCCAATTGTAACACCCCGACTGATGGTGGAAACGTCGGGATGCCACGAGGGATGTGTAGATTGTTCAAAAGCTCGTGGGCATCTAATATAAATCATCACATTTCATTAATCAACCAAATTAATTACATCAAATATCATGTTCATCATGAATTAGTTACATCAATTGCACAAAAGATTTAGCTATCTAACTAAATTCTAGTCTTCAAAATTTCAGTTATTTAGCTAAGTCCAAGACTGTCACACCCCCTGCGCCGCGTGCGGAATCCACGGCGCGGTGACGTATGAATAGTTGAATCATGCACAAGTATTGATTAAGAACAACCACAATGGATTACTAAATTTCATAATGTTTAGACAACAGTTTAGTTACAGACATTCTATCATAACAAAAGAATGACAACTACAGACCCAAAATATAATTTACAAAATAAGACTTCAAACAAGACAATTAAACATTTAGGATTTTGTGTGTTTCTAAATCCATCCTAGCATGTTTCTTCATCTTGTTCTATCTTAAATGGTCTCCTTAGTTGTCCTCAAAATATCTTACACCTGATTACCTGAAACATGTGAAAAGTAACTGTCAACTACAGAAGTAGTTGGTGAGAACAATAGGTTTAATATTTGAAAATATGAACTTGCAATGAAAGGCATTAGTTTAAAGCAAATAATGAAATACATGGATGAGCTGCAACCCAAACTAACATCAAGTATGTCAAACGAGTGTAAACAGTCCAAAGACTGTTTGCACGAACACCAACATATAATCAAGTCCCAAACTACGTTTGGAGTCAGAAAATTAGTCAGCAACAGTGATAAACCATACGTAACCGAAATCTGCAGTTAGCTTATAAAACAAATTTAAAAGCTAACTCCAGAAATCGGTCTGCCCAAATGTGTCCGCTTTCCCTTGTTGTGATCACCCAGTACTCACGCTAATGAATATGAAACTTGATGTGTTTATAAGTTTGTTTACAACAATGGACACCATGCTTTTGATCTTTACTTTAAAACAAATGATTTTATGCCTTATTTGATAACTTGATTTGAAAACATTGTTTGGAATACCATGAGTTGAATCCTTTGTTTGAACACCATGAAATGAATCCTTTGTTTTGAACACCATGAAATGAATCCTTTGTTTTGAACACCATGAAATGAATTCTTTGTTTTGAACACCATGAAATGAATCCTTTGTTTGAAACCATTGATTGAATACATAGGATAGTGACCCTGTATAGTAACAAGGTTTATATAAAAGATTATTTCCGAAAACACGAGTTTATAGTAAAAGAGTTTATAAATCCCATTATTTAAAGATGTTTGTCCTTTATAAAACCATTTGAGTAAAACAGATGTAAAACAGTTCAAAGAAACTTTATAAAACCTTTTAGTAGAAAATGTTTAACATTTGATAAAAACCCTTTAAAACAATTGATGAAACCTTTGAAATTGGTACTGTGAACCTGTAATGTTTGTAACATAGCATACACATTGTATAGCGAAATAAGATTGTAAATAGAGTGTTTGATCACGTGTTCCACCCCAAAACAGTTGTAAAACAGTAAAAGAGGGGCTAATGTTCTCACCTGTCTGCAGTAGACTCTGAACTATAACAAATAGCAAGTAGCAAACAGGACTTCTAACTGGTTCCTATATCATTGTAATCATACATAAGATATAAGATTTATGATTGTATAGAGTTTGATTCGTTGATTGACTTGCGTTATCCAGATTTGTGATTAACACCTTGAATAACTTGTTCTCATGTTTGAAAATGTTGTACGAACTGGAAAGTCGTGATTGAATTACTTGATTGAGTGCCACACACATAGACTACCCTATTTTCCAGATTTTCCATTCGAGCATACCTCGTTTTTGGCCGGACAAATCTCCAGATCACTTGTACTTTCGTGTAGGGAATGTCGAGAGCTTCGCGTAGGCGCCAAGAACACCAAAATCCGTTGAGAAACGAAGAAGTTATACGCGTTTGAAGTTCGGTTTTCTAGTGAGAAGATAGGTTCGCGACTTTGGGGTTAGAAAGAGGTTGTTGGCTGAAATAAATGAGGAAATTGGCCATCCTTATGGCTTTTATAGTCCAAGTGGTATTCGGGTTCGTTCCGGTCGCTCGATTCGCGTTTTCGTCACGTAACGCGTATTTTACGCGATTTAAAATAAAGGATTATTATTCTCATCATTTTGATGAGTTTCAAAATTGTAAAAATGTAAAATAATATATTTTAATTATTTTTGCACTTCGTTTGTTGACAGATCGTTAAACAGATACAATTACGTGTATACCCGCAATCGCGTACGTTTTTCGATCGTATTAATTTTTTAAAGTCGTTTAATCATAATTATAAGTTCAACATTCGTATCATTATGGGTCGTCACCCATAACTATACTCAGTCTCGCTTACGTATTACGATTCTTGTTTAATTAATTGTTGTCATAATATTCGTCTTAACACTACGCACTAACACTATCCCATTACACCGAACGCAGTATATGTATAGGGCATACCCCAGATTCCAGCTACCTGCCGTACCTGACGCCGTCCCACCACTGTTTCGATATAATACGATACTGTTCTTGCCTAGTGAACTCAACTGTAAATAATAATACATACTTGTTCTCAAATAATAAAGATTCTAACACACAAGCACATAATGAACACATGAATCGCATTGACTACTGAACATAGATACACCCTGTGCTAACACTGTTTACGACTACCATGGCTAAATGTACAAATGTTACAAAGACCCTAAGTGATGATGTCCCAAAAGATGTAGAGTCATCCTGCTTTACCTACTTTTCCTCATTCCCTGAAACATGTAGAAAATCAAGTGTCAAGTACGAAGTAGTTGGTGAGTAATCATAAATTTTATATTTAAAATGTTTTACAAAATGATATAAAAGTTTATAGTTTTATGAGAAATTCCACATGAGCACCTACGAGATAATCCAACACATAACCACAAACACACAGTCACATATATCAAATAATCATAAATAATCAATCACATAAACATTCAACCAATCTCAATCATCAATATTCTCAATTAGTATAAGTGACAATACATGAAATCAATGTGGTTAACAGAAGTTAAAGACAATGATTCATGGAGTGGTAGCAAACCACGTGACAATACATGCAATTGTTGCGGATGACCGGATTCGACGGTAGTTGTGATAATCCAAGTGGCAATACATGTAATCATTGTGGATGACCAAAGTCAACAACAACAATTCATGGAATTATGATAATGTGTGATAATCCATAAACAATGAAAATCCCATAATATGAGTATCATAATGATAAACCAGGTGTCACCATGTTTTATCAAAATAATATCTTAGATATTGGTATACATGCTCCACCTCCGAGTTTAAAACAAAACAGTTTAAAAGGAGGTTATGAGAACTCACCTGAGTCCTTAGAATCAGTGTTTGTGTAGAATGCGCGCTCGCGTATATAAACTCAAAAGCAATTCAACGACCTGTAATTATCGTGTATTTCATGTTCATAAGTATTACTATTTAATTTATAATTAAGCTCTTCGTATTCGTTAGTCCTTGAACCATTAAGTGCACGGGTTGCTTAGGTTTGTTACCTAAGTTAGAGTGATAAGCATTATAGTTTTTGTATCCTCCTTATAGAAATTCGGTTTAACAATAATTTTTTTGATCCACCCATTCATAAAAGCTTTAGTAAGAATGTAAGGTTATACATAATGTAATGATGGTAACCTAGTTCTCTTATACAGAACTCTTGGGTGCATACATGCATGTCAAGGTATGTTAGCCCATACATCGAAAGTTATTTGGTTTTCAATTTAGTTTCAAAAATATCATATTTAGGTGATTCCCATAAGGACATAAGGTGTTTAATGTATACAAATCCATAATATAGGCATATGTTTAGAAAGAGAAAAGGTGGCAAGTAGGATTTACTCATGCATGTATGGTTATCATAATATATATCCCTTGTTCATATCTATTATAAGTGTTGATGTAGCTCTCCCCTTAGCTCATAGCAATTTAGTTTAACCATCCTAGGTCTGGCCTTTGTCTGGGTTCAACAACTTTAGGTCTGGTTCAAATTTGCATTTCGAACTCACCCTACCCAGCGAACCTTTAGGTTTGCATGGTTCCTGATTCAGCATGTTCGACTATGTTAGGTTCGGCCAAGGGGAAAAAGAAAGGTTTGGCCAAGAAGAAAAGAGAGGTTCGGCTAGAAGAAAAGAGAGGTTCGGCTAGCCTTCATTCTTATGCGAACCTTCTGGGTTTGGGACAGCTTAGGTTCGTGCATGTTTAGGGTTCGCAGCCAAAGGTTCAGGAGGCTCAAGGTTCGGTCCAAAACCTCAGCTTCGCAGCAACCATTTCCCTGCTCCTAGGTTCGTGAATGTTAAGGTTCGGTGAGGATGATCTGATCGAGGCAGCAGGGTCCGTTGGGGAATAGGTTCGGCTACTAAGGTGAGCACACCTGTACAAGGTTCGGCTAACCCAAGCCCCACAGGTTCGTCTAGGAGCTGGAACGCGAACCAGCATTTTCCCATCTTCTCCTTTGCATGGTTTCTGGTTTCTAGGGTTTCCAGATGATTTACAAGTGTTTATCTCCATAATTTTAAGTGTTTAATTCGGTTTAACATTAACTAGTTATATGGTTCCAGATTTACAACAAAACTGTAAATAAACACCTAGATTTACCTCGTTTTGTTGATCAAATGTAAGATTTCTTCGTATGGTCTTGTTCCTCTTGATCACACGGTCGTGTAGGCGCCAAGATCTCGTGAATCCATCGAGAAACGAGTGAGATAATCTAGAGAGAAGGTAGAGAGAGAGGATAGGCTTGTGAATGGGGGTTGAGAGAGAGAGGAGGTTTGTGAGAAATGAGGAAAATGGTGGTGTCTTCCACCACTTATGCCCCTCCCGTCCCCGCGTATTCGGTCTCGTCTTTATCGCGATAAAATTATAATAAAGCTCGGTTTTCATCGTAAAATACTTTTAACATAAAACATTTAAATAAATAATTTTGTTTTAACTAACATGATTTTAAACAAAATCGTTTGAATAAAACACTTCCGTTTACTTTCGTTAATTTAATTATTTATATTAAAAAACTTAATCGGATTTGTCTTAGGTTGTGATTCCTAATAAATATTATTAGTTTCCATTTATTAATTTAATATCGTTAAGTTTTATATAATTATCTCGTCGAAAAGCATTACTTGCGTACGTATTCGTAAAGATCGTCACCTTTACGAATCCAACACTCGTAACATATTTTCGATTCGATTTACTATCTATGGAATACCGTTTCAGAATATTATTCTTAATAATTATATTCGTGTGAATTGTCACCCACGCGAATACATCATTAAGTTAATATTTCTGAAATAACATTCGCGTATAAATTTATAATCGTAACCTCACCATCGCGTAACCAATTCCAATTATACTTCCATTATTTTATTAACTTTAATATTATAAATCCAAATCCAAAACCCACTAAACCAAATCACTGACACATTCGTGATAGACCGAAATATGCATATGTATAGGGCATATGTAGGGGTCAGTCGCAACTGCCCCAGCCACCGTCCCACCGCTATTTCGATAAATCATGACCATGTGTCCTTGACTATATTTAGCAACCAAACAACAACCAACTCCTAATTCCTTTCCATTCCAAACCAATAACCCATTATCTGTGAATTCAACTGCAATAAACTCTCTGGTTCTGTTTAGTTGCGTTTAACTAAACTTTCCATGGTTTACGCGTATAATAATATGTTCTCAGTATGTATAACAATATTAATAATGACAGTCAATAATCCATAATCATTAATAATTAACAACTCAGGTCATAACAGTACAATCGTACATACGTACGGACCACCTGAAATACAATGATGTTACACCAATCGACTCCATACTTTTCCATTAGTCATAGTCATTGGTCAAATCTCCGAGACTTCACCGGTCGCCACAATCATCGTTCAACTTCAACACTTGTACCAGGTATGTTTTTCTTCTGTTTCGTTTTTGTTTGAATTTCGACACTTGAATTCTTCATGGAGATCGATTTGATTTTGTTTCAGTTTCGTTTGTTTGTGTTTGTTTTGTTTGTCTATGTTTTTATTCTCAATTTTTTGACATGATTTTGTTTTCGTTTCGTTTCGTTTTGTGATTGGTTATGGAGATAATTAGGGTTTTCTTTATTTGCTTGGTTTCTCTCTCAATTTTAGCGTCTATCTATGGGGTTTCTTTACCTATACACATTCTGTGCCATATCCACACCATTCAAAAATGGATGATTTCCAAAGGATACAGGAGAGCTTGTAGACTCTGAGCCGAGCTCAGGCTCGTTTAAGCACCACCCAATGAGTTCAATCTTAGGCGTGCTGCTGAAGCCTTACTTTTCAATCACGAGCTGACCTTGATCCTAATAGCACAGGCTTGATTCGAGCCGAGCTCGATCTCAAGCCTCAAAAAAATCTCACAAGGCGAGCTTGAAAAGTGTCAGACTCAGACTCGGCTCGTTTACACCCCTACTTGTATCACCTGAATTAAAGGGTTTTACAAAATTATGTCTAAATGATTTCTAACTAGATTAATTGAATTTTGTGTGAATCTTTAAACTTGGAACTTGAAAGTGGTTGTTTGTTTTTTAGTAATTGTTTTAAAAACAAATTCTTGTTTGTTGCTTGAAATTTTTTCCATAATCAATTCTCAAATTAAATTCTACTTTTCGTAATTAATTAATTTGTAGTTGTATTTAGCACTTTAAAGGTTTCTTGAGAAGACGACTTTACTTACCCTTGTTATAGTGATAGGTAGCTAAGTGATTAAGTCTTGATGTTTATATTGTTTTTAATTGACGTACGACGACTGGCTCAATTGCTCAAGTACATGATTGTGGTGTTAGCAAATATGAATGTTATATTGACCAAAAGAGAGAGCTGATATCAATTTTTGCTGTCAAATTAGATGTCAGGCTTAAGTTCTTAAATAAATTTATGATCATCTGAATTTTTTTTAACAATGCTCTCCATATCCATTTTTTTAATAAATAAAAGTATCTTAAGTTTTAGATATTTGAATTTTGGGACATAAGATTAGCGTACGTAGTATTTTAAAAAATTTGTGTTTTTTGTAAACCAAACATGAGAGATTTTCTATTGAAAATAATATTAATCTTATTCCACTTATTTTTTAAACACCAGACAAAGCCCTACTCTGAAGGGTTTGCTCTTATCGCCTCTTTCGAAAACCTAAAATCTTAATCTAGCAATCAGTAGCCTAATCCACCTCCTTAACAACGAATTAACAATTTCTCTTGTACTTATATGTAATGCATCTTGTTATATGTTGTAAATGCAAACTGTATTTCCATGCATTTGTTGTAAATACATCAATTTTTGCGTTTCATCTTGTTAAACGTAACAGCAAATTTAACATTTATTTTTAAATGAGGATTGTACTCATGAAAATGTTGTGTTGTCAGGTAATTACAAATTAGGTTTAGAGTTTAAGATTTAAAGTGTTAGGGTTTAAGGATTATGATTCGGGTTTAGGTTTTGAATTTAAGGTCTAAGCTAAACCTGTATCTAAATTAAGAAAAAATAAATAACAATGAAATGATACTACAAATGATTTCATTAAATGTAATACACCCAGAAAGAATATTAAACTAAAATCAAGGCATGAAGCCACAGAAAAGTATATGATTGAGGAAAATGAGTAGCTAATGAACATATGCAAATCCGATTTAGCTCATGGAATCGCAAACAAATAGAAGTAAGCAAACACTACTACCATCATTTGCATCTTCTAAAAGTACTTGTGCTTGTAGCTTCATCATTCTCATATATTGTCAATTTATTTTTCACTTTTCTTAATTGCAAGTTAAAAATATGAGGCTTATACTTTTGTTCAGGAACAAAATTAAAGCAGTATAAAATGCAATCAGGTGAAGGTTCCCTGTCTGTTATGAGTGTTGGGTCAATGGATTTGAATATGATGAGTGGTGGGGGCCCAAATCCATATGGTAAACAAAAAAAAACATCAAACCTATCATGTTGCTGACAGGCAATCAGAGTGCCATCTATACCATGAAGTTGAATCCAGTGAACGCCGACAGAGAAATCTTCCTTTGGCACGTAAGTGGTGAATGTAAGAACTTCATGCATGGTTCTGAAAGGGCATAAGAATGCTGTGTTGGATCTAGAATGATAATCTCAGCCAGTCATGGGATGTAGAGACAGGGAAGCAGATAAAGAAAATGGCACAACACTCGATCGTCTTTTGTAAACCTATCATAGGATCTTGCAGCAGTGATAAACAAATATATCTTGGAGAGAGATGACATACGCACTTTGCAGGCAGGCACTTTTTTGTGGTGGTTAGTGTAAAAAATTTATTTCGCTTCCATAAAATCTAGTGTAAAAAATTACTAACAAAAAAAAAAGAAATATTATATTATTTGTCACTTTTTTTTTTTGACTAAAAAATTACATCATATGACATTTAATTATTATTATCAATTATTATAATTAATTATTGCTACTATTTACCTAATATTCATATTATATAATTAGTATTTAGTTAATAATCAATTATCAAATACAGCGTAACCCATCAATTGTATATTTATATTCATATGTGCATAACTTGTATTTGTATATTTGAGTTGTGTTTAGTTTCATCAATATTTTAGACTTTTCTTAAATTCCTTTGTTAAATCGTGTGTCCGAATACTTGACAATTGATAGTTTCTTGGTTATATCAAATGTTGAATGGTTGAATACATGTTTAGTGACACATGTTACAAAAAAACAATCAAAATCAAATTACTGATACAGAAACAACCACAAACTCTCTCTTAATTGAACCATAGCAAAAACCCTTCTAAAACACTCTTAAACTCAAGATTGAACTAGTATCTACAATTGGGTTGTTATTCGATCGAACATCACCAAATCGGCATCATATCAGGTAATAATCAACATCATCTTACCCTTCTGAACTCAAGGATTAATAGCCCTATGGTTATCGATTCTCACAATCTCTCTAGGGATTGAATCTGATAGAACGAATTTTAGGGTTTATGGGCAAATGAATGAATCTGTATATCATTAATCGAATTGAGCTTGTAATCAGCGTAACCCGTAAGCCTAGCGGTAAGGCCGCTTTGTTTGGAGTGGGTCTGGGGTTCGAGGATTACCAAGGGGCTGCTGGCCGGTTTTGCCTTCTAGGCTGATTTTTGAATCATTTTTTATACAAATTTATTTTATAAAAAAATCTAAAAAGATAATCTTTAAATTTCTGCAAATGTGTTACAACTTATGGGAAACCAAAATATAAAATAGATATAAAATAAGAATATTAACTATAACATACTTTTGAGAGAATATTTTAAGATGTTAACTTAACTAATCTTTTAGTTAATCTAAAGCCTTATAATATTTTTACAAGAGTTATTTTTAAAATCTAAGAATAAATCATTTACAAACCATTTTTTACATATTTTAAATTAATATACTTTATTTATTTTTATTTTTTTATAAACAATTGTAGATCATTATTCTACTCATTCTAAATTTTCTTTAATTTAAATTCATATATTCTATTTCATTACAAAGGTCATCGACATTTTCAAATCATTATGTTAACTCTTTTAAATGCAAATTTAACGGTTGATAAGGCAAACATAAACATATACACCAAGTTAGAAAGATCTAAGTTATATTCTTTTCTATATACACTTAGGTTGATTTGGGATTCATTGATTCTAAAACAAAATCAAGAAATATTTGGATAGTCTAAAGCAAAAACCAAGTGAGTTTCATATACTCCCTCTTTACATTCTTTTGTAATTTTGGAAAGTTACACATGTTTTGTCAAACATGCTATTCTTGAGTCATAAACGAACATATGGATGCATACTTTAGTTTAAGTTAGAATTAAATTTGAATGTTATGTGTTGCCTACTTGGTTGTATACTTATGCGCTTATTATTATTGGGATATGCATATACATATTTATTAGTACTAGTAGCCTTTGATTAACATGAATTATGTCATTGTTAATAATGAAGGTGAAATTGCCATATTCGTGTTATACTAGTAGCCTTTATTTAATGACTTATGTCATTATGTTAGTAAAAGTGAAATTGCCAAAATCATATTATCAAACATTATAGAATACATATAAGTTTAAGTAAATTTTTATTAGACTATTTTTGCATCTTATATATATATATATATATATATATATATCAAATTGTATGAGATGTTAACCAACTATGCAAATAGTTGATCAAACCATATTTTACATGTGTAACAGGTTAGAAAGCATGGATGAAGACACATATAGGATTCTTAGGCCTAGTTAATATAAATTTAAACAATGATATGTATTTTGATTTTGATTATGTAAGAATGGATTGATGTTATGTGTTATTAGAATGAGATTGTGTTATGATTTAAATTGGAAGGTTAAATATTGAAATTTAGAAGTAGCACCATGAGTTATGAACAATCATCATCATGCCCCAATATATTACGCCATTGGTTAGGGTGTGACAAGAATCATTATTGGATGGGACCCAAATATGGTTGACTTAATGATTATCAATTAGAATGATTAGGTTTTTCATTGCCTCGTAAAACCTTGCAATTGGTAGCAGCAATTTATTTGCTCCTGTGTGTATGGCTAAGTCAAATTTTATAAAAGAAAACAATATGGAATGAACTAAAGAAATTTGCCTGTACACTGAGCCATCAACCTTGGGTTGTTTTGTGTGAGGCCCCGATCCCAGGTACCTCCTAGAGTTGGTTTCCATCATAACACATAGCTCTTAATCCAAAAACTTTCATAATTAGCAGCGGAAATTTAAACATAGTTTGATAATAGAAATACAATTAAATGTTTGTATCAAAACATATTTGATTGCGACAACCATCGGATCGTCTGACTTTATGCCACGGGCTTCATCATATCCTCTTGCATATTCATCAACCTGACATACATGCTAAAATGTCAGCTTACGCTGGTGAGTTCTAGTTTTAGTAAAATTATAAATGTTTAATGAGTGAACATCATAAAACATCATCTCATTCATACAAAAACCATAACACATAAACATCATAATCATCGTCATCATACAACAATTGCTACTGAGCTTAACAGTGGATTTATGCCGGCACAAGGCTCCATAACATTTGATCTAACTCGCCAAAGCGCTTTGTAAATCCATACTTACCCAATAACAAGTACTGGAGCAACATCTTACTTACCCCATACGAATATGGGAGCAACGTCATACTTACCCCGTAACAAGTGTAGGTCCAGATCTTGTCAAGAACCGAGCTTTATGTCTCCAATCTGCATCAAATGACTCTATAATGTGCGGAATCCAGAATAGAATCACAAGAACAAGAAGAAAGGTCAAAACTTTTGTATATTCAGTGAAGTTCACGAAACAGTGCCTCAATACGCCTAGAGAGCATGCCTCGGGAATCCAACCATTGAACAGTACAAAATATGTCTATTTATACTACTCTAGGAGTACTCAAACCCTATACACGAAAATGGTTCAAGTACTCGAAATCTACTGTACTTGAAATACATGTACACGAAATATAACAAAATCTAGTCCTCGACTCTTCTCTGGTTGACTTTGTCAGTCTTCGTCTTTAGTCGGGCTCTACAAACTCCCCCTAGACTGATGAAGTCAATCGATGGGAAGTGAGACAGAGTGAGGACCTACCCTAGCATACAACTTCTATTCCATAGCAAAAGCGATTACACGAGTAAAGGGCTTCGCCTCTTCATCCAGTCACCGTAGACTCTGATAGGTGACTCGTGCAGTTTCTCCATATCCTCCTTGCCAAACTTCAGAAGATCCATCGGATTAAGAATCATATCAATGTCTTTAGTATCATCCTCGTTCCGGAGACTGACAGTAGCAAGTGTCTTCTCATCAAAGTATCAAGATAGGAAGTTGGCTAAGGAGTTGTCTGGAGCTCGTGAAGAGGCAGGAGTAGCTTTCTCAGTGTGTGGCGGTGGATACTTGTAATAAATCCATGGTTCCTTCTTGACAGGATCCAAGATGCAAGTGGAAACAAAGCGCCTTCCTTTCGCTGTCTTCATCACTGGAAAATCTCTGTCGCATTGGTCTTTCAAGAATTTGGCGAACATATCGGCCTAAGTGTCTTTGGAGGGATTGAAGAACATCGCGTTGTTGATGCTCCTGATGTCGAACTTTAGCATTGAGCAGAAATCCCTTAGCCTCTTGAAATATTCCAGCTTTCCATTCATTCTCTTCACAAGAAAAAGATCTTTGTCTTCGTCGTACATCCAGCAGCAGACGTTTGATTTGTCATTTTAACTGCAAATAAGTCTCTGTCGCATGTCGTGAAGGTGTGCTCTGGATGTTCTTCCTGCATTTCTCCCAGCCATGACTCTCTAACCTCTGGAGGTGCAGTAGTCCAGTCTTTCTGCCTATCGAACCAACTATCAATTACTTTGGCCAGTGGAGCAATCTCCTGCCCTTCAAGGTTGACATACTTGTGAGCATACAAGAAGTCCACATATGAATCTTTGGAGACGTCGCCGAGAATTACATTTTCTGGTTCTTCTTCAGCAGATGCTCCTGCAGAAGATTCGGCTTTTTCTTTCCTTTCTTGGTCACATACCGCATCAAAGATAGAATTCATAGACACATCAGCAAATAAGTCTCTGAGTCCCTCTGCACCAAGCTTTTCATTGAATCCATCAAACAGAAAGTTCTCGGGAAGATCCTCAAATAAATCATCATAAAAGTCTAGAGGCTTCTCCGAAGAAGGTGGATTCTCAGAAGCATCGGTATCCCTAGCAGCGTCCAGTATTGGCTCATCATCCTTTTGACCGGATGAACTGGCACCATGGCCCATATCTCCTCCTGTGTTGTCATCATCTTTATCTTTCCCTTTGTCATCCTTGGCATTATCGCCATCTTTTTCATCCTTGACATCATTGCCATCTTTGTCATAACCTTCATCTTTCTTCTCAGTCTCTTCTTTTCCTTTTCTTCATCATCAACATATTCATCCTCATCATCTTCCTTTTGATCATCAACCTTTGACCCGGTCAACTCCTCAATCACCTTTGTAAGTTTCCTAATCTGTTTCTCCAAACAGCCAAGATCTCGGTTTTGCCTTTTGAATATCTCACGTACTCTGACCAAGGCTCCCTACAACTCGTGAATCTTATCATCCTTTGTAATGGAGTCTTGTTCCAGCAACAAAACATGCTCCTGTAGCCATATCAGATCCACGGGTATCCCCTCAGGTGCGTAAGGCCAAGGCGTACGCATGTGAGCCTTGCCTTTGCCCCTTTGACTCCTGGGTGGTGATGGTGGTGGCTTCGAGTGGTGGATGTGAGTATGTGGAGGAGATGATGATGTTGTTTGGGTGGTTTCTGAGGAGGCGAAAGGTGGTGGTGGTGGAATAGGAACTTGGGTGGTGGTTCTGGGTTTAGTGGGTGGCTTTTTTTTGGTGGTTGTGGTGGTTTAGGCTGTGTGGGTAGTTTAGGTTGGGTTGCGGTGTAGGCTGAGTAGGAGGTGGAGGTGGTGTGGGCTGAGCCTGAATCGAGGAGGACGATCTCGTGGTCTTCTTCTGTAGTCTGGGATCCTTTGTCCGCTTGGACATCATCTTGAGCCTCTTTTTCTTCGGCGAAGACTCAGGAGTCGGCATGTAATATGTGTCTAGGATGTCTTCCCGTTCTGCTCTGGTCAATGGTGGGATGACTGGCTCCTTTTCTCGAATCAATATTTCTTCATCGGATGATGATGAAGACTTAGAAACAGCTTACTCGGCAGTCGTGCCGGCCTGAGTGTTTGTGCCAGTTGGAGGGATATCATGCTATTCGGCAACAATTGCTACAGGCGTTCCTTGCTCCTCCATCACTGCATCTTTTCCAACAAACCTCCCAAACTTGATCAGAGGACGCTCCCCAATGTATTGCTTCTTTCCTTGTTTGTTCATCATCATGTATGAAAAAATGTCTTCCCTCATCCACTTGATATCGAGAGTACCAATGGTGGGAACAAGGTTCAGATGTCTCTTGTTGATGACGATTTGGATAAAGCGGGGAAAGGCCACAAATCTTTCTTTTCTCTTTCCTTTGATATTGGCATGCATGTATCTAAAGATCATCTTCGAGTAGTTGAAATCCACACCCAAAGCTAAGGCCACCATACAAGAGCTGAGGGTTTGATTCATCACATCATTAACACCTTTCCTCCCAGACAAACACCGGGTCACAATGTGTGCAAGATATCTCCACTAGGGATGTAGCAACTTCTTCTCCATAGGAGGGTAAACGCCCTAGTGATCCATCTGATAAACAGTCCTATGAACTAGGTCGTGATCGAGTTCAATAGGATCGGTTGCCTTGAATCCGAACTGAAGGCATTCCCTCAAAATCTACTCAGTGATAATGATTGGTTGACCTTACACTTTGCTGATCAGACTGACTGTGCCATTCGCATTAGTGCGCTCAGTAATAGAGTTCCAGAAGTCCTGGATGAGCTCAGATATGATATCGGGATGCTCCATGATCGTGTAGTTCACTAGAGATAATATCAGTCCTTGTACTAAGCTTCTGAACATCGAATGCTTCTCTGGTGGATCTCCGACATACGAGGACATGTTGTGGTCCGAAACAAATCTCAAATCAGCCATCTGAAATAAAACAAAGTAAAGTTAGTCAAAACTGAAATAAAAGGTCAAGGGTCAAAAGTCAAAGTCCAAGTCCAGGTTAAAAGAGTTACACAAAATCACAAAGTTGGAAAAAAATCAAAGCATTTCGGGAGTTTACGATGTTAAGATAGTTCACGAAATTCATGTTGTATTCGAAAAACAAAGTTGTAATCGAAAATTAGGTTGTAATCGAAAAGCAGGTTGTAATTGAAATTGTTTTGTATTCGAAAAGGTTCATACTTGAAATTTGTACTCGAAAACAATATTCGAAATTAAAAATTTCGAGAACAATAAAAACATCATAACTCACTCAATTTTGTTACTTAGAACACCTAATTATACTCGAAATGCTCAGAATTAGAAGGCGACCAACATATAAGAAGATCCCTTTCTAATTTTGAGTTTCTCGAGGTGATTTGTCCAAGATTCCCTATGTTAACGGAACAAAGTACTCAAAAAGTGTTTTTGGGCCATAACTTTTTATTTAGCGGTCAAAATTTGTTCAAAATATATACCTAGGGTCGCCTAAGTGTGATCTACATGATAGTCGGAGTGGATTTCGAAAACGGTGCACAAAAAATGAGATCGCCTTAGAGAGAGAAAAATCGTATACGAAACAAATCGTACTCGAAACTGGACATACTCGAACTATTTATAGAAAAATTTCGAGTACACGAATTTCGTGTACTCAAAATCGAGTAAGAATTTCGAATACACAAATTTTCGAGCATAATTATTTTTTGAAATATTTCTAACTTTTGTAAAATAAAATAAACTCAGAAATTTGGACGAGTGCAAAGTTGAGTCGGGTCAATTTCGTGGGATCAAATCTATATCAAAAATTTGACCACCTTAAAATAATTTCTTATGAAACCCAACCTTAAAAAAATTATACCCCACCAATAATTTCCACTCGTTAATCCATAATTCAAAAATAAGAATTAAGATCAAAAGTTTTCTAACGGTTTTCTAAAACTACTTTTGGGAAATTTATGAACAATCAGACAATAAAACCAAATTAACATGCAACCTATCAATTTTGTAAAATCTTTTGTTTCAAACTTGATTGTGTTTCAACGAACTTAAAACATTTTAACAGAGTTTAAGATGAGAAAAGAAAGGAACAGATCGATTAGATTATAATCAAGAACAAGAAGGGGTTCTATCTTCTTTGTGCTCATTGGCATCTTTAATTTACTGATCTGCAGACACAATGGCCTTAGCGTCACACATCCAGGTCTTTGCTTATATAAAAAAAGGGGATGCTTCAATAAGTATTTCCCGCTCTTTGTTTGCACAAAACATGGAAAATACCCGAGTTTTTCAAAACAATTTCAAGTTTATCGAAACACAATCTTGCTTTGACTTAAAGATTTACTCAAAAAGTCAAATAGTTGTTACATCTTTCCGGTTATCTGATTTTCCTTACTTCTCACTTATTTATATATTTAATCTTTAAGAATGATCATCTCCAATTCCTTCATTTTGAAAAACTTATTTTAACTTCTTAGTGAATCATAGTTATCCAAAGTTGTTATTCTTTAGAAATTACTTTTAAGTAGTGAATTTCTGAGTGTCAGAAATCATTTCACTTCCCAAATTGAACCACTTCACTTGACCATCCAAATAAAATCTTTTTGTATTTTCTTAAATCATGAAAATTTAAAATCTTTTTGTTGTTTTCTTAAAATTCACTCCCCCTAAACTTGTAGATCCTCTTAGACTGACTCAAAGACTGAAAATCTTGTAGGACCTATTTGGAGCCCAGAAACAATCCGGTTCACCAAGGAATCCGATCTACAGCCACTGGAATAGTGCGGAATCCTATTCCAGGGTTTTCCAATCGAAAACACCAGAACCCGTGGCGATCCGATGATGAGGAGTAAACGTATAGATCAAGATCGAACACCACGGGGTGAGAATCGAAGTTGGAGAAGGAAGAACAGCTCAAAACCCTAAGGGTATGACTCTGGAGTGCTCTAGGAAGAGAGGAGGCTCGGAAAAGTTAGGTTTGAATCTGTTTGCAAAAGTATATATAGACTGTACTCATTCGGCCGAATGAGTGGCCGAATCACTCATTCGGCGAATGGCTCAGCCGAATGAGCTGGTCAACAGAATGAGTCATACGGATGACTCATTCACTCGCCCTAGTCATTCGCTAGGCGTTCATTCGCCCGAATGATCTCATTCTTAGGGTCATTCGCACGAATGGGTCTATAATATAAATATAATCAAAGTCAACCAAAGTCAAACACATATAAACTTGAATAAACATTAAAGAACAATATAGAATAACTTATCTTCATTAATAAGATAAACTCTATACATTAAGATCATAAAAAACATAGAACTAGGGACATTTCTATGCACTAACATACTCCTCCTTAGACCTAGTTCTTTACTTATCAGCACCCTTCGTGAAATACTTGTCTGATATAGTTTTCCAGTCAGAGCCGGCATTAATCCCAAACACTATGCAAATCCGGATGACTCTCATGAATTGTAGTGCTTGTTCCATGTCTTCAAACTCAAAGAATTGAAGTTGGAGGCGGCCACTTCAGGATGACTTTGTGTCTACGGGTATCTGCAATGATTTCTGGCTGATAATATCTTTCTGGTTCTTGAGGCTTGAAATTGATCCACCTCTTCCGATAATCATACTGAATCTGTCTAGAGAACCAAGAGGACATCCCTGAATCATCACTGTAGAGCATCTTCGAACATGCAAGTTGATTTACTTCAAATCCAGGCAATGTTTTGAAGTCATGGGGATGCTTGAAATACTGAATCCCTTGTTCCCTCTTGACAGCATAGCATTGCAGATCATGAAAGTATGCCCAACTCAGTATTTGACCTCCGGCCTTGTATCCTTTGGTCCTGTATACTTTTGTGTGTGTAGCTGGCATCTTTGCAACACTCTCCTTCTTCAAGACTTCCCAGCAAGCTTTCCATTCTTCTTTTCTTTTCTGGATGTCTTCTGCTGAAGACTCGCTGCAACTGATCTTCTCATCAATTTTCCTGTTCAGCTCCTCCTCAGTGTATTGACCTAAACGATGAGTGAAGGTAGGCAGTTCATCCTCAGCTGAAGTATAATGTGCGTCCTCTTCCTCGGTAATATCCTCTAAGATCACCTCATCAACATCATCAAACATCTCTGGAGAAGGAATATCTGAAACAGGAGCAGAGGAGTCATCAATGAAAACCTCATCAGGATTCAACCTGAAAAGCTCAACAATCTATTCCTTGGTCAAGCAATAAATAATCTCTCCTTCCTCCTTGTCATAGCTAACTGAGTGTTGTATGATGCCTTGAGTGTCCAAAATCATGGTCAACGTCTCATCCAAACGACGTCTCAGAGGCACAACTTGAACTTCATCGGTAGCTTTAGGCTTTTAAGATTGAGGAGGAGGAGGCTTGGCACCTTTATCGTGCTTTGTCTTGGTTCTGACTTCAGTGGGTGGAGTTGGCTCTTCAACACTGGAGGAGCTTGTAGAACCACTACCCGCACTGTCATCATCATTACCAGATTCATCATCTTTATCAGAATCCTCATAGTCAACTTTCTCCTCATCAGACTCTTCATCTTCTTCTTCGTCTTCTTCTTCCCCGTCTGAATCATTGGAGGCAGCCTTGGTGCCCTCGATCCTAGGAGTAAACTGCTTGAGGCTTTCAACTTGCTCTGTTAGTCGCGAGTTTTTGGCCTCAAGAGCTAAGATCCTATCATTGAATCCAGAGGCAGTCAATGCCAACTGGTTATGCTCATCAATATACTTGAGCAGGTTCTCCTCCTGCTCAGCAGATCAAGCCCTCAAATCAGCACGCTGGTCAGCAGCCTGTAATAAAAGAGCATCTTGCTCGCTGACCCTCTGAGTGAGTTGGGCAATGAATTCATCCTGCTGGTGGTTCCTCTCCATCAGCCTAAGAACCAAAACTGTTCAGTGTGCTGAGCTGTTCAGCAACTAAAACAGTAGGTGTGTAGAGTGATGAGGGGACCAGAAGAAGCTGCAGTGAAGACAGCAGTATGAACACCAGAGGAGGTCAGAGGAGCAGAAGTAGCACGTGTAGGTATAGCCCCTGACCTGGTCAGTGAAGAAGTTGAGACTATTGTCGTTGACATAACAGTGGTTGCTGCAACAGACACCGACTCTGACCGTCTTTGGAGGACAAACTTAGTCCTTCTTCTCTTGGCAGGGGGAGATGATGTAGTCTGGACAACAGTAGTAGCAACAACAGATGTAGAAATGGAAATACATGGAGGAGGAGAAAAGTCAAACTCAGGGATAAAAGATGGATCCTTGATCTCCTCACTCTCCTGCTCTGTCATATTGCGCCTCTTCCTCTTCTTTACTAGCCTCGTCCCCACCATGACATTCTCAAACTTATCATCTGTCTTGTCCGAATCTGAGCTGTCAGAACCTTCTTCATCATTATCTTCACCACCAGCCTCTCCTGATTCATCTAAATCATCTCTCTCCTCGGCTGAAGTAGTGCCAGCCATATCTAATGGGGTGGAAATTATGGCCTCAATGGTAGTAAGGAAATCCAGATCTAGTAAGGCACCGACATCCACATCATCATCACCAGCAACAGAAGTACTAACTCCAGCACCAGTACCATCATCAGTAACATCACCACCAGCTCCAGAAATACCAACATCAGCACCTGCACCACTAACACCCATACAACCAGCACTAACATCTCCACCATCATCACCATCATCTCAATCATCACCACCTGGCACTATGATGTCCTCTAAATCCAAATCAGAATTATCATGTCTCCATTTCCTTCCACCGGGTGCAATGTACTCAGGGTTGTGGAGACGACCAAATAGAGCACAAACTGGAGGCTTCATCTCCTTTCCTCTATATGATAACACTCTGTTAAGAGTTATGTCGTTCATGTGCTCTAATCAAATAATGTCTAACCGGGTGCATCAAAGATCTACTCAAGGATTCTCGGGTACATAAGGAACTTCTTGTCACCCTTGAGATAGACATTCTCCTTCAAATGTGTGAATACCATCTCCGAGAAATTGAATGGTAGATTCAGCACCAAAGCTACAAAAGCACCCTGTAATGTCTTCCTAAGCTCATCAAATCCCCCGTGTCTCGAACCCAAGCAGTGAATCAGTACATGAGCTAAGTACTTGAACTGCGGTGTTAGATAAGCTTTGTTGAGAACTCCGACCTCCAAGTCACCATCATACTTGCATCGCATAAAGCATCCTCGAACAAGATAGCGATCAAGTAGGAAAGGATGATCAGGTGCATCCTGGAATCCACAAATCCTCCTAATGTGCTCAGCAGAGACTATGACATCATGTCCTCGTACCTTTCATCTAATCACTGGAGACTCAACCTCACAATCTATATCTGCAGATCTCCAGAAATCCCTCTGGTGTGTCAAATAAGGATCATAAATAGTAGATACAGCAATGAATACCCTAGAATGCCTGAGAAAAGTAATGATCTCTGTGAAATGCTTGGCATTCTTGGTGGCAAGATCAAGGTGAGCACAGATGTTGTTCTTCGTCACTGCTTTGTAGTCAGCCATTTTGAAAAACAAGAGAATTAACATGTCAGTTCAATTCAGTTAAACAGTTGAGCAAAAACAAAAATTTAACACAAGTATGCAACTTCTGCGAATGAGACAACACTGCCCGAATGAGGTTTGGCGAATGAGTCCAATGACTGAATGAGTCATGTCAACTGAATGACAGATGAATGAACTCATTCGGTCAACTCATTGACCGAAAGAGTCAAGTCATCCGAATGACCAACGAATGAGGCTAATGGCCGAAAGAGTCTCATTCGGTCGCCGCATCTCATTCGGTCATCCGTAGGAATTCAAAAATCCAAGTTCTAAAAACAACAAATTTAACCATAAAATCGTTACCAACAAACTCAGATATGTCCGATTAACGTTTAGGAACGGTTTTTAGGTGATTTAGGGTTCATTTTGTCCATTTATTTGAAGGCTATAGTTACGAGCCCTAAAACCCTAATCCGAGAGCTATTCACATTGAATCCATGGTCAAAGTTGTAATATCTTGGTTCCAATGGTACCTGCAACAACCACAAGAAGTAACACAATCAGTTTGGTCGAGTAGATCGATGAAAAATCGAATAACAGTTGAAGGAATTTGAATCGGCCGAAGGGGAGCAATAGTAGAATCGAAAGAAGAATTTTGGGGAATGACCTGGTTCGGCCGAAAGAGCCCAATATATGGGTAGATTCATTCGGCTGAGAGCTCAACCGAATGAGTTGCTTCGCATCAAATTGATTCGGCCGAACGACTCATTCGTATGAGTGGAGTTATTCGGTCGAATGAGCCTTTCGCCTGCTTCATTCGGGTGAATGAACCTTAGCACTTACAAACACAAGTTAATTTCAAATGACATTTTGAACATTTAAACGAGTGCCATTATGAAGATCAATCTGTTTTGGTGATGGATTCAGATACGATTGAACATCTGAACACACAAATGATCATCTAAAAATAAATTTTAAATTTAAAAACTTTTTATATTTTTCTGAAACAAAAGACAACTGTACGGCTAACAAATAAAACTAAAAACAGTTAGGAAACACATATTTTTGTGAGTAGTCTTCCAAGAAGAAATGACACATACACCTAATCACTTCAAATTAGCATTAATGAATGTAGCACTTCTGACACATTTGTCTTATGATTTGATTACTGATATACTTGTCCACCTTAAACCTGAAAATACATCATTTCTAAACAAATTAATGATCGCTCATATTTTCTGACTGAGTTACCCATTGTATTTAACCAATAAAGATCAAAACTATTTTGTAACTCATCTCTACATAGCTTAATACCTAACATCATAAGTTCTATAAGGTTCCATTTTATTCTCTTTTTATATTTTTCTTTTTCATTTGTCTCTCATGTTCAACACATTCTCATGGACGGCTTCAACTACGCCTTTACAAAGCAATATGGCACGTATACAGAACTGTGTTAACATGATCAACTTGTTCTATCCAAATGGATGGCTTCAACTAGGCTGCAACCTAGTAATATGGCACATGTATGGAATCGAACTAATTTTATTTTTTGTATTTTTCTTAGCTTATCCTATCGGAATGGACGGCTTCAGCTAGGCTGCAACCCAGCAATAAGACACGTATACAGAATCGGATTTACTTTTATTTTCTTGTGATTCAATTATTATCATCTGAATGGACGGCTTCAGCTAGGTCTTTACAAAGCAATATGGCACGTGTACAGACTTGAATTCATGAATCATTGGAAACCTCATTAGATCCTATGATAACAGGTGTATGCCTGATTTGAGTCAAAAACTATTTATCACTTAACCGGTTTTCTAAAATGGATCCCACAAATCAAACCTTCTAAGTAATCACCATTTTTCTGTACATTTTGTAAAGTTGGCCTATCAATACATCAAATCACATAACTCATGTGCTTTCGGTTAATGCATTCATTTTATAAAATTATTTTTAAATGTTTTTGTTTTTTCAAATTTTTGAAATGTTTTTGGTTTTTCAAATTAAACTACTTTTTCTCCCCCTAAAAACCCAAAACTGAAAATCTTTTTGAATTTTTGATTTACTGAAAGAGAAATAGCATAAATACTAATAATGAAAAATAAAACAAAAGAACCTAACCAATAAAAGCGATGATCATTTGTTTGAATCAGATGTGGAAATGACTTCATCCTTTTGAAAAATACCATTAGCCGATAACAGATATAAGAATATGGGTTTATCAAAAGCTTTTGTATAAAGATCGGCTTTCAGGTGATCAGTGTGAATTTTAACAACATCGATGAGTTTCTTTTCAAAACAATCACGTATGAAGTGATATTTTATGTCAATGTGTTTGGTTTTCGAGTGCTGGACTGGGTTTTTAGTGACAGCAATGGCGGCAGTGTTATCAACATAAATAAGAGTGTTAGAAAAATGTAACCCATAGTCTCTGAGTTGTTGTTGTATCCAGATGACTTGTGAGCAACAACTAGCAGCAGCAATATATTTAGCTTCACATTTTGAAGTAGACACCGACGTCGGCTTCTTGCACTTCCAGGTAACTAAACGGTTTCCAAAGAATTGACATCCTGCATATGTTGACTTGAAATCTCTTTTGCATCCGCCATAGTCTGAATCACTGTATGTAGTAAGTTCAAAGTTATCATCATTAGGGTACCATAAGCCAAGATCCGGAGTACCTTTCAGAAAACGCAAAATCCTCTTTACAGCAATCAGATGTGATACTCTTGGTTTGGACTGATAACGAGCACACAAGCATGTGGCGAACATGATGTTTGGACGAGAAGCGGTGAGATACATGAGAGATCCAAACATTCCTCGGTACAGAGTGGCATCGATTAACTCCCCCTTTTCATCTGGTGTAATCCCGTGATTAACAGCCAGTGGGGTACCAGCAGGTTTTGCATTCGACATACTGAACCGGCTCAGAATGTCACCAACGAATTTGGTCTGATGAATGAAGATTCCTGCCTCAGATTGATCCACCTGCAACCCAAGAAAAAAATTTCATCTCCCCCATAGAGGTCATTTCAAATTTGTCTTTCATCTTCTCGAATTCCTTGCACAGACTATCATTTGTAGAACCAAAAAAGATGACGTCCACGTATACTTGTACCAAAAGTAAATCACCATCTTTCTCTCAAATAAACAAAGTGCAGTCAATGACACCTCTTCTGAACCCGTTGTTCAGAAGGTGAGTAGACAATGTCTCGTACCATGCTCGTGGAGCTTGATGTAATCCATATAAAGCCTTGTCTAGCTTGTAGACTTGGTCGCGATACAATGGATCCTCAAACCCGGGAGGTTGATTGACATACACAGTTTCATTGATCACACCATGAAGGAATGCACTCCTGACATCCATTTGATAAAGTTTAAATTTCTTGAAGGATGCGTATGCCAAGAAGATACGAATTGCTTCGAGACGAGCAACCGGTGCAAACACTTCATTATAGTCAAGTCCCTCAATCTGTCTAAATCCCTGCACCACCAGACGTGCTTTGTTTCTCACAACAATCTTGTGATCATCACTTTTGCAACGAAGAACCCATCTTGTGCCTACAACCTTTGCACTTTTCGGTTTGTTAACAAGTTGCCAAACACCGAGTTTCTTGAATTGTAAGAGTTCTTCTTGCATGGCATCAACCCACAATTCTTCTATCAATGCTTCAGTGACGGTTCGTGGTTCAACTTGAGAGATGAAGCAAGAATGGGCACAATAGTTCACATCAGCAAAGTCAAGAATATCTACATGACCACCTGAAGATAACTGATTTCTTGTCTTGACCCCATCAAATGGACTTCCAATAATATTTTCATGAGGATGAATGTGATTAATTCTTCCAACAGGATGAGCAGGAACCTCAACTTGTGGATCAAGATTGTTCAGATTCAAGTCCTCAAGTGCAGGTACAATATTGTCAACATTTGGTTCGGGGGCAACTGGTTGAACTGGATTATCATCTGTGTCTGAGCTGTCATCATGTATCTGTATGGGAATTGAAGCTGATGAAGGTTGCACAGGTGCATTTTGTGCATCATGCATCATTTGAACAACAACATCTTCATCTGAGTACATGGGAGGCATATTGAAAGAGTTGAAAAGGTCTGAATAACCAAACATCCAGTCTGGACCTTTCCCAGGTGGGGGCATAGAGTGTCTTTGAACGTCCACGTGGTACCACTCCACCACATTTTGAGTTGATCTACTGTAGACCCTTTTATTAGGAGTGTTGTACGCAAGAAAATACCCTTCTTCCACCTTCTCATTAAACTTGCCTTGCTCGTGTTTCTTAAGCATCGTGCACGGAGCACCAAAAGGTTCAAGATACTTAATATTTGGTTTTCTATTGTGGAGCAGCTCAAAGCAAGTTTTCCCATGTCTCTTGACTATCAAAACCCGGTTCAATGTCTAGCAAGCATTTGCAACAGCTTCATTCCAGAATTGAACTGGAAGGGATGAATCAGCAAGCATATTCCGAGCAGCCTCAATCAATGTTCTCGTTCTTGCGCTTAGCAACGCCATTCATTTGAGGGAAATATGGTGCACTGAATTGTTGGACAATGCCACGTTCATTGCAGAAGTTCTCCATATTGTAATTCTTGAACTCTGTCCCGTTATCTCTTCTGAGCATACGGATCTTGAGCTTATAAAGTGATTCAAGTTTAGTTACCAAAACTTGAATACACTCGAACGTTTCTGATTTCTCCTTCAGAAAGAAAACCCAATAATATCAGGAATACTCATCAGTGATGACTAAATAGTATTGATCTCCAGCTATACTCTTACGGTTGACTGGACCAAATAATTCCATATGGAGAAGCTCAAGAGGAACAGTGATTGAATGATATTTTTTTATCTTGTGAGAATGCTTGGTCTGCTTTCCCTTCTTGCATGAGACACAGATATCAGACAGCTTGAAATCCTTTAGACTGACACCCTCAACCAAATTGTTATGTACCAAATGGTTCATCTTACATAGACTTAAATGGCCCATCCTCTTATGCCAAAGAATAGAATCTTTCTCTGTAGCTTTTGACATAAAACATGAAGCTGAGGAGGACGTTGTTGAAGTTGTAGCCATGTTGAGTACATACAAATCTTGCTAACGAGGTGCAGACATCAAATCCAGTCTTCAGGAATATTGATGTCTTGCTTTAGGATGTAGCAACTGGAGTCATCAAAAAGAACTTTGTACTGCTTGTCACAAATCTATGATACTGAAAGTAGATTGTTCTCCAGCTGCTTCACATATTTGACTTTATCAAATGAAACTTGGCCATTAGAAAGAATACCCTCTCCAATAATAAACCCGCCTTTGTCACCAGCAAACGATACATATCCACCTTGAATTGAATTGACACTAATGAGCAGCGAAATATTTCTAGTCATGTGCCTTGAAGCCCCACTATCAACGATCCAAGTGCTGTTAAGAGCAGCAGTTAGGGCAAACTACACAAACATAAACAATTAGTTCAATTTGGGAACCCAAGCCTTTACAGTCTTGGGTTGACCCAATGAGTCTTGGATCCAAACATCAATCCATTTTCCATCTGGGGTTGCCTTGTCTGGAGTGTTTGAAACTGAAGTCTCAGAAGACTTAACTTTCTAGACTGTGTTTTTACTGAAAGAGTTTTTCAAGTAGATGAAAGATGGTTTGGATTGATTGACATTAATAACCTGGGGAACTTCCAAATACACAACTTTCACTTTACCCTTATCAAAAGGCTTGACAAGATTGGGTTGCTAGGGCTTTGCTTGAGATGATTTACAGTCATATTTGACTTGTTTGAAAAAATTCTGATTTTGTTTTCTGGGTGGTGCAACCTTAGGTCTGATCAGATGAGGACAAAATCTGACAACATGTCCAGGTGCACCACTCTCGAAGCAAACTCTTTTGACTTTGAGATAAAATTGTTTTGCTTTAGACTGAGAATTTTTGGTTTGAAAAACATTTTTCTTAGTCTTGTATCTTGCACAAAACCCAAACCCCTTGTACCATTAAAAACATGTTTTTTAGTCTCTTTGGTCTCACTTTCTTCACCATCCTGTGAAGACTTCACAAAGTAGATAGCTTTGGATAACTTTGAAGCCATGTTTGTCTTGGGTAAGATTGGGTCAGCCTTTTTGGCAACAGATGTCTGATTCTTAACATAAGACACTTGAGGAGAAATATCAGACTCATCCTCAGAATCAGAAACCCATTCTTCAACCACACCCTCCACAAAAGATTCCTCAGACATTGAGGAACCCTCATCAGAAATAATCCCAATAGGATCAATAACTAATGGAGTTTTCACCTGAAAGTCTTTAATGTCTTTGTCATTTGGAGAATTGACAAAGCAGTTCAAGACTGGTGGGGGACAGTGATTATATTTTGTTTATTTACCCTTCCTAGTTTGATCAGTCCCATTACTCATCATGTGCTCAATAATGTATGAAGAGCTCTCATAGCTCTTGAGCTTCTGGAATAAAGTCTCATATTCACACTCGACTATGGCAAGTTTCTTCTTAGTCTGGATTAAAGTCTCATTTTATTTTAAAATTCTATTTGCTTCAATCATTTGGTTGAGATCGCTGATCAAGTCAAAATTGTGCTTCTGATAAGCAGGACCTTACTGTCAAGGTCAATACAGTTAAAGCATCTGGAATGAGAAGACGAACAGTCATCAAATACCTGATCTGAGTGAGAGGTAGCAGAAGTGTTCATCATCATATCAAACTGGGTAGCAGTGTAATGCCCAAAATCCCCACACGTATGACACGTGTTTTAAAACACCGTCAAAGTCAGGTCCCAGATTTTTCAAAATAAACAAGGGCATAATAACACTTTGATAACCGGTTTACATCCAAATTCCAAAAGGTTTTATGTTAGTTAAACATTCAAAAACTCCATTTACATTAAAACAATTCACAATACCTTTGATTTTAAGTAACAAAATACAACCACAAGACACCTTTCGATCCGAGTCCTTGAAAACAATCCAATCACGTCCGCCATCACCCTTTACGTTCACCTCCAAAACACCACATTTAAATCACCATTAGTTCGTTAGAACTAAGTAAGAACACCTATGTATACTTTTTGGTTCATAACGGAAGGTTATTGGATCCCAAAACGCAATAAAACAACCAAAACGGGCATTTTTGGACACCCCCAGTCGTTGGCTACGCCCAGGGTGTAGGCTACGCCACCTACAGCACCAGATTTTCAGTTTTTCGCCTTTTACACCCCTGTGACCACCCCACATCGTTTTAACCCTTTTGTTACCACCAAACACATCCCACAACACCTTAGGGACAAAAACACCAAGTTCCAAACATAATTTAATGATGTCAACATGTTTAACACCAAACGATTTGTTAAACGGGTCCTTTACAACTAACTCTTTAACAACACCATATTTCACCCAAACCAAATGGAACTTCCTTTACACCCATGGATTTCCATTTGTCTCAATAAAACAACAATTTCAACACATTAAATTAATATTCATAAACACCTTAAAACAAAATTAATCTGTTAGAACATATAAAGTCACCAATCAAAATTCAAAATTTTCACCATTTCCTTAAGACTTCCTTTTTCACCAAAGAATTCTCAAGGTAGGTAATCACACTACTTGTGATTTACCTAAACTCCATAGATACACCAAGGGAAGATCACACCACTTGTGATTCAACCCATTTCACATTTACACATCATGTGAATTATTTGACTACTTTTCAGTCAAACTTCAAAATAAGAAATCACAATAACTAAGCAATTTAAATGCCTATTGCATGGTATTGTCAACACCAAGTAACATAACACCAATTAATTTCACCTTCACACCTCTTATGTATCATTTGACCAATTTCAGTCAAGTTTCAAATATGAAGTTCACACCTCTTATGAATCATTCATACTTCTACACACCACTTGTAAACATACAAATTTTACAATAACTAAGCAAATGTAACACATATTGCATATTATTGCCAACCACCAATCAAACGAACACCAATTCACCCAATTTACATTTCAGTCAAACTTCAATAAAAAGTTCACACCTTTTGTGAATCATTCGTATTACGTCCATCAAACGTAAACATTCCACATTACAATAACTAAACAAGTATAACACCGATTGCATGTTATTGTCAATCAACAAATGTACAAACACCAATTCAACATTTCATGTATATTCCACATACATCTACATACAAAAATACATATATGTGCATAACACCATTTAACAACTTCAAGTATAATAGGTGGGTGACTTACCTTGACCCGACAAGCTATCCACCACCACAATCTCCTTTTTCGGGTCGTTTGCTTACACTAACAACTCCTTTAACGCTTCCTATTATCGCAACTAATAGGTTTAATACAAAGGTTGACTATAACTAGTCAAATTACACCCCTATGGCCCATTGCCTTCATTTTCAATCTAATTTACTTCCAATTGACCCATAATCATACCAATTCACCATTTTTGATTTTATATGCACATATTTCATATCACCCTTAACTTTAAACTAAGTTTTTAAGTTAAATACCTTAATTGGCATTTCATCAAACACTTCATATGCATACATTTATCTATCTATGATCATTGATCATTAACACCTCTATCAACTCCATTTTTTTATTTACAAGATGAACAAGTTCATCCTATTCACAACCAAACTAAAACAAGTTCATAAAATCATCGAATCCCCAACTTTTCAAACTAACTTTAAACCCCTTAGTTCATAAACTCCATGAATCATATAAACCCCATTTATCATATTGCATTAATCATGAAAGAAATGACCAACAAGTTGTTCTTAGATGTTTATCACTAATATTAACATCATTTAACACCCTCCAAACACCAAATTTGGAGTTTCGCCCATTTTTCCCACACCCCTATGCAAGACCCACGAAAATCACACCAAAAACACCCAAATTTCTTACCTTGTTGTAGTAAGACTCCATAACAACTCCTAATGATGATTGCATGAACGATCCTAGCAGATTTGAAGCCTCAATTTGGAGATTGGAGCTCCTTCATCTTCTTCTTCTCTTCTCTGGATCGTCTCCCACACACAAAATGGTATTATGACCAATTTTGACCACCATCTTCCTTATAACCCCCTTGTAATTTAAGTTTCAACTATTTACACATTAAGCCCTCCTATTACTAGTTAAAGTTAACTAGTTTATAACTAAGTTAAAATTATTTAATACCCACAACTTAGTTATATTTAACAAATATTTATTAAAACACCCATCAACTAAAATGAACATAATTATACACCAATTATGTTCGTTTTAATATATTTCCCAAAAATGGGTCGTTACAAATTCTCCCCTCCTTACAAAGGTTTCGTCCCCAAAACCTCATTACACCTCAAACAGAAAAGGATAAATTTTCCTCATTTCGTCCTCCAACTCCCACGTATCATCAGGACCCCGCCTGGTCTTCCAATGCACTGTCACTTTGTTAATCATCTTACTCCGAAGTTGCTTGACTTTCCTATCAAAGATAGTCACCAGTTTCTCAATATAATTGAGTTTATCATCAATCACTAAATCCTCCAATGGCAAATAAGCCGATTCGTCCGCCAAGCATTTTTGCAAATAAGATCTATGAAATACATTGTGAATTCCACCCAATCCCTCCGGTAGCTCTAAGCGATAAGCAAACTTGCTCATCCGAGCTATAAATCTAAGTGGTGCAATGAGAAACTCATAACAACACAAAGCCTTCCACTTGGAATTTAATCGGTCTCCTCTGTTTGTCCGCATAAGGTTTCTAGCGAGTTCTTACAATCCACTTCTTCCCAACACACAAGAGTGTGACACATTCTCCCATACATACATCAAAACAAGGCATTATTATTGTAAAAAATTCCACCAAAGGAAAGTAATTCTCACAAATACCTCCAAATCATTGATACACGCCCGTAGCATACCCTCAAGCTTTAAATAGTCCTTTCACTTTAACTATCTGTTTGAGGGGGGGTACACCATGTTCAAAGGAAGTTTTTTTGCCAAATTCCTCCTTAAAGTTCTTCTATAAACGAGAAGTGAACAAAGTGTCGCGGTCAAACACAATTGTCACCGTCACCCCATGTCGAGATACTAACTCTTTCACGTAAAATTTTAGTCATCTTCTTCGAATGTATGTCTCCTTGATCGATATAAAATGAACACTCTTTGTTAACCTTCCCAGTTTAACGCCTCGGTTTGAACCATTTTAATTTGCTTCACTAAGTTCAACATCACCAAAATTTTCACCGACTTCACCCTAATGGGTGAATGTTTCTGCTTGCTACCCAAGGCATACGTTCTCTTTCCTAATTGAAAGAGGACTTGGCGATCGTAATCCTCGAGTAACTCCACCCACCGCCACAATTTGCATATCATAAGCTAATTAGTTATCCTCATGAATAATAACTTTCCCCTTTTGCATCAAAGCACACCCAACCACCACATACGACGCGTCAACATAGACCATGGGATCATCAGGTTCATCTAATAAATCAACACCTAAAAATATCTTTTCTTGATAGTTTGCTACGAAATTGAAACACACCAACTTGCATTTCACTCATAAGTTCACTAGTGTCCACCATATGTTAACATCTTAACAATCAAGTTTTAGTATCGTTATTGGTTCATTCGCACCCAAACTTCTTACTTATTATTAACCAACAAACACTCTTGTTACTTAGATATTACACACTCTTGTACATTATCTAGTAGCACACTGATTTTTATAGATGTTCACACCGCTTGTGAATCATCTTCATAAAATTCAAACAGACAATAACCCATTTTTATGTTCGAATCTAGTTTATAAGCTAATAGATTCGTTTCCCCCGACCATAACGCATAAAGAATGTCCATTCCCCTATGGATCATCCTCTAGCAAAATCATATCTTTTAGAAGATACATTCAATTACTTGCAACATTAACATACGTATACAAGTCATCTCCACCCAACTACCTTCAAGTTTTATGATACATACTCATATACATATAGTCATAGATGTTCACACCACTTGTGAATCATCCATGCAATAATGATTCTTGCATGAGGGTTCCATTCAAGAGTTTTATTACCTTCTAAACCCCTCTCGCAACCCAAATCAACTAATTACATCAATCAATAAACATGTAATATTTACAACTTATTTCAAGCAAAACACACAAATCATATGATCACATGTTTATAGCCACAACACCCCAGTTATGACACTATTGTCAAAACCTTAACATATTAAACTTTAATCAATGACACATGTCATTATCAAGTTTTATTCTCCCTAAGGCGTTCATGCCAAAACCATTAAAGTCTATTTTTCTCACCCAACCTCGTCCTTTGCCCAACTCTATACGCCGTCACTTTCTTGTTGCATCGAAGAAGCTTATATATAGGGTATACGTAAGGCATACGCCCAGCCGCCAACCCACCACCTCTTCAATACAAGATAATCGTGGCGTTGTTAGTTTTTTGATTTTAGACAAATATATTCCTCCTAACCATACAGTTTGTCCATAGTTTTCACTCACATTAAACGTATTCATTAACTTAGGACTAAACTCCACCCCATGTACTTCACACCCATAGTACACTCATATAAGAAATTCTAACACATCATACAATACATACTTGTAGAGTGTACACTTTCTTAACAGTTCTATTAAGGATAATCAACATATCCTATTACGCCTATCTTTCATTATTTACACCAAACAACATATGACGCGTATTTTCAACAAGTCATCACACATATGTGATTCAATTTATGACCACCAAATTCGCACTACATACGGTTTTTTAACACCACACCAAACACCAAACATGCCTTTATGGCTCAGTATAACATACATAAGCGTGGTACATACATTCTCCTATTGTCAATCGATATACTAATTTCACCTAGTATTAATTTGATAAACTACACAGTTTAACACCACATTCATTTAAAAATGTCTACACCACTTGTATATCATCTAAATCAGAATTTAGTTTTACAAGGTTTATATAACAAACCATTGCCAACATATCAAACCACCAAAATTTTTATAGTTTCACAAAAATTAGCTCCCACCCGCATGTGAATTACCTCTTATGCTACATGAATGTAGAATTATACGCCAAACCCAATGCCATTCCAAAATGAACTTACTTTCCACACCCGAATTCACATAATAATGCATATTCCACATGCGCAATAACAACTACCATGTTTTAACACCATTTACTCCATATCATTACTACCAAGACTCACATCTATGGTCTTACACGATATTCCACGCGAATGTGGACTTCCCCCCAATGCCACACAACTGTGGACTTATATGAATTTCTACACGAATATGGGTTCACCCAATGACACACACCTGCGGTCTTACATGTATTTCCACACGAATTTGGATCTCCCCCAATGCCACACACTTGTGGACTTACATGAATTTTCACCCGAAAGTGAATTCTTCCAATGCCACACACCTGTGGACTTACAAGAACTTTCACCCGAAGGTGAATTCTCCCAATGCCACACACCTGTGGACTTACAAGAATTTTCACCTGAAGGTGAATTCAACCAATGCCACACACCTGTGGACTTACATGAAATTTTCACCCGAAGGTGAATTCCCCCCAATGCCACACTCCTGTGGACTTACATGAAAATTCTCACGATACAAATCACATACGACAATCATTAATTTCACAGACCAAAACAAGTATCTACAACATACTTATATACTATTTGGTCAATAAGTAAATAACTTACTACTCCCTTACCTCCTACTCCATAGCAATAATTATGAGCCTAAAGACAACATAATATCAAACCCAAACACCTTACCTAATAGTCATAATCATAGTATGAGTTGATTCCATTAATATCATGTCCAAGTCAAGAATACAATATTATGCTGGCCAGACATAACATCATATACTTCAATTGAACAATTCCCTAACTTTATCTCACCATAGCATAACTATGAATTTCGGTTAAACAAACAAATTCACTCCAAACACCATTAAACATAAATAAATAAGTTAAACTAACCACAAACTTGTTACCTTAAACCCCCGGCTTCGTGATCGGATCTCGGATCGAATGTTACTCCCCATATCAAAAGCACAACGGTTTGAGTTCAAATGTCCGCGACACACTTGAATCCCTCAAACCATTAGCTCTGATGCCAACTTGTAATGCCCAAAATCCCCACACGTATGACACGTGTTTTAAAACACCGTCAAAGTCAGGTCCCAGATTTTTCAAAATAAACAAGTGCATAGTAACACTTTGATAACCGGTTTACATCCAAGTTCCAAAAGGTTTTATGTTAGTTAAACATTCAAAAACTCCATTTACATTAATAAAATTCACAAAACCTTTGATTTTAAGTAACAAAATACAAACACAAGACACCTTTCGATCCGAGTCCTTGAAAACAATTCGATCACATCCGCCATCACCCTTTACGTCCACCTACAAAACACCACATTTAAATCACCATTAGTTCGTTAGAACTAAGTAAGAACACCTATGTATACTTTTTGGTTAATAACGGAAGGTTATTGGATCCCAAAACACAATAAAACAACCAAAACGGGCATTTTTGGACACCCCCAGCTGTAGGCTACGCCCAGGGCGTAGGCTACGCCCCCTATAGCACCAGATTTTCAGTTTTTCGCCTTTTACACCCCTGTGACCACCCCAGATCGTTTTAACCCTTCCGTTACCTCCAAATACATCCCACAACACCTTAGGGACATAAACACCAAGTTCCAAACATAATTTAATGATGTCAATATGTTTAACACCAAACGATTTGTTAAACGGGTCATTTACAACTAACCCTTTAACAACACCATATTTCACCCAAACCAAATGGAACTTCCTTTACACCCATGGATTTCCATTTGTCTCAATAAAACAACAATTTCAACACATATAATTAATATTTATAAACACCTTAAAACAAAATTAATCTGTTAGAACATATAAAGTCAACAAGCAAAATTCAAAATTTTCACCATTCCCTTGAGACTTCCTTTTTCACCAAAGAATTCTCAAGGTAGGTAATCACACCACTTGTGATTTGCCTAAACTCCATAGATACACCAAGGGAAGATCACACCACTTGTGATTCAACCCATTTCACATTTACACCTCATGTGAATTGTTTGACTACTTTTCAGTCAAACTTCAAAATAAGAAGTTCACACACCTTGTGAATCATTCTTATTTCACCACACCCCTTATAAATATAAGAAATCACAATAAATAAGCAATTTAAACGCCTATTGCAAGTTATTGTCAACACCAAGTAACATAACACCAATTAATTTCGCCTTCACACCTCTTATGTATCATTTGACCAATTTTAGTCACGTTTCAAATATGAAGTTCACACCTCTTATGAATCATTCATACTTCTACACACCACTTGTAAACATACAAATTTTACAATAACTAAGCAAATGTAACACATATTGCATATTATTGCCAACCACCAATCAAACAAACACCAATTCACCCAATTTACATTTCGGTCAAACTTCAATAAAAAGTTCACACCTTTTGTGAATCATTCTTATTACGTCCATCAAACGTAAACATTCCACATTACAATAACTAAACAATTATAACACCGATTGCATGTTATTGTCAATCAACAAATGTACAAACACCAATTCAACATTTCATGTATATTCCACATACACATACATAAATACATATATGTGCATAACACCATTTAACAACTTCAAGTATAATAGGTGGGTGACTTACCTTGACCCGACAAGCTATCCACCACCACAATCTCCTTTTTCGGGTCGTTTGCTTACACTAACAACTCCTTTAACGCTTCCTATTATCGCAACTAATAGGTTTAATACAAAGGTTGAGTATAACTAGTCAAATTACACCCCTATGGCCCATTGCCTTCATTTTCAATCTAATTTGCTTCCAATTGACCCATAATCATACCAATTCACCATTTTTGATTTTATATGCACATATTTCATATCACCCTTAACTTTAAACTAAGTTTTTAAGTTAAATACCTTAATTGGCATTTCATCAAACACTTTATATGCATACATTTATCTATCTATGATCATTGATCATTAACACCTCTATCAACTCCATTTTTTATTTACAAGATGAACAAGTTCATCCTATTCACAACCAAACTAAAACAAGTTCATAAAATCATCAAATCCCCAACTTTTCAAACTAACTTTAAACCCCTTAGTTCATAAACCCCATGAATCATATAAACCCCATTTATCATATTGCATTAATCATGAAAGAAATGACCAACAAGTTGTTCTTAGATGTTTATCACTAATATTAACATCATTTAACACCCTCCAAACACCAAATTTGGAGTTTCACCCATTTTTCCCACACCCCTATGCAAGACCCACGAAAATCACACCAAAAACACCCAAATTTCTTACCTTGTTGTAGTAAGACTCCATAACAACTCCTAATTATGATTGCATGAACGATCCTTGCAGATTTGAAGCCTCAATTTGGAGATTGGAGCTCCTTCATCTTCTTCTTCTCTTCTCTGGATTGTCTCCCACACACAAAATGGTATTATGACCAATTTTGACCACCATCTTCCTTATAACCCCCTTGTAATTTAAGTTTCAACTATTTACACATTAAGCCCTTCTATTACTAGTTAAAGTTAACTAGTTTATAACTAAGTTAAAATTATTTAATACCCACAACTTTGTTATATTTAACAAATATTTGTTAAAACACCCACCAATAATATTTTCAAAATATCTAAATCTTATAAAACACCCATCAACTAAAATGAACATAATTATACACCAATTATGTTCGTTTTAATATATTTCCCAAAAATGGGTCCTTACAAGCAGGTTCTTCAAACTCAGCATCAGAATCTCCTTGAGTGTCTGAGTATGAAGTGCTTTCTGACTCTGATCCTGATGATTCCTCCAGACTGGTCTTTGTTTCTTCTGAAGTGCTTTCATTACTAGATTCATCAGCTTTTTGGATTTCTGCAACACAAGATTTATCTTGTCCTCCCTAATCAGGATTGAATCTGAAATCCCAGTTTTCGCCTTCGTCATTTAGAACCATCAAGGCTTTGCTAGCATTTGAAGAACTTGCATGAGTGGGAGTATCAATGGGCACAAGTCTTCGTTCTGGATTTGCTGTAGATAATCTTTGATTCTGAAAAGGATTCTTGTTGCATGTCTTCTTTGGTTTGTTGCATTGTCTTGCAAAGTGTCCTTTTTCTCCATAGTTATAGCAAGTGACAGATGACATATCAAAACCGAATTTTGAATCCTTATTCAGATTGAGGTCTTTTCCAATTCTTCTCACAAAATCCTTAGCTCTTCTTACTGCACTGGTAAGAGCCCACATGATGTCTATCCTCTCCATATCATCCGGGTCAATCTGAGAATAATCTTTATTTGTCAAGTGAGGATTACCAATTTGCCCGGCTAGTAATCCATCATAAGAGCTCACAAGAGTAGACAGAAGACTCATATGCTCCTTTGCAACCTCTACAGTCACTTTATCAAAATTGTTTGTCTTCAGATTGGTGACTGTATGACTATTTTCTTTCTAAGAGGTTGATGTTGAGGATGATTGACTATAGTGTATCTGGTTTGAAACAAGAGTTTCTTTAGTCTAAGAGACAAAGGCAGTCTTCAGTGGAGCATGAGAAGAAGCTCTCTCTACAGTAGGAGTAAAATAATACAATGAAGGATCTTGAACTTAAGCAACTCTCTTTGCCTTCACTTGTTCTCAATCTCCTGTTCTTTTAGCTTCTAGATAAATTCATTAATGTCCATATTAGCCATCATCTCATTTTGCTTCAAAACCATGAGGAATGACTCCCATTTGGGAGGTAAAGCATCTGCCAAACACTGAATCTTCTCTTGTGTTGTAGTCTTGACCTGATGGTTGAACAGCTCACTCAAAAGATGATAAAATCTAGCAATCAGATCATCTAGGGACTCATTTCCCACATACATGAAACTGTTAAACTCTTTCATCAAGGCTTTGGACTTTATGTTCTTCAAAGCATCATTTCCTCATATCTCTGCTGCAATGCATCCCAAAGTAGCTTAGAAGACGTAAACTGTCTTAACTGATGAAAGATATCAGTAGCAATGGACTGAGACAGAATAGCATAGTCTTTCTTCTCAAATTCATATAACTTCCTCAGGTGTTCAGTCATCCGGGTGACTAACATAGTAGTTCCATCATCATTCAGAGGTCTCAAATAACCACTTTCTATCATCATCCACAAGTTTGTATCAACTCCATTTATGTGGATCTCGAATCTGTACTTCCAATGAAGGTAATCTTCTAATGAAAGTAACTTAGGAGCTTTATTAGAGTTCCCTATCTCAGTCTCTATGAGTAGCAATGTATGAATCCTATGATTCCGATTAGCCATCAAAGCTAAATCCTCCATTATGACAAGAAAAAGTGTATCCAACACTTAGAAGAATTTGCAAACTGATGGCCGAATGACACAGACTTGGCCGAATGTCGAGGACCGAATAGGAGTGTATTGACCAAATAAACTGAGGAAAGCAAATGAGTGACTGGACGAATGAGTAGAGGACAGAATGAGCTGAAGGCCAAATGAGTAGACAACCGAATGACAGGTAGACTGAAAGAGCAGTTGGCCAAATGAAGGGAAGACCGAAAGAGGGCTATTCGAACGAATGGAGCTATTCAGCCGAAAGAGAGCTATTCGGATGGCTTATTCGGATGATCGACTCATTCGTACAATCTGGGGTTTTCAGCAACAAAAATCGTGATAACTTTTGATTTAGAGCGAACCTAACCACCAAAATTGGTACAGAACTTCAAGACATCATTACTGTGACATCCAGTACCAGATCGTCCGGCAAGTCCGTACGGTATGTGTACTTTCACTATTTACAATGTGTAAATACATGTTTGTGAACAGTGCTTGTATTAACAGAATTCAAAATACAAGAAAAAGTTGTATGTATTTTTGTGTAAACTTAAATGCCGTAAGTACAACACTCGTTATAAACAGTAGTTATTAGTATATAGGTGAAAACCTAAGTACTGTAACACAACAAATCAAGAGAAAGAACATTGTTCAAGTAAATAACATTCATGATAATGTAACTTCATGATAACAACATCATTCACACATTAGTTAACATAAAGTAATAAGACAAGTTCTTATTTAACTTTGTTAACAACAATGAGAACACACAACGTGGTAGAGGTAAATTGGATGCATTGTAATCTGATTACGTGAGGATTACAATGGATTCCTTTTAGGCTCTATGCATTACAAGTTGAGAACAAATAACAAGTGGTTAACTAACACTTTTAATATTTAAAAGTGATCAATAGTTAACCCCACAAGAAATATAATAATACAAGGAGCAGATTAAGTAAATCTAATATCCTTATTACATATAAGGTTTATCAATACTTCGGTTTGATAACTAAAACCCTGTTATTATATTATTCTATACATGATATAACAGGTGATCAACAAATGAGATGAACAAGTGGAATGGAGATGGATATCAATAGTTGTATTGCAAGTAATGTGGAGTTCTGGTAGTTATGTGGTGGGATGTTGGCTAGGGCTTGGTTCCCTTACATATGCCCTATATATAAGCATAACTACTAGGATGATATATTACTTGTGAATATAACTATTGAGAAGCCATTGGGTGAACGGGTGAATCAAACAACATACGAGTAACAAGAATTACATTGTGATTGTGCATGTGAACAAATCAAGGTTTTTCAATTACTATATTTATGAACTCACCAACCTAGTGTTGACTTTGTTTAAATGCATGTTTTCTCAGGTGACGAACAGGTTTAGTTACCATGATTACAGGGACCTAGCTAGTGGACCTAAAGAAGGCTTAGCTACTTTTGTGATTGCATACTTTTGGATGACAAGACCATGAATCATATTTTGTATATCTTGTACAGATACAAGATATAAACTCATTGATTCTTTTTGATTAGATTTTCTTAGTTAAATTATGAGAAACAATGTAATTTAACTTTGTAATTCTATTTCATGTCATGTTAGAATTTCTCATTTATTTATCATGTGCTACGTAAACAATCTGATCATTTCGATAATCACAACGATATCGCGCCTCGGGAACCTTCTGCCCGACGGGAAAGTCGATCTGTTCCCGCCGGCTCGAGGTGTGACGTTAATTGGCAGAACCTTCCGCCTGATGATACCCCTGAATCATCCTTTTGTTTCTGAAGACCCATCTGGTTCCAATTGGCAGTTTTCCCTTGGGCAATGGAACCAGATTCCACACCTTGAGCTTCGGAAATTGCATCAGCTCTTCCTGCATCGCCTTGACCCAGCTAGACTCCTTAAGGGCCATCTTGACATTCTTGGGCTCGACCTGTGAAATAAAACAGGAATACAAACAAGAATTAATCGGACCTAATTAACTTCGTGAGATAGTGCTTTCAGGCAAGTTGTTTAGAGCTGGAATGGATCGGCTCCGTGTGAGAACTCCTTCTGAAAGAGGTCCAATAATGTTTTCCACATGATGATTCTTGTTGATGCTTAAAGTTGGTACTTTCTCCACAGCCAGATTATCTAGCAAATTGCTAATGTGGTTCATCTGATCTTCACTAGAGGAACAAAGGTTGTCAACTAGAGCGGTTCCACTAGCTTCGGCTCCATGGTCCACACAATGTTCCTAAGGGATGTGGTCTGAGAATAGTGGATTATCAAAGGCTTGGTGGGAAGAAGATGAAGCTTGATCTGTTTCTGGGATTGGCTGAACTGACTGAGAAGTATCCGGATCTTATGGGATGACTTCATTGATCGGGGTTGGCTGAACTGGAGGAGCCCGATCATGCATGCCTGGTGGGTCAACCATCAGAAGCTTGGGATCGCATGGAACGTAGTCAACCCGGTAGTCTACGTCATCACCCTTGTAGAAGTTTTCAGTTAGCTCAGATGGTCCTACACTCTCAGATGAAGTGTTAAAGAGCTCAAAAGTAGAATCATACTGTAACAACCAGTTTGGACCAGAACCGGTGTCGGTTTTGTTCATCTCTTGCCAAGCGATATAGTATGACTCCACGATCATCCGGGTCTTCTTGTTGTATACCCGGTAGGCAGCTTTCTCTAATGAATAGCCCACAAAGTAACACTCATCAGCCTTGTCATCAAACTTATGATTTGGCTCAATATGGAGGAGAGTTCACAGACATCCGAATGACTTGAAATGACCAACTTTTGGCTTTCGGTTGAAGAAAATCTCATAGGGGGTCTTCTGATGGCGTTTGTTCAACAGTGCTCAATTTTGAACTTAACAAGCTGTGTTAACAGCTTCAGTCCAAAAGAATATTGGCAGTTTGGACTCTGACAGCGTGGTCCGTGCAACTTCGATAAGCGTTATGTTCCTTCTTTCATGCTGAGGTGTATGAGCTGCACTGTACTGCCGAGCAATCCCCTTCTCATCGCAGAAATCAATAAGTGTCTGATTTCTAAATTCTGTGTCGTTGTCAGTTCTGATAACCTTAACGTTTAGAATCTTCTGATTCTCGATCAGGGTGATAAACTTCTTCATAATCTCTGGTGTCTCGTCTTTCTTAGCCTGAAAGAACACCCATGTAAATCTAGAATAATCATCTGTAAAAACTAGACAATATGACTTCTTCCCGATGCTCATTACGTTGACTGGTCCAAAGAGATCCATGTGAAGAAGTTGCAGAATTGATAAGATAGAGTTGAACAATTTAGGCTTGTGGGGTCTCTTGTGATGCTTTCCCTTGGCACACGCGATGCACTTCTCAATTGAGGAGAAGTCTTTAGAAAGTAAGCCAATAACATGATCTCCCTTAGCAAGTTGGTTGACATTCTTCAGGTTGACATGACCCAATCGGCGATGCCAAAGTAGACAGTCATTCTCCGATGCCTTTGAGAACAAACAGGTGTTCTCAGTAAATGAATCTGAATTCATATTGATGATGTAGGCATTGTTGATTCTCGGAGTCCTCATCAAGATCCACTTCTCTGGCACAACAAATCCAGGCTTTAGAATGAGACACTCCTTGTTTGTGAAGTGTGTTGAGAAGCTCTTGTCACATATCTGAGAAACACTCAATAAGCTATGAATGAGCTCTTCAACGTAGTACACATCCTTAACACTTAGAGTTCCATTGGTGATTGTGCCCTTCATGCTTATCTTCCCTCCCTTATCTCCGGCAAATGAGACGTATCCTCCATTGAAAGGTGTGACTTTATGTAACTGAGAGAAATCCCCAGTCATATGTCGGGAGCAGCCACTCTCCACATACCAAACATTTTTAAGCTTATTAGGCCGTCCCTGCATGACACACACAGTCAATGAGAAATAGGTACCCAAACCATAACAGATTTAGGTACATGTGGAACGATGGGTCCTTTCTTGATAACCCCTTTGGGCTTGATTGGTTTACCTTGATAACTTTGGGCCTTGCACCACTGCCAAGATCAACTGGTTTTAAAGGTGGTTTCATTGGTGGCTTATTCTTCCACTGTGATTTGCTTTTAGTTTTAAAAGCCTTTGATTTTTGCTTATGAAAACCAGATTGATTTTGTTTAACTGGTTTGGCCTTCTTGGCAGTGAAAGGATTATAAGGTACCTTTTGAGGTGTCACCCTAGGCTTTAAGGATTGGTTAGTCCTCATGACAAGAGGAAGTACTTGTAGAGGATTGTTCCAATGACCCGGTTGGAACAAAAGGTTCACAGTTAGGGTTTAACTTTGAACCCGCCTCTTTGGTGATATTGGAATGAGCCCTATGCACCTACTTTAAAGAAGAAGAAACTGATTCTAAAACATCATCATTCTTAACAAAAGTAGAATTAAAATTCTTAAACATCTCATTTGGTTTGATTTTAATTTCATCAAATCTTCCTACAAAATCAGTTTTTGGAATAAAAGGTGATTTTCTAGATGATGTTGAACACTCTGTGCTCTTCCCAACACTTCTTTCTTCATTCTTTCCCCTCAGACCTGTATCATTCAAACTATCTGCACACACCTCAGAATCATCAGAAATATTAGGGTCGGTCTCAACAGGATCTGCTGTGAGAGGTACTAGTTTGTTAGAACCAGTGGTGAAATTACACCTTCGGTCTGATTTCATCAGCAGGTCATCAACAGATGTGTTGATGTTGGGCATGATGGAGTAGTTATGGTTAAACGGTGGTTTCACCTCACTAAAACCAAGCCCAATTTTCTCCTTTCTCCTACACTGGACATCGATTATGTTAGCCATCGCAGTGCTAGCATACTCGTATTTGTCAACATGAATTTTAGTTTTGGATAATTGAGATTTAAGATTTTCCAACTCTGAAGTGACTTCATCTATCCAACGCCTTGCGCCCGATAGTTGGACTCTTTATCACTTAACAATTCTTTTAATTGTGAAATGTCACGCCCTTTAGCGTCAATTTTCTTTTTGAAAAGTGCTTCATTTTTGAGAAATTCAGAGCTAAAGTACTAAAGTTTGGTGACCTCTTTGGTTAAGTCCTCATTGTGATAACGGTACTTAAATACCTTCTCAATGCAAGAAGTTGAGCAAAGATTTTGGGTTACCTCATTCTGCTTCTCATCCACCTCTGCCATAAATGCGTGGCTCAGGGTCAGCTCTAGCTCTTGTACTAGATCACTACAATCATAGGAATCTGTTTCCAGAGTCACCAGAGCCTTGGATGTACTAGCACCTCCCCCCAGCAGCAGCCTTCTCATCAGGCTTCTTCTCACCCTCCTTCACCACTTTTGGCTGTTTGCACTCCCTTGCAAAGTGACTCGGCTGGTCACAGTTGTAGCATCGCAGCTTTGATTAAACGAATCCCAACTTCTTCCCTGGGTTGTTACCGAAACTGTTTCGTCCATATTTCTTGATGAACTTCTTGGCATGGAAAACAGCCATGGCCATTTGCCAAGAAATATCCATCTCTTCCACGTCTGCCGGGTTAATCTGCTCCAAGTTATCTTGAATGAGATTGGCCGGTGCCAACTGTCCAGCAATAAAAGCGTTGTAACTGTTCATAAATCCCTTGAACAGCAGCAAATTCTCTTCACTTTCTGGACTAGGCACTAAACTAACTTGCCCTATAGAAAGGAAGGCAGTCTCAAACGGAACAGACTGGGATGAAGGGGTTTAGTGATACCGAGATCCAGATGCTTGAAAATTGATTGCTGATAAAAGAGCAGCATTCTCTGATACAGGTGCAATGCCAATAGAACTGGCATGATTGAGGGCTCTTTGTTTGTCATCCATGTCATAAGAGTTGATAATGAAGATCAACTCACTCATAGAGGTCTTGTACATTTCCTTGGTTCTCTTAATGGTGGTACAGTTAGAATTCCAGTTATATGGCAATGAGTTCAAGAGCTTTTTGTTCACTTCTCCTTTAGAAATCTCAATTCTTGCACTGGTCATCTCAGTCATCAGATGAGTAAATCGATTCAGTTGTGCTTCCAAGGACTCTCCTTTGACATGGTTAAACATGTTGAACCTTTGCCTTAACATATCTTTGCGACTTTCTCGCATGTCCTCATTTCCCTCAAATCTTTCCACCAAAGCCATAGTTTCTTAGTTGTCTGATGCTCCTTGAACCCGTGAGCAACGTCAGTTGACAATGCCATAGTGGTTGATGCATATGCCTTATCATCTTTCTCTTTCAAAAGAATGCCGTTTTCCGTGTATAACTCCGGGTCCTTAGGAATAAGCTCGTTTAGCTCACTTTGTACATAGGCATATACGACCCTTCTTCAATTGACCTCCATAACTTCGGGTCCGTGTACTTGATAAACGATTGGAACCTGAATTTCCAATCCTGGAAGTTATCTCCCGACACGAGCCTAGGTGGCTTGGTTCTGGTGCCGATCTCATTGTCTAAGTTAAGCAGGTTAGACAGGTTGGTGAGGTTCTTTGATGCCATGATAAACAGAAAATTTTATAAGTACAGTTCTCAAAGTCCCCAAGAGTGCTCAGTCCCAAATAGTGCACGAAGTCCAGTCTACACTCGAAACAACACAACTACCCGAAGTCCAATGTATACTTGAAATCCAAGGTATTCGAATTCCAAGAGTAATCGAACCTCAGATGTATACGAAATCAGTAGTGTATTTGAACTCCCTGTTGTACACGAAGAACCAATGTACTCGAAGACCATTAATACTTGAACTCAAGCTTGTACTCGAACACCCTATGTAATCGAAATCCCAGTGTACTCGAACTCACCAATCTGTAATCGAACTCCAACTATACTCGAATTCTAACTTTACCCGAAAAAGTGTTCTCGAAATTTGAACTCGAAAATACTTGAAAATTTTTCACAGAAAAATTTCTCAAGATCTGGAGTCTCAAATTTTGATGGCAGCTAGATGGTGTAGAGTAGAACAAGAAAGTATAGAATTTGTACTGAAAAGCTTGTACCTTGATGTAGAAAAGAGCACTAAGGCTCTGCTACCACTTGTAGCTCCAGATCTTGTCAAGAACCGAGCTTTATGTCTCCAATATGCATCAAATGACTCTATAATGTGCAGAATCTAGAATAGAATCACAAGAACAAGAAGAAAGGTCAAAACTTTTGTATATTCAGTGAAGTTCACGAAACAATGCATGAATATGTCTAGAGAGCACGCCTCGGGAATCCAACCCTAGAAGAGTATAAAATACGTCTATTTATACTACTCTAGGAGTACTCGAACCCTATACACGAAAATGGTTCGAGTACTCGAAATCTACTGTACTCGAAATCCATGTACACGAAATATAACAAAATCAGGTCTTCGACTCTTCTCTGGTTGACTTTGTCAGTCTTCGTCTTTAGTCGGGCTCTACAACAAGTACGGGAGCAGCATCATACTTACCCCATAATGAGTACAGAAGCAAAATCATACTTACCCCATAACAAGTATGGGAGCAACATCATTCTTACCCCATAATGAGCACGGGAGCAACATTCATTCATCACAACATGTTATACTAGCACTATATCATCATTCATCATAACATCGTAACCTTATCCTAATAACATAGGATTACTCATAACAGGTTATGCTAGTATCATTTCATCATATCATCGTAACATCCTAGCATCATATACATATCATGCTAGCATCATATCATACATCATGGCATCATAAACACGTCATGCTAGCATCTAATCATCATAGCATCATACTTTCATCCTAGCAGCCTAGGATCTCATAATAGCATGTCATCATACAGTTATCATCATGTCATGTCGTCAGCTTAAGTCATTAACATGCATTCGTTATACTAAACATATTCTCATGCATACATCATCACACATATCATCAAGCATTTGTCATCATCGCATAGTCACATAACATCATAAACACAGTAACATCATGTATGTCAGCCCAAAACGTAGTTACATATAACATGTGAAAGTATGGCATATAGAACTCACCTGACAGTAATGTAGCTTTCTTATCTCCTTAGCCGAACTCCTTAACTAAGACTCAAAAACCTACATCATTACATCATCTCATTACATTCCATTCTTAGACTTAGAATTTATTCTAAGTCTTCATAGCTACTAGTTCCCCCTCATAACTACAAGTTCTCGAAACTGACTAGTATTCGAAACCCTTGAAGTTCACTAAGTACCAATGTACATGAAATTCACAAGTTCACGAAATACCCAAAGTATTCAAAATCCATGGACTACACGAATCTCAGGGTACACGATACTAAGTTCACGAGATTCAAAAAGTACTCGAAATCTTAGAGTTCACGAACACTAGTTCACGAATCCTCAATTCACGAAACCATGTTCTCGAAACCAGATTCACGAAGGGGTTCGGATACTCATTTCGTGTACTCTTCGGGTACTCATGTTTTCATCATAAAACGTACAGAAATCTATCTAAGACTTTGGGGAGCTAGCTCTAGGTTCCTTATGGCATTACCAACACGTTGGAACCGTAAAGTATCGAACTTTATGCATAAAGGTGTGAGCTTTATGCATAAGTTCACTTTCGTATAAAAATCCTAACTTTTTCGTTTAAAACACTTACTTGGTGTTAGTTGATCCTTCTGGTGGCTTCTCGTGTGTTCCCTCTTCTTCCCGAGCGATTTACATTTGTTTCTTCAAGTTCACGAACTCCACTTCGTGTACTTGAGAGAAAGTGCTTCTAGCCAAAGTTGTTTTATATTTCCCAAGACACTCATATATACAGGAAAGGTTCACGAAATCAGAGGTTCTCGAAATTGGGTAGTTCGAGTACTATGTTTCGTGAACTCCGGGCATTTTCTAATACTATCTTTCGTGATCTTCTATTTTTTGTTTCTTTCCTACAGGTTAATTAACTGTTACCCAATCGTAAGTTTAAATAACTTGCATAGAAAACTTGGGGTGTTACATTTTGGGGGATTTGAATGCGGCAATGAGTAATGAGGAGGTTTCAAGTGGCCCTTCAATAGTCTCATTGTCTATGGAGGACCTTTAGGAAACATGCAACTTCACTAGTATAAAAGACGCCCTAGTGGATGTCTTAGATTTACATGGAATAAATCTCTAGGGTAGAGAAATGGGTTACTGAAAAAGCTCGATCGTGCTATAGCAAATGATGATTTTGGTGTGGCTTTTCCAAATGTAAAAGCAAAATTCCTGCCTTTTTAGACATCCGATCATTCTTCAGGATTGTTGCCAATCCAAAATATCCAAAGAAAATGGACTCCAAAACCTTTTAAATTTATTATTTTTTTTGGCAGATAAGAAAGAATTCAAAGATTTAGTGCAGCAGAAGTGGGAAAAACATGTTGACGGCTATAAAATGTTTCAAACTGTGTGAAAATTACGCAATATGAAAAAACCTTTAAGATTGGGCAAGGATGAAGTGGGGCTGTTGAATAAACTTCAAATTTTATAGCAAGAACTTGGAACAATACAAAAGGCAGTAGAGCAGGAAAGTAGTAACGAGGAGGAAGCAGCATGTTTGAAAGCTCGAAAGTAATGCAATCTAGAGGAAGAAAAGCTTCTGAAACAAATTTCTAAAGTAGCATTATATGTGATATTATATGATCTTAAATATGAATAAACGTATGAAATACAATACCCATATATGTGATATTATATGATCTTAGATAGTTGTGATAACTATTTATCACAATTTTTAGATATAATATCATAAAATCTTTGAATTATTGTTTAAGTATACAAGTATGGAATAATTCGTCATTAAATCTATAGTATTATCATGTGAACTTGATTGAATTTTACATGAAATCACTCATGTTTAAAATTTAAAAAGTCATAATCATATCATTTTATTGAATTCTAAACGAATTATAAACTATCATAAGAAATCATTAAGTCATAATCATATCATTGTATTGAATTCTAAACGAATCATAAAATATCATAAGAAATCATTATGTCTAGGCTAAACAAGCAAACTAGAAATCATGATAACTTGTTTAAAGCACAAAGAAATGTTATCCAAGACTGAATAGCGCTGACTTACAAGAGTCGTATAATTTATAAGACATTTGATGTGATATGTTTTGGCTATGGGTTAATATACTCTCATCAGGATTCCCCAGGAAAGGTCGACCGACCCCGCAATATATCGGGGATTTATATGAATCAATTTCCTAGACATGAGTCATAATTAACGATGTCCACCCTTCCAACTAATACATGTCCGTCTTACAATAATAACTCGGACGAGATTATGAAATCAAAAATGCATATAAACATATATGTATTGAATTAACTTAAGAAATTTAATTAGTCATTCTAACATAATGACTTGAATTCCTATTATCTAAAGAATAATCGCGTGTTCGTGTGAAAGAGATAAGAATTTCCTATGGCAATGTCTAAGATATGTTTAATAAAACACCTTTAATACAACACCTTCTTACTTTAAGAAATCGAGCGATTTTATGGCACCAACAAGTTTTAATGCGGTAGTCTTTCTGCTGATTTATTAATCTTTTCGTTATATATATGTATTTGTATAATACTTCTAATGTTTTTGTTATTCAATAATATCTTACAAAAGCTTATTATGTTTCTTGTTATATTTTTCTTGAGGTTTTCGAGTTAGAATCATTGTACACCTTGCACAACTCAAACAAATAAGGCCTTAACATTAAAAATTATTAGATTAAATATTAATTAGAGTTAATTATACAGATTTGAGAAAAATAACAAGCATAGGCATTAAGGATTTAAAGTTAAGCTAAGTTTTGTTATATTTTTTGTTAATTTATTATAATAAACTAACTACAATACCTTTTTTATATTTGTTAACCCATAAACCATTTGTATAAATAACTTAAAAAATGTACAAAAAAATGGCCATTGCACAAACATATTTGTTGCCATTACCGGTCACTTTCTTTATGACGACCACTCACCACTATCGTTACTTGGCAAAGCGGATTAAGAGTTTCTGGGCCTTGTACATATGTGCTAATATAAAATTTCGTTTAATCATAACTTGAATTGTGGGCCGTACAATAAATGGATTTTAAATGGTGAATAGTTTCATGAAATAAACACCACAAACAAGTATCATTTCAATAAAGGGATGATAAAATAATTTAAAGTAGTGTACATGTATTTCACCTAATTATAAGCATTAAAAATAACGTTGTTCTACGAGAAGTCACTGTTTTAATATAGTGAATCTTTGTGTTGTTGAATTACGTAAGTTTCTTCTCACTCAAAGTCTTATAGTAGATACTAAATAGTATGGACGCATAGTTAAAATTTTTGAAATTTTTCTATAGTTAAAGTACACAGACCTAAGTCAATGTATTTTAGATTTTTAATCGTCTAATGTTAAGTCAACTTATTATAGAATAAAATAAAATAAAAATAAAAACTCACCAAATCTTAAGGCAGTGATCTAGCAAAATTAAGTTATTTTATTGTAGAAAATAGAGTAAGAAAATGTTTCATTGGTGGGCTAAATGTCTGATAATAATGTTTGGACTTTGGACACCCATAGTCAATACTAAGCCCAGCTCAAGTGTTAGGCGCCAAAGGAGAAGTCTTTCCCGCCAAAAGTACCGCCAATTTACCATACATAGCCATAGGAGACGATCGCCTAATCTAATCTAATCTGTCTCTGCATCTCAGTCGAAATGGTTAATACACCACCCGTCCGCCGTACTCCTAGACGCAATACACCCGTCGGCGGTAAGCTTCTATCAATCTATCTATCTGTTTGTTTGTTTGTTTAATTAGTTAGAGCATTATTATTATTTGATTGGGATGTTATTTTAGATGATATGATTTCAAGCCCAACACCCAACAGCCATCGAAAGCGTTTCGAGACTCCACCTGATGATAGCAGCCGTGGAGGCAACAGTCCGGCTTCTTCTCCACCGGCTTCCTCCGAAGGTGGAGAGCCTTATGCCCCTTCAATGTTTGTTTGGGGGACAAGCATCAGCGTCCAGGATGTGAACGCAGCATTCTTGACGTTTTTGAGGAATTTCCGTGAGCAGGATAATGAGACTGAGGGGAAATACATGAAGTCTATCAATCTTGTTATTGAGATGGAAGGGGAGTCTCTGGATGTTGATGCTAATGATATTTTTGAGTATGACAAGGACTTGTATGCTAAGATGGTCAGGTATCCTCTTGAAGTTCTTGCCATTTTTGATATTGTCCTGATGGATAAGGTTGGTCAAATCAACCCTTATTTTGAGAAGCACATACAGCCTCGGATTTTTAACCTCAAAACATCAACTTCCATGAGAAATCTCAACCCATCTGGTTAGTTTTAATAATTCATAAAACCAAACCCTTTTTTAATTTCTTTTTTTTTTTTAAATAATCCCTTTCTGTATATCAGATATTGAGAAGATGGTGTCCTTGAAGGGAATGGTTATTAGATGCAGCTCCATTATTCCTGAAATTAGGGAAGTAGTTTTCAGATGCCTGGTGTGTGGGCACTTCTCAGACCTCATAGTGGTAGACAGAGGTAACTGAATGCTTTGCTTGGTAAATTCACTTTTCATATACTTTTAATTAAACTTTGTATTTCATCATTTAGGACGAATCAGTGAACCGACTATGTGTATGAAGGAAGAATGTAAAACAAAGAACTCAATGACACTAGTTCACAATAGATGCAGGTATATATATATATATATATATATGTGGTTGCAATCGCTAATAAAATCATCATCTGTTTTTTTTTTTTTTTTTTTTTTTTTTTTTTTGCTAAGCTTCCTACATTTTGATACAGGTTTGTTGACAAACAAATTGTTAGAGTCCAGGAGACGCCTGATGAAATCCCTGAAGGCGGTACACCTCATACGGTTAGCTTGCTGATGCATGACAAATTGGTGGATGCAGCAAAACCAGGAGACCGAGTTGAAGTAAGATTCAACATTCATCAACTTAAATAAGTACCTAACTACTACTGTGATTGACATCTTAATGATTGTTTTGTTGAAAAGATCACTGGGATATACAGGGCTATGACTGTGAGAGTTGGCCAAACTCAGAGGACTGTGAAATCTTTATTCAAGGTAAATGTTTCTGCTATTTTTTCAGCATTGTTGTAATCAATCTACCTTTGCTTGTTGTAATCAATCTACTTTTGCTAACAATTTTATTTTTCAGACTTACATAGATTGTCTTCATATAAAGAAGACAGATAAGTCTAGAATGAATGTAGAAGACCCAATGGAAACTGAACAGAGCTCTACTCAAGATGATCAAGGAACACCTATGGACTATGAAGAGCAGGCAATGATGCTAAACCTTTATTATTTGTTTACAATTTCCTGATTAATGGTTTACATATTGCTCAGGTGTCTGTGTGCTACCACAGGTTGAGAAATTGAAGCAACTGTCTAAACGGCCTGATATTTATGACATGCTGACAAGGTCTTTGGCACCAAACATATGGGAGCTAGATGACGTGAAGAAAGGACTCCTTTGCCAGGTACATCTAGTCACTTAAATTGTAATGTATTAACATGTTACTTGTGAGGTTCTAAATACGACATCCCAATGGTGAGTGTAGCTTTTTGGTGGGAGTGCTTTGACAATGCAGTCTGGGGCTAGCTTCAGGGGAGACATTAATATTCTACTAGTTGGTGATCCTGGTACCAGTAAATCCCAGCTTCTTCAGTACATACACAAATTAGCACCCCGTGGTATCTATACTAGTGGAAGAGGGAGCTCAGCTGTTGGATTGACTGCTTATGTGGCCAAAGATCCTGAAACTGGTGAAACGGTATGTATGTATGTATGTATGTATGTATGTATGTATGTATGTATGTGCAAAATGAGTAGGCTTGGTGGGTGTTGTAACATGTCAAAATAGGTGGTTTTTGAGTACGTCTAGGATTGACCTGAAACAACTTCTGTCCGAAATTGCAAAAATTTAGTGTGTGGATACAAAAGTTCCATTGTCTATGAATAGAGTTAGTTAAGAGGCTTGTTTATTAAAATTACTTTATAGGCAACTCACTTGTGTAACCTGTTTTTTAGTTGGTTATATGTTTGACCTTTTATAGGTACAGAATGTATCCATTCATTAGTAAATGTGCCAATACTGCCACTCTTGATCTGTATGGTGCTTTTATACTTAACATGTGCTGCTGATGTTAGGTTTTGGAGAGCGGGGCCTTGGTTCTTAGTGACAAAGGCATATGTTGTATCGATGAATTTGATAAAATGTCTGAAAATGCAAGGAGCATGCTACATGAGGTGCAATATATTATCTTTTTTCCTACTATATACAAGTTTGATCTTTCATTACATTTTATAGTATTATAATGTTTTATGTATATTGAGTCTATTGACATGTGATACTTGTAGGTTATGGAACAACAAACTGTGTCAATAGCAAAAGCAGGGATTGTTGCTTCTCTAAATGCAAGAACTTCAGTTTTGGCATGTGCAAATCCAAGTGGTTCTCGTTATAATCCTCGTTTGTCTGTGATTGACAACATACATCTTCCACCTACATTGCTCTCTAGGTTAAAACACGATATTCACATCTATTTTCATATGATAAAGATAGATTCCTTTTTAAACGCTTACAATGATTTCTGACCAACTTGATGTTTTGCCAGGTTTGATTTGATTTATTTAATTCTTGACAAAGCTGATGAGCAGACAGATAGGCGCCTTGCAAAGCATATAGTGGCCTTACATTTTGAAAATCCTGAGGTTCCTTTTTTTTTTATTTTTCTTTTAATGGTGAATTTTTTGAAGTAATTATCATTTGTTGAACATTTGGACTTCATTGCAGAATTCTGAGCAGAATGTCATTGATCTTCCAACTTTGATTGCTTATTTGAGTTATGCCAGAAAAAACATACATCCACAGTTGTCTGATGAAGCTGCTGAAGAGCTGACACGTGGGTATGTGGAAATGAGAAGAAGAGGAAATTTTCCAGGAAGTAGTAAAAAGGTTGTTCCTTCTTCTAGACCTATTTAAAATTTTCTTAATTTATGTTTTTTTGTGAAAGTGCCAATTTTGATCTATGGCAATTGATTGATTTGGGTTGCTTTTAAATAAACATAAAAATTATTTGAGGAACAAGTCATAGATAGAAAAAGGTTTATATTTGCCTAACTTGCTGTATTTTTAATCAACAGGTGATAACAGCTACTTCTAGACAGATTGAAAGTCTTATACGCCTCAGCGAGGCCTTAGCCCGAATTCGTTTATCAAATTGGGTTACAAAAAGAGATGTTGAGGAGGCTTTTAGACTTCTAGAAGTTGCACTACAGCAATCTGCAACAGATCATGCCACTGGTAAAAATTTATTTGTTTAAGCAAAGATAAAATATGTTCATCTTTTTAGGTTGGCAAATATGTTTTCTTAACAGGAACCATTGACATGGACCTGATAACTACTGGTGTGTCTGCAAGTGAAAGGATGAGAAGGGACAATTTGGTTGGGTTGACTCGCAACATTATTATGGAAAAGTTGCAACTAGGAGGTCCATCTACTCGAATGCTAGAGGTGTGCTTTTTTATAGTATGCCATGTTATCTTTTAAAACTTCTAGTTTTATCTTAATTCTTATGAAATCTGCAATTACTTTACAGTTGCTTGAAGAGTTGAAGCTGCGAAACAATAATGCTGAATTACATCTTAGCGATGTAAGTTTCCTTTCTATTTTCCCACTACAAATAGGAACATTTTTTGCATTTGTGCCAGAACTATCATAAGCATTGTGTTTTGTGAAAGCATCGTTTATAGAATGAATAAATAAATAAATATGGCACCCTTAATGATTTTATTTTTTGATTTATCAGTTGCGAAATGCGCTTGGTACTCTTGCAAGTGAAGGATTTGTGATGGTCCATGGTGACAACGTAACAAGAGTTTGAACAAAGGCTAAAATCTGTTAGCTTAAAGCTAAGCTAAAAAGTTAGCACAAAGTGAGGGATTTGTGATGGTCCATTGTGACAGCTTAACAGGAGTATAAACAAAGGCTAAAATCTGTAAACTTAAGGCTAAAATCTAGATATCGTACGACTGTCACATTATGCTTTTGTAATGTTTAGTGAATCTTTATGAACAGTCGCTCCAATTAAGTAGGGGTGTGTTGTTGAAGGCAAATTGAATTTTGATTTTAAAAGTATGATCAGCGATCTAATTAGTTATAATTTTAACTCACTTTTGTAGTTAAGAATAATGTTATTAGCATAATTATCATTATTTTGCATTTGATTTTGTTCATAAGAAATATTGGAAACAAATGGGAGAAATTGAAAGTAAAATTGAATGTAAATCAGTGTTCAAACGATAGTGACGGATTCAGAAAATTTTTTCACGGGGGGCAAAAAATGAGTGGGTAAAAATGTGTTCGGATAAAAAGTGGGTTGTCAGATTAGTTGAAAGCACAAAACAAACCTATCGGTCTGGGTAAAAAGTTTGTCGGGCTAGTTGAAACCACAAAACAAACATATCAAAACTATTTAAAAAACAATTGTTTAAGTAATCAATTTCAATGTTACATCACAAGTTTATATTCGTATAAAATCTATGAAAAGAACGCATTTTTTATTATTCACTTCCAATTATGCCTTTTTATAATCAAGTTTGTGCCACTTGTAATCATATTTATGTCCCTTGTAATTAGATTTGTGCCCCTTTTTGTTTCAAATTAAGCAAAATTATTTAAAAACAATATGTTTTAACATACGATCGCGAGGTCCTAGGGGGGGCCTAACCCCCCACCCCCCCCCCTGCCTTGAATCCGCACTGCAAACGAGGTCTCTTAAAATAGATTTTGAGTCATCAAGTTGAATCCAATCTTTCTTCCGGAGTTAACCTATCACCCAAAATGATACCTAATACTGGAGTATGAAAACAAGATCGATTGCAAAAGTGTGTATGTACATAACCTTGTATTTATACTAATAGCTCAACACATGAAACAGACAAAAACAGCCAATTAATTTCATCTAACAATAAGAAAGACATTTGAAACTAATAAACAATTGCTGATCCATATCAGCAACCACGAATCCATCAGTGTAACAACTGCTGCTGATTCTGTTCGGTGGTTAGCAATTATTGTTACTAATTCATTGGAAGTAACAACTATTCATTCCTGTCAATGGTTAGCCACCAATGCTAATCCATCGGAAGTAACAAGTGCTGAGTGGTTAGCAACCACTGATCCATTAGTTGTTAACAACCATATATGAAATTTTGAAATGGAGAAAAAAGTGCCCATCTCAGCTTGAAAGTCAGGCGAAGCTCAGGCGCGGGCTTGTGCTTGCGCATCTTTCAAGCTTAACTCTTTGCATTTGATAATGTTTATGTCATTAACCTCCCACTTATAAACTCACACTAGGTTTATTCTTTCATCAATGTGGGACAAGCTTATTTCATATTTTAATGTTTTCAACTACACACTTTTAAGCTTCCATATCTCATTCATCTTAAGTTTCTTTTGGACCCAGTTTAGCCACCACTTAAATATGTAACAAATACATATAATTATAATATAATTGTCCAAATTTTCCAACATTGATAAAATACATGATTTGTAACAGCATTGAGTATTCATTTTGTTTAATAGATTTGAGGGTGACTTTTAAAGTGTAATAAAAGTTCGACAAAAAGTGTACAGAAATTCAAACTTGCGAGATTAGTTGTTATGAGAGGAATTAAAACCTAATATTTCCCTAAAAATATAATAAGTGTTCACATGCCTTCTTATTCTTCTCATTATTGTGTTTTATACTTTAAATTTATGGTTTTTTGTAAGAAAGTTTGTTGCTTGAAGTTGCATGCATTATTTTTAAAGAAGGAGTTAATTATAAAGTTTGCATGAAAATCCAAAAATATTACATTGTAGATTTGATGAAATTAACATTAGAATGAGTCAAATAGTGTTTGTTCCATATGCATGTGATGTAAAAACCCTTCATTCGCACGTGAAAAACATCAACATTCATCACATCAGAAATAAACCAGTCAAGTCATGCGCAGATAAATCTGCAATGAGATTGGCTATTCACTAATGAGTTGCCTATACACTTTTAAACATTTTTTTAAAGCTTTAATTAGAAGGGATAACCCATGCCATCAGTAGATGAATTACTCATCCGCAAATGAAGTACTTGTCCCTATATATGCTTACTTATTCCTGTAAGATTTTACTTATTCGAAGATGAAGTAACTCAGCTCATTCGTTAAATTGTCCAACCTATTCCACCAGAAAGAAAAAAAAAAAAAAAAAAAAAAAAAAAAAAAAAAAATTCATAACATTTTGAATTCAAATGTAATAGTCCCAAATTTTAAATGAATGAAAGTTATGGGATTTTTCTTGAACAATTCTATTTAGAATATATACCAACTTTATTTAAACTTTAATAAAAGTAAAACAATTGCAATAACAAAATCCTTAAAGACAAATGTCATGCATAATTATACATAATATGTATTAATAAATTTCATAACATTTTGATTTTTTTTTAGTAATTTATGTTATAAAATAGATTATAACATAAATAAGAATCATTATATGTATGCATGGCAATAGTTTAAATATTTTAAGATTTAATTTAATAATGGAATTATTTTGTAAAAATAATATTTGAATAAAAATTTTAATACTTATAAAATTTTATCAAAACATTTACTTACAATTGTAACACAAAGTTTTATTAAAAACATGTATTTATAAATACATAATAGAAGTTTTATAACCTTTTGAAAACCTTTAAGACAATAATCCTTTCCAAAATACAGATTCTCAATAGAAGATATTGCCCTTTCAAATTCCCCTTAAAAAACACCCTCTTTTGGAGACGTGGGTTTTGTACCCAACCCACTCTTAGGTCATATGTTATGGTATGTGATTTGTGCTTGAGGGGCTCTGGTCACGCTCCGTTGGCTCCTCCCCCACTACACAGGCATGAGGATAGTCACAGGGGTTCTTGACCATTTGCTTGAATTAAAAAAATTGAAATTTGACCGTTGAGTGGGATGATTGTTAGCCCAAAAAAAAATAAATTTTTATCTATATAAAACCATTCAATCTAAACAAAAAAATTTTACCCTTTCCAAAAAAATTTAAACTCTCCAAAAATTTCAGACTCTCAAATCTTCAAAAAAAAATCTTCTATACACTATAGATCCAAACAACCCAAACAATCAGCTCATTTATGAATAGTTATCGTACTCAAGCCAATACAAACAACTCAAACTACCCCAAACCTATTTCTAACATTTGCAAACGGGTACCCACAACAGCCGTTTTTCAACCAACCATCGACTACGTTCGAGAACGTTTTTGAAACCCGACCCGACCCCGACACCAAGTGGTTCCGGAAACACAACATGACCCCCAACCGGCTACATCACGGCGAAAGCATAGAAGAAAGGATGTGCCTGAAAAAAAAACAATCAAACTAACCATTACTTGATGGACGGAAGTTGAGGAGGTGGCACTAGATCATGCCTACATCGATTTTTCTAAAGATTCATTCGTATATAACAACCAAAGAGTACGGAAATTTGGAAACGTGTTTGAACTCGTGACTCCTACCAGACCAACGACATGATTTCCGGAAAATGGCACGACTTACAACGTAAAGTCGTGAAGTTTAACATATTATGGATCCAACACCATAACAACCGGAAAAGTGTGATAATGATGAGATGGTCATGAACGAGACGTTGATGACCTATGCTAGGGAAAACTAGTCATTTTCTCATAGATTTTGATAAAAGTTTGGATGACCACTTACCAGTAGTGAAAATCTCATATATCTACCATGCAAGTATATGATTGGCACAATTGAGGCGTTGTACCTGTGACATTGTAGAACGCAAAACATGTCAAAGTTTATCAATAAGAAATGTGAAATAAAGCTGCGATGGAAGACATGACACAAGTTATAAATGGTTAATGTAACCTTTATGGTTTTTTAATAATAACTATAATTTGTAATCATTTTAATTTTCAAATAAATGAAAGTTTGTGGATATTCTTTAGTAAGATTTCATTATAAGTTCATAAAACTATATATGTCAATGCAGAGATATGCGTGTGTGTAGATAAGGACAAAATCAAATAGAAAATTTATATCGCCTAAGAAGACAAAAAATTATTTCTTAAACCCTTAAATGGGCTCAACGAACTCTATTTGAACTCACTCCGACGAAGTTGGAACAATGTCGCCAAACTTTACAATATTAGCTTTTAAATTTAAGCTTTAATGTTTAACTATTAAGTTTAGGTTTTAGGGCTTAGTTTTTAACTTTTAGGTTCTTTCTTTATGCCTTAAGGTTTAATTTTAAAGTTTAAGTTCTAGTATTATAGTTTAGGGTTTAACGTTGGGGTTTTGATTTCGACAAGCCAGGTCCAATGACATGAAAATGAGTTCATTCGAAGTTTGTTTGTGTCAGTTTTCAAGTTTTTAAAAATCTTTTTTTAACTTTCTTAGTCAAATAAACTTTTTAAGGGAATGTCACCCTATGTGTGTGTATCATGCAATACAAATTTTATTACATCTAGCTTGATTTAAATATAAATTAATTTAATCTTTATAAATACAACATTTTAGTAAGACTTTTAACATTTGCTATATATATATATATATATATATATATATATATATATATATATATTGTAGCAATGTTAATAAGATTTAATTAAAAAGTAAATTGAACTTAATTAAAAAAAAACAAATTTAATATGGTTTATAGGAAATAATGAATATACAAAGTTTTATAAAAATTAAGTTATGAATACTTAAGCAGGAGTTGTAGGTTCCTCTAAAGGATCCTATCTTTGTCTCTCTAAAAGTCATCCTGCTTTCACCTATTCTTCACCTGAGAACATGTAAAATCTGTCAACACTAGGTTGGTGAGTTCACGCGAGTTTTAAAAATATTAGGTTCTGTAAAATGTTTGATGAAAACTCTTTCCATTTACAACGGTTTTGAAAATGGTGTGTAAATAATAAACACGAATGAATTACACAAGTGCTTAAATCTGAACCTCATTACTGACACCATCCCGAATCATCGAATGTAGTTTATGTATAGGCATACATAGACCCAAAGCTCGGCCGCCAGCATACCACCTCTTCAGTAAACCATGAGGACGTCCTTAATGGAAATCATATATAGAGACTTTTGTACCTCTATTCGACACGACACGACCGATGTTTTGGAAAAGAAATATCTTGAGAAAGAAGTGTATGCTTTGTCTCCTGCTATAGGAAAATCATGTTTTGTTTGTTTATTTGAAAATCACAAAGTTACACTCCTTTCTTGTGTTTAACATTGTTTGATGTTTACTCATTTAAATATCATTCAAGACCATGTCTTGAACATTTGTTTGTATTGAAAACTCAAGTTATTATTAGTGTGGTCTGTCTGTAATATCACTTGTGTTATCATTTATCAAACCTAACTGATCCGGTAGTTGTTTCACGTATGTATGCATGTAACGTACTAGCCTCGGCGCTGGAGGTTGGTTAGACCTACGGTACCATCTACGTTACCGTCGGTTGACCCGCGTCAACTAATGGTAAATGACCCTAAAAGGGACTTACTTGAGAAATCCTCAGCGAATTCTTGATGTGTATGTTGTGTGGACACATGCTCTAGTGAATTACCCTAGATAGATGCCATACAAAATTTGTTGTTTGTTTGATGGGGGATTCCCATGAAAATGTTTACTTTCGATTGTGCATTGGCACAATTCCTCAGGTCGTGTCCGTTCACCTCTTGGTGGGGCACAAAGCCTCGAAATGTTAAGTTTAACGAACTCTACCATGTCGAATTGTGTTTTGAACCCTCGAAATCATTGTTGAGTTTGAAAACGTTGTTGATGATGCGATGAACGCTCAATAAAATGATTGAAAATGCACTTATTCGAATAACATTCGAATAAGAGGTTGAAGGTTGATCTTTTTCATTTAAATTATTTGAAAATGACTCTTATTGATTATCATTAGAATAAGAGGGTTCATGTTCTCAACCCCAAATGATTTGGAAGGCAATAAGTTAAAGAAAAAGGGGTCTATGAACTCACCTCTGGTTATGGGTCATCGATGCACTCACTCGGTATGTTCTCTCGGTTTGAATCATGTGTTACAAATTGATTACTGGTTAATTAGGTTTGAGATGGTTGTGTGTTCTGTGTCTTGATGTGTTTTTGGAAAATGTGTTTTCATTCCGTTTCATTTTGATTATATTTAAGATTTGGTCTAAGGTTCGGTTCTAACGATGTGGATGGTGTTCGATAGAACGTTCAACACTTAGCCATTTTTGGTCTCCTCTTGGTGCGAATGGTCTATTCGTGCGAATGACCTTCATTCACACAAATGGAATGATGCGAATGCATACTTTCATTCTGGTTATCAATTCGTGCGAATGGGTCTTCATTCGTATGGTTGTTCCATGCGAATGAACCCATGCCATTCGTGTGATTTCTCATTCGTCCAAAGGCTCATTCTGGTGACTTTTCTTGGCGAATGAGGTATCTCATTTGCATGAATGAGTCCTTCGCTCGGCTCATCCTTCTGCAGATTCACCAAGAATGCCATTTTTGAAATCGGTGGTTGTTTATGGTGTTTTTACGGTTAAAATGTTGGTAAAAGGTTTTGGTGTAAAGGATCGGTGCTAATACTCATTGTAGAGCTCGTATTCGACCGAAATGGCTTGGAAGTGGATGAAATATTGAAATGGAGGTGTTGGGGTTGAAATACACGCGATTTGGATGGTGAAATGGTTCGATTTTGTGGGAAAATGGCCGAAAAATCGAGAGGGCGAAAGAGGGTCTCGGTTGAGAGATTTTGGTGAAAAATGGGTTTGAAAAACGGAAGTGTTGCTTTTATAGTTGTGTTGTCGCATGAATGAGTCATTCGTACGAATGACGCCCATTCGGCCGAATGACTCTGTGGCAGTAAAGCTTCACTGAATAAACATGTTCGTACGAATGAGGTTTCATTCGCACGAATGGCTGTGTGTTTTTAAATTTTGATTGTTTATTAAATTGTTTGGGTGAAATTTTTTTAAAATGGTTATTATTTTATATCGGCATTAAAAGACTCACGTTGACATTTGTATGAATCGTCACACATACAAAAGTCGCTTTGAATTCAATTGCTGACATTGTTTTGTACTGTAAAGACATCATTTAGTGTATCAAGTCTTATAACATATCCACATGGATCGTCACCCATGCCGATATCTTGTTGGATTGATACTCCAAATGTTATCCATTCAGATTTTCTTCATTGTTTTCCCTCACAAGGTGTTTGTCTTTTCTTCTGATTCATGTTTGTGTGATTCAATGGATTTTCCTAACTGTTTTAGGAATTATCCGTGTATTTTTTGATTGTTGTTTATTATCGTTATCATCACTCTCGTAACGCAATCTTCTACGATGTTGTTGCGTACACTGTTGGATTTCAAACTCATGATAGCTCGTGTACCGGTTGTCACACCCTCTTTTACTTTTCATATTTTTGGGATGTTACATATGTTTACTTAAAAACAATGTTTACACTTAATCAAATCCATTCGATGCAAACATTTAGTCTATATTAGTTAGAATCTTTACTATATGTATGTGTGCTTTGTGAAATCTAGTATTCATTATTCATGTGTTATCTATTGTAAACAAAATTGAAATACTAGATGTTATGCTAGTATTGAAACTTGTTTGAGAGACTGTTATCTATTGCAAACTTGTGTTTAGCATGTCTTAGTTTGAGACTTGATCAGTCTTCACTAAGTTCTTTGTATTACGCTTGTTTGAGAGAACATTATTGTTATTGTATTCATATTATGTGCAAACATGTAACTTATATGTGCTCAAATTCTAATTTTAGATAGTATGATTATGATGCATCATTTATTTTTATAACAAAGCAGGAATCGCGAAAACAAGTTTAATGTTTCTTGATGATTGCAAGACATGAATTTTATTTAAAAATCATCTCACATCGCCCAAGAAACCAATATTTTTCCCCTTTAAACACCTATAAATATCCTTACTTGGTCCCTTATAGCATGCAACTCATAGTTGGGTATAAACAAGTAGAATAACCAAATTTTGGTGGTTCTACAAGTGCAACACCCATTGGGATGTTGAACGTATTAGTTTTATTTTATGCTCTTAATGAGGAGGCGTTGCGCTTCGATATTGTCTCGTCTGTGTCTTTTCTTTAAGGTAATGTAATTTCCTTTTTTCTTGTTTTTTCTTTTCATTATTCATTTATTTTTTCCTAGTCTAAGTAGTTGAGCTTAGGTTATTAGTTGTCAGCATTAGGCTCATTTAGGTTGCCTTGTTTTGGTCGCCTTTAGAGTTGGTGTAGTCTTGTAGAGGCTCGTTAGGTCAACGAGTTCGGCCTATGATGTCTGTTCATTTAGCTATGCCTATCGTAATGTTTACCCATCCTCGTTTCATTCGTTTGACTAGGTTGAACTACGTTTGCATTCGGATCGTATACTTTGTGACAACTAGTACCCGACCGGCCGGCAAGTCCGTACGGAACGTGTACTATAAACAGTAACTATGTGTACATATACGATTGTGAACAGTATTGTATTAACAGAATCATAAATGCAAGAAATCGTTGTACGTATTTTTGTGTAAACTTAGATACAGTAAGTACAACGTACATTTGAAATATTAGTTGTGTGCATTTAAGTGAAAACTTAAGTACAGTTAACACAACAGATCAGGAGAAACAACAGTGTTCAAACAATTAAAAGAAACAAATCGGTTGCGATCTGATATCCATAGATGACAGGAATTAGATGGCCGACATTTCAATGTGAAAACAATGTGATAATAGGATGTTTAGTTGAGTCCGACAGTGAGGAAACACAATATAAACATAAAATGCAGGGTCGTTTCAGAATAACGAACTGACAGTGTGTTTGCGTGGGTGACGATTCACATAAACATATCTGTGAGTTTAACGTTCTGAAAGGATGATTGAACAGTAGAAAACAAAAGTCGGAAAGCAAAATCATCGTCGTGTTCGTTCGAATGACGATTCGAACGAATACGCGCGATGGTGACGCGATTCGACGAAACGAAACGAAACACGACACGAACGATAATAAATTTAATAAAATAAAATATTTAACATTTTACAATTTTGAAACTCATCAAAATAATTTAAACAACATTCTTTTATTTGCTACAATTAAATTATGCGTAATTTTCCGGATACGCGACGAAATCGCGAAACGAGCAACCGAAACGAACCCGAACCCACTCGGAGTATAAATACTCTAAATGAAGTCATTTACTTCATTTCACACATTATCATCCTCTCTCCACCTCCAATTTCCGGCCACCACCAAATTCCACCATTTTTCACCTTCAAAACCCCATAACTTCTTCATTTCTCAACCAATTTGAGTGATTCTTGAACCCACGCGAAGCCCTTGATGTTCTCTACATGAAAGTACAACGGATCTGAAGGTATACCCACTGAAAAACGAGGTATGATGCTTCAAAGAAATCGAAAAATAGGGTTTTTCTTGGTGTTTTGTCCGACTCATCACCCAACCGGTGTAGAACCCTACTAACGCACCTTATACCATCATTAACTGCTCTGGGCACGTACACCATGGACATGGATGGGTCAAGGGTTTGAGCTGAATAGTAACTTCGAACACACAAGGTTTGTGGGGGTTGGGTTGACCGAACCCTTGATGATCGAACCTGTAATTCCCAAGCATACCAGCAGCGAACCATCAGCACATCACGAACCTTGCAGGGGCTACGAATCTGGTGTTGCCGAACCATACTGCTACGAACCCTCATGTGTCCCGAACCCATCATGCAAGGGCCGAACCCTAGTTGAATTCCCGAACCATCGTGCTAGGAACGAACCTGCAATTACCAAGAAGGTGCCGAATCTTTGTCAGCAGAGCCTACTAACCCTGAACCTTTTTGACGAAACCTATGTGCCATAACAGCCAGCCGAACCCTCCCCCTTGCAAACCTAGTGCAGTCGACGAACCCTTGAATGGGAACCGAACCTATGAGGCTGAACCAATGTCACGAACCCTCATGGCACTATTGTAGCCGAATCTTTAACCAAGGGAATTATAGGTTCGCTGCTTTAAGACTACGCAACCGTAGGTTGACATGGCCCAGTGCGATTGACTTAATTCGATTACATTTATTCGGCCCATATGCTGTAACAGGCCCAGCATCAACAGAACAGGCCCAAAGCCTGGTTAATTAGACCCACAACCTAATCAAAGTTAGGAGGCCCAATTTCTAAACCTTCATTTCGTGACTCTTGGCCCAAACACAAACGGAAGCCCTCATAGCACAACCGGCCCAAATTCTTGCGTAATCGCCTAAACCACTTGGCCCATTGGATTCCTTCGGCCCATGTGACCTACTCGGCCCAAGAAACTATTAATTCGGCCACCAAGGCCCAACACAACACTCACTTGGTCATTTTCTTGTTACGGCCCAATGTGGACATTAAGGCCCAATGGTATTCGGCCCAATTGATTTCCGGCTTATATTGTAACGAAACAATCTAACACATTAAGACAATAATTATGAGATAACTATATGAATCAAGTATGATCGAGATAACAAGAAAAACTTTAAATTGTAAATCAAGTCACATTGATGATTTGGATTTAAATTACAAAACCTTTATTAAGGAAATTCAAGTGATAACTTACAATTTCGATCACCTAACGAACTTTAGTTATTGAAAGCTGATGTTAGAGAATCATCTAACAATAAACAAGGGCCGAATCAATTTCCGAGACTCACGAGTGTTAGCCAAGTTAGGGCTAACACCTACACACGCACAAAAATCTACAATTATACTTATAAAATCCATACAACATGTGATCAATACAGGATCGTGAATTCACAACAAGAACAACAAAGAGCGCGTGCATTCTTTTCTTTTAAGCTAAGTCCTACAACAACAAGGTGAGTTCATATGCCCCTTTTCTTTAATCTTTACTGATTTTAAACTCACGGGGCTGAGAAACATGCTTTACTTTTAATTACTTAAAAGTTTTGCTTACATATTGTTAATACTTTGATTAATTGATATTAAATTGCTTATTATCATATATCATGGTATGCATGCTTGTATGATTACGTGATGACAGAGAAAATAAGATGATTATGATATTATAATATCATAACTCATCAATACAATAGAATAACATAGTTGTATGATTATCTCTTACAACACTTAGTTATTCTTACAAGAGCTAACACAGAAACAAGTACAAGGAACATGATTACAAGAATAAACATGAGAATGATATAAAGATAACACATCTTTATTACACCATTCATATACAAGAGTGAACTAAGTATAATAAGACATGTGCTTATAATACTTAATTTACAACTCAACACATATTCAAGAGAACATGGAACAATTATCATACAACACCTGAGTCACTAAGTACAGTTAAGATTTGATCTTAACACAGCTTAGTGACAACAGGGTGACTTCATGGGAAACAAGGAATGGTAATCATGATAACATAATTTCATGATAACAACACCATTCACACATTGATTAGCATAATGTAATAAGACAAGTTCTTATTCAATCTTGTTAACACTCAGAGAACAATTACATCAGTGAACACTAATACAATTAATTGCTATTGAACTGTTGTATTATATCATTTCAGTCATGTGCCATGTATTCAAAAGATCACGGTAAGCCCCTTTCATAAACCGCTGAACCAGTTAGTTTGACGTGACTAAACCGACGATAGCATAGTGGTACCATAGGTTTGACAAACCTCTAGCTTGTAGGGCTAGTATGTTGATCGTAACTATTCATTGGCCGGTAACGTATGACCGGTGACAGGGCGACTTCAAGTCAGGTTCTGGGAAAGCGTCACATGGTGATATTAATAAACAGGAATATTGTAATTAATCCAACGGGATCCTATTGATTAGTAGGTTGAGGAATTGATCTTACCTCATGTTTCACTACTAGTAATAGTTTTCGTTGAGGACATTGGGAATACAAGGTGGTAGAGATAAATTGGATGCATTGTAATCTGATTACGTGAGGATTACAATGGATTCCTTTTAGGCTCTATGCACTTCAAGTGAATACAAATGACAATTGGTTAACTAACACTCTTAATAATTAAAAGTGTAATAACAGTTAACCCCATAATTATCGAATAATGAAAGGAACAGACTTGATAAAGTCTAACATCCTTAACATATATAATGGTTATCTAAACTTCGGTTGATAACTACAATTACATTATTACATTATTCTATACATGATATCACAGGTGTTTAAGATTGGGATAAACATGTGGAAAGGGGAAATGGAGATCATTAGTTGTATTACAAGTAGTGTGGAGTTCTAGTAGTGATGTGGTGGGATGTTGGCTAGGGCTTAGTTCCTTTACATATGCCCTATATATAAGCATCATTACTAGGATGATATGGTAATTGCGAATATAACTAATGAGGATCCATTGGGAAAACAGGTGATCAAACAACATACAAGTATCATAATCAGTATTGTGAATGTGCATGTGAATGAATCAAGATTTTCAATTTACTTACTTTTGAACTCACCAACCTAGTGTTGACTTTGTTTAAATACATGTTTTCTCAGGTGACGAACATGTGTAGATACATATATGCAAGTACTAAGCTAGTGGACTTTTAGAGGACCTAGCTTACTTTTGATTGCATACTTTTGGGATGACAAAACAGTGAATCACTTTTGTATATCTTGCATAGATACAAGATATAAACTCATTGATTCTTTTTGATTAGATTTACTTAGTTAAATTATGATGGAACAATGTAATTTAACTTTGTAATTCTATTTCATGTCATGTTAGCATTTCTCACTTATATCTCATGTGCTATGTAAACAATCTGATCATTTGATTATCACTCATGATATCGCGCCCCGGGAACCTTCCGCCCGACGGGAAAACACGATCCGTTCCCGCCGGCCCGGGGTGTGACATACTTGTTCCTTTGAGCTACTGTCCGGCCACACACGTTCAATCCTCATGGCATCCAGTTTGATAAAACTGTTAATCTTGATTCTTCTTCATTATACTAGTTTTATCGAGCATCATTAATGTGAGTATTCATACTCCCTCTTTTACTTTTCGTATTTTTGGGTTGCTACATATGTTTACTTAAAAACAATGTTTACACTTAATCAAAACCATTAGATTCAAACATTTAGTCTATGTTAGTTAGAATATTTACTATATGAATGTGTGCTTTGTGAAATCTATTATTCATTATCCATGTGTTGTCTATTACAAACAAGATTTAAATACTAGATTTTATGATAGTATTGAAACTTGTTTGAGAGACTATTATCTATTGCACACTTAGTTGAAGTATTAGTTATTATATTATTACTGAAACTAGTTTGAGAGACTGTTATCTATTGCAAACTTGTGTTTTGCATGTCTTAGTTTAAGACTTGATCAGTCTTGACTAAGTTCTATGTATTTTGCTTGTTTGAGAGAACATTATTGTTATTGTATTCATCTTATGTGCAAACATGTAACGTATATGTGCTCGGATTCTAATTTTAGATAGTCTGATTGTGATGCATCATTTATTTTTAAAACATTTATTTAAACTATATGTTATACTTACCAACTATTCATATAATTAACCCAAAAATTATTTTTACATATGTAACAGGTTAAGGTGAAGATATGGAGAAGACATAGGAATAGGAATAGTAGACCTAGTTAAATTGAAAAACGATGTTTAGAATTTCAATTGTAATACTTTGAGTATTCAATTCATGTAATGTTTGTTTATTATTCAATGAATATTGTGTTGGTTTTGTAATAATGATAAATTAAATATTGAAACTTATAACATAGAACCATGAGCTAATGAACAGTCAAACTCACGCCTCGACGTATTCCGTCGTCGGTCGGGGTGTGACAATTACCTAGCGTATCATACGCCCAAGGCTGATTTCTTGCTGAAATTTCCCGTTTTAAATCAGTTAGTTCGGGATTACAAATGGGTTATCTCATTTGGTTCTTATAAACTAATATGTGTTATGATGTGGTGTTTTTTTGGTCATGAATAGATGTGATGGTGATGGTGATCATGATCAGGCTTGGTTTTCAAGGTCAAAATATGCTTTGAAAAATCATTCATACTTTTACAAATCCTTATTGTTGAATTTGACACAACATGTTTATAAGTACAACTTAACCTAAGTTTTGAATGTCTTTAAAAGTTTAAAGGTGCTTAGTTATAACTAAACATGGAAAATTTTCTTGGACACTTTTTTTGTATTTGTAAAATATTAAAATGAGTTTGGGTGCCACAAGTTGGTATTAGAGTCATTGGTTTGAGGGATCTAAGTACGTCATGAATACCTAAAGTTAAACCTTTGTGTTTATGAGATGAGGAGAAGTGTTTGATTTAAGACCTGATCATGATGTTGGAAGCATAAGGTTAGTGTGCTTATTGCAAATGATGTATATGTTGGTTATTAATGCATAATTGTAATTGTGAAGTTGTAGATAAATTGTTAAAAAATGATTTTTTTTGCCAATGATATATGGATATGGGCAGTGGTGAAGCTTGACCATAATCCTAGGGGGCAAAATATTTTTTTCTTTTTCCAAAGGGGGCGAAATAAAGGTTTTTAAAAAATTTTACACTACGTATCGAGAAATTTACACTATTGCGCGAAAAAACAGGGGGCGGTCGCCCCCGTTGTCTCAACAAAGCTACGCCAATGGATATGGGATAGTGTGAATATAAGAAAATAGGTCTATGGTGAGTATACTATTATGTTTAGCAAGTATAGTAGAACTCGCATATATGAACATGTTCTTAAGGCAATCATTTCATATTAGGATATGGAATAGTAGGTAAGATGGTACGAGCTTGTTTGTCATGTGATTATTAGGATCACAATTTTTTTATGATTTACATATTTTATAATGTGATGCGTAAGACTAAGGCAGGACTTTGTTATTGACATATCAATGTGTTTGTATTTGTGAACTATTGTTTTTCTTGTTATGTGGATTGAAAGAAATCATCATATTAATATTGTTGAGGTAGTAATTATGCTTTTCTGAACGGAAATCACATATGCGTGATGTAGTGCTAAAACCGCAAGCAGTGTGGATATGATAAGTGAAAAATTTTATCATATATATGTGACGATTTGTTTAAACCACATGTGGTGTTGGTATTTTTGTATTAGTAGTAATAAAATATGTAATTAATATTTTATAATAGACATTTTAGGATATTTTGATTATCCGAGAAAGTGATTATGTAATGATTATATGTTAATTGTGCGTGCATACAAAGTAATGGTGAGAGCCTAGAAACTAAGAAATTTTTTTAAATGTGTGTATTGTTTATTATACATATTCAAATATTTAACATGAACACTTAACTAGTAATTATGCATATCTCAAGAGAATAGGATTATTTATGTATGCTTTTTAATAAAAACCTATAAGGTGTTAGTTATTTTACTTTAGTCTTTAGAAAGTATAAAGATGATAAGAAATTGACATAAGGATATTATTTCATGTTAACATAAGGTCTTTTGTTTGAGGGGGTCATAAACAAAATTATAATACGACATCAACCATGATAGGTGAATTTATGGCATAAGATTATATTATTTGCTAAATAATGCTACTAAAAGGTTATTTAATTGACTCAAGTTTTAAACTCTATCTCAGGACCTTTAAAGTTTATATCAACACAGTTATTGTTTGTGCGAGACATAATAGAATAAAAATATCAATATCGAGTATATTAGTATATCCAAAACGTTAGCTAGCCTTCTTATAAAAGTATACCACCATACCTTTTAAAATATTTGTCAACATACAAGTTTGTATGAGTACCATAATATATGCATGTTATTAGGGTTGTCCAAATTGCTCGACACTCGAAACTTTGGACGTTCGCTTGAAAATGTTCGACAATATGCTCGTTCGATTTATGCTCAGTTGAAAAGTGCTTGCTTCGGCTCAATTCGGTTTGTAAACAAACCAAGCATGAGAAATGGTACACTCGCTTGTCACTCGAATTAGTTAACTCGATTTAGTTTCTTAATATATTTAATATGTACAAATATATACACATAAATATATTTATGTATAATTTTCAATACAGTAAGCGACGTTCACTTCATGTTAATATTGTCTGCTCCAATACAACACATAAAATACCAAAATAATTGTGATTAAAAATCAGAGCAAGTCGAAAAATGAAAAGAAATATTTCGATTTTATCACTTCGTTACTATGAATGAATTTTGAAACTATTTCTCTATAAATTTATGTGATTAACACAGACATAAAGAGATGAGAAGAAGATACTAACCCATATATACAAAACATTTAGGTCATTTTGTAAAAACAAAGGTAAAAACAACATATATATTTGTTAGCTATTGAACGAAAAGTTATAACAAAAGTTAACACTTCCATCACCACTTTTCTTTTGTTGTATGAAGCTCGAAATTCGCTCGATGATCACTCAAAACATTTTCGGTTCGGAAATATGCCCGTTCTATTTCAGCTCGGTTCAGCTCGATTCGACTTGAAAACGAACCGAGCATAAGCAAAGGTATGCTCGGTTCGTTTCGGCTCATCGACAACCCTACATGTGATTATTATCTATAAATATGTTTGCTTATGTATAATTGTGCATACTATCATAACTTTTAGACAAACTTTAATATAAACTCCCTAGCTAATAGCTAAATTGATTTATGTTGTTATAAGCTTTAAAAAATCGCTAATTTATAATTAATATATGTCGTGCTAAAAATAATATGGTTAAATATATCCTTTTACATTGATATTATTGTGAAGTTCTAATGCAACAATTAAATTAACCTACGATAAACTTATTCTAAATTAATAGTTGGTCGACAAGAATTAATTGATTATACTATTACATGGCTTTGTGACTATGAGTTTTCTCTCATCAAACTTTATGAGAATTAAAGATGAACACATAAATGCATATTGTTTTCTCTTAACAAACTTTGAGAGTATGATAACAAACAAACATCATGTAATCATAATTTTCAACCCAATAATCTTGACAAAAGCAAGATAAATGGGTAGGTTTGTGTGAACAAGTATTGTATATTGGGTTGAAATAAGTAGTACTATAATATAGAACATGTTGAGATGAGTAACTCCTTAACACAATGTTCGTCAAACATGAGAAAATTAAAAACTGTGTGAATATAATGAATTTAAATGGATAATAATTTTGAATAATATGTTTTGATAAAAAAAATCACTAAAGATTATTAAAATAAACCATTTGCTTAATTAGTACTTAGTTTGACTTGAACTAAATTAAAGTTTTTAAAAACTACCATTTAGACCTAAACTGATTTTGCTTAAAACTCATCCTGACCAGCACATATCTTGACTCAAACTTGTTCTGAACCATTACCCAACCCATCCCAACGTGCCTATTTTGCTAGGCTTACATAATTGGTCATTAGAATATACTATATAAAGTAATATGATGTCATAATCAAGTATTAAATCAAATATTTTGAACAAGATATTATTTATTTATGTCTGCCACTCTTGTTCTGCAATGTAATATCTATTCGACAAAACACGCTACAAGTGAGAGAAATGGAGGCTTTTATTTGGGAGGGGTTATCTACACATCCCAAAAATATATTTTAACACTCCACCGCCACTCATTTAGACCTAAACTGATTTTGCCCTACGTGACGTATAGGTTTTAAAAAAATTGAATCTTGTTGTTTATTATCATTTTGTTTCCGAGATGGTTCTTATAGTTTTGTCATTCAAAGTTTGCAAAAGATCTGCAAAAGAAGAATCATAAAGTAGTTATTCTGTCTCTGCACAAGATTTGTAAAACATGATTCAAAGTTTTGTCATTCAAAAATACACAACACAAAATGAAGCTAGGTCTTCTAAAAGTCCTCTAGCTTAAGTCCTGAATGATTGGTGACTAAACATGTTCGTCACCTGAGAGAACATGCATTAAAACAAGTCAACACTAGGTTGGTGAGTTCATAAGTTTAGTATTCGAAAACAATTGAATTCTTGTCATTCACATTCACAATGTCGTACCCAAGTCTTATTGATATTGTTTCATTTTGTCTCCCATAATGTCCTCTCCATAGTTATACTTACAAATAGTATTTCATACAAATCAAGCATGCTTATATATAGGGCATACGTAGGGGACATGCCCCACTCGTCATCCCACCACATACCTGATTGAATTCAACACCACTTATAAATACAACTACGGATACCCATTTCATCTCACATGTGTTCAGCCCATCTGATGTTCAACCCATAATAAGTGTTCATCACCCATAATGTTATATATATATATATATATATATATATATAGAATAAAAGGGTAGGAGAAAATTAGATTATCATAACCTAAGTTACGATAATCTCTCAATGTTTTAAGGAAAACATATTTATCAAAAATTATCCTTATTATTATTCTCTCATGAAGGGTAAACTATAATTTACTTCAAATTTTGGAAGTAATAGTTAACTCTTTGATAATGTTCACAACTTGAATGTATAGAGCATAAATTGAACCCATTGTGATCATCACGTAATCATATCACAATGCCTCCAATTTACCCCTATCCCATTTGTGTTCCCATAGAATATGTGCCTTCAACGAAACTATTACTAGTAATATGACATAAGAGAAAGTCAATTCCTCAGTCTACCAGATAATAGAAATGAATGCTTTAATTACAATTAGTTTCTGTAGATTAATATCACCATGTGTCGTTTACCAAACCTGACTGATGCAGCCCTGTTACCGGTCCTACGATACCTGCCAATGATAACAAATACGAATAACATACCGACCTCACTAACCTGCGGTATGTCAAACCTATGGTACCACTACGTTATCGTCGGGTTATCCACTCTAAGTCAATGGTAAACGATTTACTTATAAGGGACTTACGACTGGACATGAACACATGATTGTTGTGATATAATACAAACATGCTTAATAGTAATTAGTTGATATTATGTGTTCTCCCATTGTTATTGTCTCAAATGTATTTAACAAATTGTTATAAGAACTAGTCTTATTACATAGTGCTAGTAAATGTGTTGAATGATATCATCATCATGAACTTATGTTATCATGATTATCTTTCTTGTTACCTCTTGTATTTGTCTCAGTGTTATCCCAATATCATCTCAGTGTTAATAACAAAGTGTTATAATATCACATCTCAAATACACTTGTGTTATTTCAGTGATCGGATGATATCAGGAAATTATGTTATCGTGACATCATCCTTGATATGTTCTCATGGTATAATCAAAATAAAATGAACACAATGCTATGATCTCTAGTCTTTAACATTATATCATAAGATCTTATCTTATCATACAATGTTAGCATATGTAAAGGATGATATCTTGAAACTATGTTATCATGATGTCATCCTTGATATCCCAAGTGATTGTCTCAAATTTTGTCTCAATGTTATGTATTCTCAATGATTTTAACAACGTGTTATAAACCCGTTGATATGAGATCTAGCCTTGATGCATTGTGTCATTCATTTTGATGGGATGGTATCATGAAGTTATGTTATCATCATATCATACCTGTTATATTTTACATGTTATTTCACACACAAGCACACATAATGATAATGATAAGATAAAAATATGATAATAAAGATAAAATCAATATTATCTAAGTCACATGATAATTGAAATAATATACTACAGCTTTTAAATAAAAAAAAAGTTAGCATGTTTCTCAGCCCTGAAGTTAAAATCAAAAGATTAGAAAAGGGGCATATGAACTCACCTGGTGGTTGAAGTGGTTGACTAAGACTCAAGAAATGTGTGCGCTCACTGTTGTCGTACTGATATTGTATTCACAGTCTTGTGTTTAATTAAATGTTATATGAGCTATGATCTCTTATTTGATTGTTCCTTTTGAAATTTGAGTTGTTAACTGAGTTCGTATAGTAAAAACGACCTATTCTTATGATTTTCGTAAGAATGAGTCAGTCACCCGAATGAGTCAGTCACCCGAATGAGTCATTCACCCAAATGGCTCATTCTCATGGCCATTCGCGTGAACGGGTTATTAGCCATGGAAGACAACGATTTCGAGTTTTAGTCGTATATATAGGCGTTTTGAGTGGGTTTATGTGAGTAAACTCGTTTAGAAGATGTATGGGTCGAAAAAGAAATGTTTAAAACCGGTTAAACTTCGGTTTTTGTCGGGTTTGTAGAAAACCCTAAAAAACGGACCTTCTCACTAAAATTTCAAGAGTTTGATATGGAGATAGGACCAATCCTTTGTACTTTCATGTAGGAAATGTTGAGAGCTTCGTGTGAATACCAAATTTGAGCAATTTGGCTAAGAAATGAGAGAGTTATGGTAGTTTTTGTGGTGTTTTTCTAGAGAGAAAAGGCGGGATCAGGATTTTAGAGAGAGAGAGGTTGGTGGTGTGTTTAATGAAGAAGATGGAAGAGTTAAGTGTTTTTATACCCTCGGTAAGTTCGGGTTCGTTCGGTTGCTTGGTTTTACGTTTACGTCGCATTCTCGTAACGTAACGCGTGATTTATGTTCGTTTAATTAAAATAGTTTTCTTAAAATCTTTTTAAGGTAATAATTCCTAATAAATGTTTTAAAATTCCTTTCATAATTTTATTTCTTCGAAACATTTATTTTATTCGTTTCGTCAGATCGCTTCACTTTCGCGCATATTTGTTCGAATCGTCACCGGAACAAAAACGATGACGGTTTCACTTTCTGATTTTTGTTTTCTACTTTTCAGTTATCATTCAGAACGTTAAACTCACAAATATGTTTGTGTGAATCATCACCCGCGCAAACACACTGTCAGTTACTATTCGTAAACGATACTGAGTTGTTATTTCAAATTGGATTTCTCCCGGTCGGACTCAACTAAACTAAACTGTTTTCATATTGTTATGATTGAATTCACATTGTTTTCTCACTGAATTGTCGGCCATCGGATTCCTGCCATTTGTGGACATCATATCGCAACCGACTGTATTTGTCATTTGTTTTTCACAACCATTATTTCACTTTGTGTTGTTGTATATTTATATTTCGATTCTCATCGAAATAGATACAGCTATTAAATGTTTCCACTAAATTGTTATCACACATTGTTTATCACATAGTATTTACACACAATTTAAGAGCAAGTACACACACCGTACGGATTTGCCAGACGATCAGGTACTAGTTGTCACAATATAGCTGCCGATTGCCATCTCCTATCTATTCATATTCCACAAAATTACAAATCATGCATTCACTATTCACCCATTCAAAAATCAAGAGAAAAGAATCAATAATATATATTTGATAGTAGCAATCAAACGATCAGGTACTAGTATTCATGAACCATAGCTAAAATTTTTATTGAATTACTCAATTACCTGAATTGATTAAAAGTTGAAACAACCATAATAGTTTTGTACGATATTGCTATTGTTTATATGTTTAGAATGCTTTTTTCTTTAGTTCATTAGTTTGTAGTATTTGTTTTTTTCCTATTGCTTTATAGCATGTTGCTTTTCTTGTTATTTAACTTACTTTTATCAATCCAAATGAGTAGTATTATAAATCTGCTAACAGTGACAGGAAACAGGCTTCTTCATGGGCCAAAATATATTTTTTTCCTACATTCATTACTATTATTTTTCAAATAAGGAACAAATCTTCATGGGTCAAAATATTTTTTTTTCTACATTCGTTGCTATTATTTTTCAAATAAGAAACAAACAACTAGAGTCCCACAAAGCTGCTAGCAGATCCTTAAAGTAGAAGCAAAGTGAAATACAAATTTGCTACTAATGAAGTCTTGACTCACCAGTCACATCTTTATTTGTTTAGAATGTTTTTTTCTTTAGTTCATTAGTTTGTAGTATTTTTTTCCTATTGTTTTATAGCATGTTGCTTTTCTTTTTATTTAACTTAGATGGAACCAACGAATGTCGAGAACGTATCAAGCGACGAGTCTCATGGAGGAGAGAAAAGAAAGAGTAAACAACAACCTATTCAAAAACAAATTGATCCAAAGAAAACTAAAGCTAGAAAATCTACAGTTTTGGATGAATTTGAAAAATTTACTGACGAGGAAGGAAATCAAAAGGCAAGATGTATACACTGCTCCAAAGCTTTGGTCGGAGACTCGGGTAAAAACGGGACATTAACATTAAGAATGCATCTTAATATATGTCAAGAAAACCCTAAAAAGTAAAAAGATAAAACCAATTTATTTGTCAAAAAGAATGATGATGTTGATGGAGTGTCTAGTGTTAAGACATGGAAATTTTGTGCACAAAGAAGCAGAAAAGCTATTGCTGAGATGGTAATATTAGACGAGCTCTCATTTGCATCCGTAGAGCATGAGGGGTTCTGTAACATCAGTGCCGGAATCATACCAGAACAGTGATCGCAACAGTAACATGAACAGTAATCAGGTACAAACTCTATGCATTTCAGTGTATTTCATATATTATTATCATTTCATGTACAGAAATAGTAAATTCAGAATCAATTCAGAGAAACAAAACTCAGAAAACATGGTTCATCAATCAGATAAATATCTGACAACACATAACCATCATATGGTTATTTGCTAGGAATTTATTATGAATAAACGTTGTGAGGCTTTATATAACAAAACAACACGGATGTTATTACGTGAATGCTAAACTGACGGATTATTTGTATAGGTGACGATCTGTACGAATAAATCTGAAAGTTTAACGTTCTGAATAATATCCGATAATTAGAAAACAATATCGAAAAGTATAGTTATCATCGTGCTCGTACGGGTGACGATTCGAACGAATACGCGCGACGACTTTACGATTTGATTTTAAACAGTAAATTTAACATTTTGAAAATTTAAAATAAATAAAACATTATTTAGTTAATTTACTAGGAATAACCATTTAAATTTATCTTATAAATCTTGTTTTATAAACCGTTCCTTACGAAAATTTACGAAGAACCGACACCTTACGCGAAACCGAGCTAAACTGAGCGGGCCCGAACGTACCGGAAAGAACCGAGATATTAAATGGCATTAAATGCCATTTCCACCACTCACCAACTTCTTTCTCTCTCTCTCTAACCTCGTCACTCTCTCTCTAGAACCACTCAACTTCTCACTAAGATTTCGTGCTCATTTCTCGACGGATTCGCGAGTTTTTGGTGTCAAAACAATCCCCACGCAACGTAGATCAAGGAAGTACAAGTTATTCGAGCATTCATCCATAAAATTTGAGGTGAACCTTGATTTTTATTTCGGTTATTGTGTGTATCGCGACTCCTTCGACATATTATGGTGATAACCTGTTCCAAACACTTAGAAAATACGTAGATACACTCATAGAAACAACAAGAATATGTTGGAAACTGATTTGTAACATATTAGAGTTGTAGAAGGACATGTTGATGATGGTTCGCGACTTGAAAGGATCAGCCGAACCTGTTAGGCGCCAACATGAAGGTCACGAACCTTCATGTCTGAAACGAACCTGCACCGAACCTGATGCTATCCTGCGCCGAACCTGTTGGCACCCTGCACCGAACCTGTTGTCGCCCACCTACCATACTGGGTCGAACCTTTCCCCTACCGACGAACCTTCCTTAGTTGGGCTAACCTTTGGTTGCAAACGAACCTAAGGTTTCTTCTCAGTTGAACCATGGTCGTGCAAGCAATAGGAGCCACGAACCTTTGCAAAGTTGGCCGAATCTAATACCTGCGAACCTAAGTAATCACGATCCTAATGATGGAGCGAACGGGTGGGTGTGAGTGCATGGGACATTAGGTTTTATAGTAAATGACCCATGATGGATAAATTATGGATCAAAACAAAAGTGTAAAGGTTAATACTTATACCTTCAGGAATTTCATAAGATGTGTAACTAACATAGGGAGTTTAATTGAATTATCTATGTTGGATTATTCAAAGGATGTGATTAATAATAATTGGGTTATCAAGACTAGCAATGGGTCTAAGGGGGGCCAATGGGCTTAATTAAGCCCACCATATGTTAAATGTTATTTTAAATAAAGTAATAATGTATTAATAAAAGATTATGGTTTATAAATCTTGTTAAATTGAATTAAATGATGTTCTAACTTTATGTTTAACTTAAAATGAAATTTATTAAAAACATATTAGTCGAAGACTTGTTGTGGCTAATTATGGATATGGGTTATAAATGGGTATCTAAGTTAGACTAGCAGATTAAGTCTTAGAAGCACACTAGTACTTAGGACACTTAGTTGCACACCGAGACCAAACCCCAAATACGACGGTTAATACGTATACTTACCGTAATCGAATTCTTTTAAAACAAATCAGGAACTGAAGAAACCTAAGCAACAACAGTGAGCGCGCATTTTGTGATAGATAATTTGCACAGCAACACAGGTGAGTTCATTGCCCCTTTTCTAAACATTTTGTTATAAAACGCGGGGCTGAGAAGCATGTGTAAACTGTTTTATTTAAATTGTTTACTTAAATGCTTCTATTTATTCTATGTTTCTAATATATATGATTGGTTATACTCCCAGACTCCTATCTAGGAAATTGTTATGCTGTATTAACTATCAAGTTAATTAATTACTCTTATGAGTAATACCTAAATTCTAAAGCTCTAAACAAATCCTTAGTCCATAAAGCTCAAATTCAAGAACCTAAACTCAAAGTGAAATCAAAAGAACTAAAGCTAAAGATCAGGTTCAAAGAAATCTAATTCAGTGTGTGATCTGAAAGTAAAAGATCCTAATCAAGAATCAACTATCATTGTGAAATCATGGAGATTCTAAAGATCAAAAATCATGAGACTCAAGGAAATCAGACATCATAAACGTGTGTGAATCATTGAAATAATGAAATCATTAAAGATCTAATGAAATCATTAATACTTGAGTTAAGGTGGATGTCAGTTGTATAGAAATCAAGACCACGTGTAACACACATAAAGTCCCGACATAAATAGTAGACTCTTGTAGTCAAGCTATATGGGCAATAATGTGAACTATCAAATGAAAATCAAGAGAATCAAAGAAGATCAAGAATCAAAGGATATCCGTAAAGTCCCGGCATGTACAGTAGACCAATGGGTCAAGCTGATATGGGCATCATTAAAATCCCGGCACACACAGGTAGACTCCTTGTGAGTCATGCCTGATATAGGTCACGTGTGAAAGGGTACAACTTTGACAACCACCACCAACTAAGTCTAATTGATGGAGTCAAATAAGGCCCAATCATCATGTCTTAGTTGTAATTACATGCTTAATTATTAGTTTAATTAAACATTTAATATTATATTTCTACAAGTGCTTTGGGGAAATCATGAATACGTGGTGACTCTAGATATTACAGGTAAATCTACGGGTGGAAATCAGAATCTAAATTAAAGGTGAATGGAGTGAAACGCTTAATTATCATTAACAACAATATGTTAAGCAGTTTCGTATGTGGTGGGATGTTGGCTGGGGCTTGTTCCCCTACATATGCCCTATATATAAGCATACTTGATTGGATAGCATAGGTGGTTGTTGATGAGGTTAAGGTTGTCATTTTGGGGAATCAAGGTAAACATTTCCGGGTAACCAAATGCTAAAAATCCAAGGTTATGGGAATCAAAGGTATGGGGTGAAATGCTTAATTAACACCAGGAACAATATATCATGTGGTTTGGTATGTGGTGGGATGTTGGCTGGGGCTTGTTCCCCTACATATGCCCTATATATAAGCATAATGAATTGGATGGTATAGGTGGTTAATGGTGAGGTTAAGGTTGTCATTCAGGATATTCAAACTCATTTTCATAAAACTATATGAACTCACCAACCATGTGTTGAATTTATTTTTGCATGACTTCTCAGGTGATGAACAGGTCAACTGAAGAGTTATTTCTTTTTGGACTAGGTTACAGATAGAGGACCTAGCTTTTGGACCTGCATATTTTGAAGCATCATTATACAGATTATTTTGTATATCTTGTGCAGATACAAGATAGAAGATTATGATGTGACAGTAGATTTACATTGTTAAATTATAAACTTAACTGATGTAATTTAACTTTGTAATTCTATTTTATATTAGCAGTTTCTCATTTATATATCATGTGCAATGTAAAAAAATCTGATCATTCCGATTATCACTCACGATATCGCGCCCCGGGAACCTTCCGCCCGACGGGGACTCCGATACAACCCCGTCGGCTCGGGGTGTGACAGCTTGGTATAAGAGCCATGGTTATAGAGAAATATAGGTCATCATTTAAACGGTTTGGCCTAGACTATAACCTAGGGACCCTGCATGTAGAGAAGACATGACTTAAGATTTTATTTGTATATTGTCTTCTGTATTCGATCATTGCACTAATCGATACCTTTATTGGTTATGATCAGAATGCCGCCGAGAAGACAGACTCCCTCGTTACCTCCACCACCACAAGACTTAGCTCCATATTCATCTACTCCTTCACCACCACCACCTCCTCCTCCTCCACTTAACCTACCACTAGGCCCGAGCACAACTCCGATGCTGGATCCTGCTACTATAGCCTTGGTGACCCTACTGAGCAGTCAGCTGACTAATCAGCTGAAGGAAGTGATACCGGAGATGCTCAATGGTATCCGGAATGACAGCAACACTGGAAATTCATCTGGGGAAGCCAGTGGGAATACTGGCGGTACATCTCATTACTCCTACAAGTCTTTTGTAGGATGTAAACCGCCTAGCTTTAGCGGGAACGAAGGAGCCGTTGGATTAATCCAATGAATCAAAAAGATTGAAACTACTATGGACCTCTGCAGCTGTCCAAAGCACCACAAGGGTCGTTACTCTGCTGGAACATTCAACAAATGAGCCTTGACTTTGTGGAACGGCCAAATCAATGCAAGAGGAATGGAAGAAGCTATGTCGATGACCTGGGAAGATTTCAAGATCCTATTGCGAACCGAATTCTGCCCCAAGAATGAACTGCAGAAGCTAGAGGTTGAACTGTCCAACCATGTGATGAAAGGGGCAGATCACATGGGGTACACTACTCGTTACCATGAGTTGGTTGCTTTGGTGCCAGATGTAACATCACTGTACTTTAGGTTGTCCGTACATCCGTACATCCGTACGATTGTACTGTTACGACCTGAGATTTTGTAATTATTAATATTGACACATTATTTGATGATTATCACTGTTATTGGTATGCATGTTTATAACATATTATATGGGTAAACCATGGGGAGTTTAGTTGTAACCCAACTAAACAGAACCAGAGAATTTATCGTAGTGATATTATTGATGATTATGGATTATTGGTTTGAGAATGGAATTGGGTTGAATAGGGATGGAACTGGGAGTTTGTTATGGTCTGGTTGCTAAACGTAGTCAAGGACACATGGTCATGGTTTATCGAAATAGCGGTGGGACGGTGTAGGGGAGGTTGCGATCTACCTCTGCATATGCCCTATATATATGCATATTTCGGTTAATCATGGATGTGTCAGTGACTAGGGTTTAGTGGGTTTTGGTTTGGGAATGATAATATTAAAGTTAATAAATAATGGGAATTAATTACGCGAAGTGAGGTTACGAACATTACTTAAACGCGAATGTTGATTCAGAAATATTAACTTAATAATGTATTCGCGTGGGTGACGATTCACACGAATATAATTATTAAGAATGATATTCTGAAACGATATTCCATAAATCGTAAATCGAATCGAAATACGATACGAGCGTTGGATTCGTAAAGGTGACGATCTTTACGAATACGTACGCGAGTAACGCGTTTTGACGAGATAATTAAATAATATCAAACGTTATTAATTTAATAAACGAGACTAAAAATATTTATTAGGAATCACAACTTAAGAACGAATCCGAATAAATCAAATTATTTAATTAATTAATATAATATGAAAATAAATGGATATACTTTATTTGAACGATTTTATTTAAAATCCATTTTTATCATAACAAAACATGACTATTTAAATACTTGATTGTTTTAAAAGTAATTATGATAAAAACCGAGCATAACCGATCATTTACTTATTTTAACGCGATAAAGACGAGACCGAGCACGTGGAGATAACACGCGTTATAAGAAAGAATTTTATTTCTTTCTTTTTCATTTCACAAACTCACTCTCTCTCTATTCCACCTAAAAACACACACAAACCTTCTCTCTAACTTCTCTCTTCGATTACTCGTTCGTTTCTTGGCGGATTCACGTGGTTCTTGATCCTAAACGACCAAAAGAACAAGAAGAACAAGAAAGTACAAAGAGATCTCGAGTTTGAGCTACGAGTTGAGGTAGATCTATGCTTTTATTTTCGGTTTTTGTTGAAAACGATATTGGAATATGGCAATCCTATCTCTAATCGATTTTTAGGTTTCAAATATGTTAATCGAGTTGATAGTAAGCCGAGGAAAGCCTTGATAACCTTGTAACCCATAGATTATTGCGGATGATGATGATGATGTGCAGGTTCGGTGGTGGGAAGTAAGAACAGGTCGACGAACCTTCATCCTCTTAGGCGAACCCTCAGGCTCACACGAACCTTCAACCACTGCCGCGAACCTTGGCTGTTAATGCCCTCGAACGAACCTTCCTGGTTTTCACGAACCTTGCATGAGCGGGAAAACAGTTTGTGGCCGAACCCTGTGCACCGTGAAATCCACGAACCTTGCCATGCAGCTTAGGCAGCCGAACCTTCTTAACCCAACCGAACCTTGTCTTAGTATATCATGAGACACGAACCTTGCAGGTCACAGGCGAACCAAAGGGCTGGCCGAACCTTGGTCCGCCAAAGCCATGGGATTGGTCGAACCCTTACCTTCCTTCTTGGCAAAACCTATAGCTTGTAAACCATTTCTTCTGGCCGAACCATCAGAGTGTCACGAACCTTATAATCAAAACAACTAGTTACCGAACCTTTAAAGAACTGGCGAAGCCCCACGAACCATAACATGTAGCCGAACCTTAGAATGTTGTTAGCCGAACCATAGAATGGGGTGAACCTTAGTGTGGGCCGAACCTAATGGCTCTTAGGGCATAGGTTCGCTGCTTTCATTAAGGACAAGACCTAAATTCGTTTAATGAGCGGATTAATGGTCGACGGGGGGATATAGTTAAGTAAGAATATATCTACATACATATGTGTATAACCATGCATGCATGAGTTAACCTAATTGTTACCTCTTCTAAATAAAGGAAGTCAAATTTATGAAAAATGATATATGAATACTTATAATACTAATCTAAGTATGATTTCTCAAGTCTAAATTGAAACTCTATTAATTAGAATGTATGAAGACTTCTAATCAAGCATGCATGCAACCGGGAATGTGTATGTGTAAAGTTATACCACACTCACCACATGTATGATGACTATAGTTTCATCAAAACCCTAATATAATAGGTTACTAAAACTAACTAGTTCTGAGCCTATTTTGTTGGGATGAACTTAGAAAATAAATAAGACTAAGTTAATGACATACAAACGGATTAAAGTAAACTAATACAAACATTAATTGGATATGAAACCCTTATACTTATAAAAGTGGGAATCACACTAATTACAGATCGTTGAGTTGCTTTGAGTTGAGTACATACGCGAGCGCGCATAACACGAGAACACTGCTTTCAGAGACTCAGGTGAGATCTCATAACCTCCCTTTCTTTAAACTGTTTTGTTTTAAAACTCGGAGGTGAAACATGTATACCAATTTAAATATTATTTTGATAACACAAGGTTAATACCTGTTTATCAATGTGATATTCACATTTATAAATTATCATTATTATTGGATTGTCTCTTATATTTATATACCCGTGTAAACATTGTCATTGACTTCGGTCAATAACAACGATTACATGTATTGCCACAAAATCCGTGAATCACTGCTTTTAACTTCGGTTAATTGCTTTGACATCATGTATTGTCACGTGGATGTTGTCCACTCCGTGAATCATCGCCTTTAACTTCGGTTAATTGCTTTGACTTCATGTATAGCCACGTGGTTAGCTACCACTCCATGGATCTTGTTTTTAACTTATGTTAATTACATAATGTCCATGTATAGTCACAGATATTATTTGAGAATGTTGATATTGAGATTGATTGATTGGTTATGTGGTTTGATTATCTTTTACTGACTATGATTATCTATGATTGATTATGACTGATTGGTTATGTGATTATGTGGTTGTGTATGTGTTTGATTGTTGAGTTTGGAGATTGGTTGGATTATCTCATACAGGTATTATTGTGGATTTTCTCAGAAAATCATAAGAACTTATACTCATTTTATCTAAACCTTTTATAAAACTAATTTTGAACTTAAACCTTTAAATTCCTTTTATAAAATCTTTTCAGTATAAAACTTATGATTACTCACCAACTACTTTGTAGTTGACACTTGATTTTCTTACATGTTTCAGGTGATGAAGCTAAGTAGGTTGAAGAAGATGAACTTCTCACTTTTGGACATCATCACATAGGATTCTTGGACTTAGCTAATTAACTAAATTTCTGGCGATTAGAGTTTAGTTAGTTTAGCTAAATCTTTTGCGTATTTGATGTATTTAATTCATGATGAACATGATTTTTGTGTAAACATTTAATTGGTTTGATTGATATGTGATGATACAAATTTAGATGCCCACGAGCTTTTGAACAATCTACACATCCCTCGTGGCATCCCGACGTTTCCGCCATCGGTCGGGGTGTTACACCAGACATGGTACCAACACTGGAAAAGAAGATTGACCGTTATGTAGGTGCACTTCCTGCCTGCATTCAGGGTTTAGTTGTTGCAGCTAACCTTGTCATTGTAGAATCTGCTGTGAGTTTGTCTGGGAAACTCACTGATCTTATGGTAGCCTCTGGAATTCTGAAGAAGGAGGATGGCACTGGTAAGAGGAAGGAAGAGTTTTCCAAGAAACCTCATCACCCTCAACACCCGAAGAAGAAGCAGAAACTCATCAAAAACTACACTGTGGCTACTCCCCTCAATCAGGTAGCCATGGCACCGCAGAATGTGCCCAAGAAACAATACACTGCACCACATCCTTTGAGTACTAAGTGCCAGTACCACCAAGCTGCAAGCAACCACTACTGTCAATGCACGTGTTATGGAAGAAAAGGGCACTGGGTTCAACAGTGCAGGATGACACCAAATCCAGCAGTCAACAATGCTGCTTTAGCTCTCCCTCCACCAGCCAACCAAAACAACGGTGGATGCTTCAAGTGTAGCGAACAAGGACACTTTGCAAAGAACTGCCCGAAAAAGGCTCAACAGGCAGTTCAAGCACCTCGTGGAAGAGCCTTTGCCATCGGAGCACCAGCTGCACGCCAAGACCCGAATGTGGTCACTGGTACATTTCTCTTACATGACTTTTATGCATCTGTTCTATTTGATACTGGTGCGAATCAGAGTTTTATCTCTACCGATTTTGCATGCCAACTAGATTCCATAGAGGAACAGTTAGATACCCCTTACATCATAGAAGTAGCTAACGGGAAACAGATTACAGTTAGTACAATCTATAGGAATTGTCCATTGACACTTAATGGTCATACATTGACCATCAATTTGATACCGATGGAGTTGGGTAGTTTAAACATCATTGTTGAAATGGATTGGCTTTCTTCTAATCGAGTAAACATCATCTGTTCTGAAAAGCTGCTTCGAGTTCCATTGCCGAATGATCGCGTATTGGAAGTTAGAGGGGATCAAGCAAAAAGAAGTGTCAAAATCATCTCTTGCATAAAGGCGCGTAAGTGTCTACAGAAGCAGTGCGTGGCGTTCCTGGCTCATGTGGTGGAAAAGGAGAAAGACAAGAAAAAGATTCAAGACGTATCCGTGGTGAAAGAATATCCGGAAGTATTTCCTGAAGACCTACCATGTTTGCCTCCTGTGCGACCGGTAGAGTTTCGTATTGACTTAGTTCCTGGAGCAACTCCTGTTGCTAATCTCCTTACAGATTAGCACCTTCGGAGATGCAAGAATTGTCTAACCAATTACAGGAGCTACTGGATAAAGGTTTCATCAGACCGAGCTACTCACCTTAGGGAGCTCCGGTCTTGTTCGTGAAGAAGAAAGACGGATCATTTCGGATGTGCATAGATTACCGTGAGCTGAACAAACTAACCATCAAGAATCGATATCCATTGCCGAGGATTGATGAACAAACTAACCATCATTTCGGATGTGCGTAGATTACCAGATTGTCCGGCAAGTCCGTACGGTACGTGTACTTTCACTATTTACTATGTGTAAATACGTATACGTGAACAGTGTTTGTGATAACAGAATTCAAAATACAAGAAACAGTTGTACATATTTAAGTGAAAACTTAAATACCGTGAGTACAACACTCAATGATAAACAATAGTTGTGAGTATTTAGGTGAAAACCTAAGTACAATTGACACAACGAATCAAGAATGACAACAGAGTTCAAACAAATAACAAGAACAAGTTGGTTGCGATCTAATATCCATAGATGACAGGAATCAGATGGCCGACAAACCAGTATGAAAACAAGTGAAAACAGGATGTTTAGTTGAGTCCGTCAGTGAGGAAACACAATTCAAACACAATCGCAGTGTTATTTCAGAATAACGAACTGACAGTGTGTTTGCGTGAGTGACGATTCACACAAACATATCTGTGAGTTTAGAGTTCTGAAATAATGACTGAAAAGTAGAAAACAAAATTCAGAAAGCAAAACCATCGTCGTGTTCGTTCGGGTGACGATTCGAACGAATTCGCGCGATGGTGACGCGATTCGACGAAACGAAAATGAAAATACGACACGAACGAAAATAATTTAATAAAATAAAATAAATAACATTTTACAATTTTGAAACTCATCAAATTAAATTAAATTAAATTAGTTTCTTTTATTTATTACAATTTAATTACGCGTTTAATTTTCGGAAACGTGACGAAAACGCGAACCAAGCAACAAAAACGAACCCGAAACCACTCGTGGTATAAATACCTTGAGTGAGTCCATTTTCCTCATTTCTCACCTCATCTTCCCCACACAAAACCCTAATCCCGGTTTTGAATCCCACCTCCATTTTCAAACTTAAAACCTTCATATCTCCCTCATTTCTCCACCAAATCCTTCCATCTTTGGACCAAATCGAAGCTCTCATTGTGCTCTACACAAAAGTACAACCGATCTGAGCCAAACTCCACAGAAATCCGAGGTAAGAGGCTGTGAAAGTAGCGAGAATTAGGTTTTTCGAACCCTTTGTCATACCACCAACCTAAACCGGTTTACTACCATCACAACTCGCACCCCACGACCACGAGGATCATCCTTAGCACCTATCACCTTCGAAACAGCAAGAGAGCCTAAAAATGGAGGCGAGTTTGAGTGCAGGCCGCTATGGCCGAATGAGAACCAGGCCGGCCGAAGGGCTTAAAGTCGAAAGGCCTCAATCGCTGGTTGCTGCCATTCGGCACTTCTCATTCGCCGGACCTCACCTAGTTGACCGGTCACCCTTGGTTCTGCTACACCTCATTCGGTTGAACACACACACCCATTCGACACTTTCAGTCGTCAACCACAGCCGCCTCCTATTCGCCCGGCTCTCCTCCAACCGAACCAGATTCATTCGACCACCATGTTGTTCAGTCGCTCCTTGGTCATACGGCCAACTTCATCTCATATGGCCTGCAACAGTGAACAACCGGCCCATTTTATTTGTTAGGCCCAACCATTGAATCAAATGTAACAGCTAGGCCCAACAACATCTTGGACCCAAACATATGGCCCAACAGTCTGGTGATTCGGCCAACTAGGTTCAATTGACTGCAAAAAGATCATAAGGCCCAATATCTCAACCCATACCTACGGTTCAAGGCCATTAAATTGGCCCAATAGTGTGGCCCAAACACTTATGCGATCAACAGACTTTCCTTGGCCCAAAACGCCTACCTAACATCACTAGGTAGAAGCCCATGAACTGTTGCAGCCCAAGGGTTTGACCCACGTAGCTCTCTCGGCCCATATACATAATAGACGGCCCATAACCGATAGTCCTAGTCCAAGATCATGATTCAGCCCACTTAATTAAAAATGGAATATTACAAAGGTGACAAAGGGTGGATTAATAACATCACTAGAGCTTGAACCTTAATTCTTGAAAATAATAACAACATGATTAATAACAAACGATAATTTTAACATCAACTATATGTGGTTTCAAGAGTTAAGACAAGTGGGATAATGGGCTTTTAACATCAAATCTAAAGACTAAGTTTTATACTTAGTACTCCTTTACTAGGACATTGGTTCAAGTTTAATATATAAAACCAATATAAAGGTGAATGATCTTAACTTAATTGAGTTAAGTATTATCAAGCTTCAATAACGATGTAACCGGGCCGAATCATGACCGAAACATGAGTGTGTTAGCCAACTTTATGGCTAACACATACACACACACACACACGAATCCCTACAAACTTGTATTTACAACATACAAACAACGTGAAATCAATACAGGATCGTGAACACAATAACGAGTACAAACAAGAGCGTGTGCATTATCGTTTAAGCTAAGTCAACCCCCAACCATTACGAGGTGAGTTCATACGCCCCTTTTCTAATCTTAACTGATTTTAAACTCTCGGGGCTGAGAAACATGCTTAACTTTTAATTATTTAAAAGTTTAATGTTTAACATATGGCTTATACTTTGAGTAGATAATATTGAATGCCTTATTATCATTTATCATTGTATGCATGCTTGTATGATCATGATATGACAGATACAACCAAGATGAATATGATAATATAATTTCATAACTCATCAACACAATAGAATAACCTAGTTGTAAGATTTTATCTCACAACCCTTAGTTATTCTTACAAGAACAAACATTGAGATGAACATAGATGAACATGATGACAAGAAACAAAACATAGGAATGATATGGAGATAACATATCTCTATGATATCATTCTACACTAGAGTTAACTAAGTGTAATAAGTCAAGTACTTTTAACACTTAGCTTATAACTCAACACATATTACAAGAGAACATAGTACAAGAATCATCCACCACCTGAGTCGACTAAGGGAAATAAGAGTAGTTCTTATTACCGCTTAGTGACAACATGGTGATTACATGGAATAACAAGGAATGATAATCATGATAATGTAACTTCATGATAACAACATCGTTCACACAATAATTAACATAATTATAATAAGACAAGCTCTTATTTAACTTTGTTAATAACACTGAATACATATGACAAGAAGAACAACAACACGGATGAACACGATTACAATTAGTTGCTATTGACCTGTTGTATTATATCACTTCAATCATGTGCCAATTGTTCAAGTTGATCATGTAAGCCCCTATAATTCGCTGACCAGTTAGCTTGACGTGACTAAACCGACGATAGCATAGTGGTACCATAGGTTTGACAAACCTCTAGCTTGTAGGGCTAGTATGTTTATCGTATTGATTCATTGGCCGGTAACGTATGACCGGTGACAGGGCTACCTCAAGTCAGGTTCTGGAAAGCGACACATGGTGATATTAATCTGCAGTGATAAGTAATTAATCCAGCGGGAATCCTATTGACTAGTAGATTGAGAAAGTGATCTACTCTCATGTTCACTGCTAATAATAGATTTCGTTGAGGACACGGTACATACAAAGTGGTAGAGGTAAATCGGATGCATTGTACTCTGATTATGTGAGGATTACAATGGATTCCTTTTAGGCTCTATGCACTATATTTCAAGAACAAATTACAAGTTGTTAACTAACACTCTTAATAATTAAAGGTGTAATGACAGTTAACCCCACAATTATAGAATAATACAAGGATCTGATTAAATAAATCTAATTCCTTAATACAAGGAGGGTGTATCAATACTTCGGTTTGATAATCAAACCTCTCTAATTCTATTATTCTACATATGCTGAACAGATGAATACATAACGAACAAGTCAATCAATTGGGAGATGAAAATGGACATTCTTAGTTGTATTACAAGTAGTGTGGAATTCAATTGAGTATGTGGTGGGGTGGCGTCTGGGCTTGATCCTTTCGTATGCCCCTATATATAAGCATACTTGATTGAGTGAAATACCACTTGTATATATAACTAAGGAGAGGCCATTGGGTGGAACAAGTGGATTCAATTAATACAAGTATCAAATATGACATTGTGATTGTGTGCATGAATAATTCAAGGTTTTCAATACTCAAACTTATGAACTCACCAACCTAGTGTTGACTTTGTTTTAAATGCATGTTTTCTCAGGTGACGAACATGTTTAGGCACCAGATTTCAAGAATCATAGCTAGAGGACTTTAAGAAGACCTAACTGCATTTTTGTGTGATCATTACTTTTGGATTGTCAAGAACATTGAATCATATTTTGTAGATCTTGTACAGTTACAAGATATAAACACTTTGATTCTTTTGGATAGATTTACCGGGTTAAATTAAGAACGATACATTGTAATTTAACTTTGTAATTCTATATCATTGGCATGTTTACATTTCTCAATTATATATCATGTGTTATGAAAACAATATGATCAATTGATTATCATTCAAGATATCGCGCCCCGGGAACCTTCTGCCCGGCGGGAAAGTCGATCCAGCCCGCCGGCTCGGGGTGTGACACTAACCCAGAAAAGTGAACCATTTGTCTGGGAGCAGAAACAAGAGGATGCTTTTCAGACATTGAAACAGAAATTAGGTGATGCTCCAATTCTATCTCTCCCAGAGGGATGTGATGACTTTGTTGTATATTGTGATGCCTCCCATCAGGGACTTGGTTGCGTACTGATGCAACGGGACAAAGTTATCGCTTATCCATCAAGACAGTTAAAGGTTCATGAGAAGAACTACACTACTCATGACCTTGAACTGGGAGCTGTAATCTTCGCATTGAAGATTTGGAGACATTACTTATATAGCACCAAATGTACCATATTTACCGATCACAAGAGTCTGCAGCATACTTTTGATCAGAAGGAACTCCACATGCGACAGCGTCGTTGGGTTGAACTTCTGAATGATTACGATTGTGTGATCAAGTACCATCCGGGAAAGGCGAACGTTGTAGCTGATGCCTTGAGCTGGAAGAAACGGGTCAAACCCTTGCGCGTTAGAGCAATGGGAATGACTGTGCAGACCAATTTACGAGACAAGATTATTCAAGCACAACAAGAATCAGTTGACCGAGGAAATCTGAAGAAGGAACTTGACTGCGGAGCAGAGAAACAATTTGATACTAAGCCTGATGGAATGATCTACTACCGGGATCGTATATGGATTCCGGCGGTAGACGAATTGAGGAAGCTTATCTTTGAAGAAGCACACAATACCAAATACTCTGTTCATCTAGGCACCGATAAAATGTACCAAGACTTGCATGGATTTTACTGGTGGCCGAGAATAAAGAAAAACATAGTCGAGTACGTCGGTCGATGTCTTACGTGTGCGAAGGTAAAGGCGGAACACCAGAAACCGTCTGGTTTACTGGAACAGCCTGAGATTCCGCTCTGGAAGTGGGAACAAATAGCTATGGACTTCATTACCAAGCTACCCCGCACTTCCAGTGGTCATGATACAATTTGGGTGATCATCGACCGCTTGACAAAATCTGCTCACTTCTTGCCAATGCGTGAAACCTTCACGATTGATAGACTGGCGAGACTGTACATCAATGAGATAGTGGTACGCCACGGGGAGCTATTGTCTATTATTTCTGATAGAGACAGCAGATTTACATCAAAGCAGGCAATCATTACAGAAATCTCTAGGGACACAGCTAAATCTGAGTACAGCTTACCATCCACAAACGGATGGTCAAAGCGAACGTACTATTCAGACCATAGAAGATATGTTAAGAACCTGTGTGTTGGATTTCAGTGGGAATTGGGATTCTCATTTGCCACTGATCGAATTCTCCTACAATAACAGTTACCACAACAGTATCGAATGTGCACCATTCGAGGCTCTTTATGGCCGGAAATGTCGATCACTGATCTGTTGGACCGAAGTGGGAGATAACCACATAACTGGACCAGAACTTATGCAAGAGACTACTGACAAGATTGCACGGATTCAACAAAGACTACAAGCAACAAGGAGCAGACAAAAGAGCTACGCCGACAAACGGCGCAAGCCGTTGGAATTCCAAGTGGGAGACCGTGTCATGTTGAAGGTATCTCCTTGGAAAGGTGTAGTACGTTTTGGAAAGAAAGGCAAATTAGCACCACGATACGTGAGATCGTTCTAGATCATTGAACGTATTGGTCCTGTGGCATATAGACTGAGATTACCAGATGAACTCAGTGGTGTGCATGACGTGTTTCACGTCTCAAACTTAAAGAAATGCCTTGCTAACGAATCACTCGTCATTCTGATTGAAGAAATTCAAGTCGATGAACAGTTACATTTTATTGAGGAACCTTTGGAGATTATGGATCGCAAGGTTAAACAGCTGAGGCGAAGCCGTATTCCGATTGAAAAGTTTCGATGGAACTCAAGGCGCGGACCCGAGTTTACTTGGGAACGTGAAGATCACATGAAGTCAAAGTATCCCCAACTGTTTACAAAGGAAGCCGTACCTGATAACAACTCGTAAATTTCGGAACGAAATTTCTCTAACAAGGGGAGACTGTAACATCAGTGCCGGAATCGTACCGGAACAGTGATCGCAACAGTAACATGAACAGTAATCAGGTACAAACTCTATGCATTTCAGTGTATTTCATATATTATTATCATTTCATGTATAGAAATAGTAAATTCAGAGAAACAAAACTCAGAAAACATGGTTCATCAGTCAGATAATTATCTGACAACACAGAACCATCATGTGGTTATTTGCTAGGAATATATTATGTATAAACGTATGTGAGGCTTTATAGAACAAAACAACACGGATGTTATTACGTGAATGCTAAACAGACGGATTATTTGTATAGGTGACGATCTGTACGAATAAATCTGAAAGTTTAACTTTCTGAATAATATCCGATAATTAGAAAACAATATCGAAAAGTATAGTTATCGGCGTGTTCGTACGGGTGACGATTCGAAAATTTAAAATAAATAAAAGATTATTTAGTTAATTTACTAGGAATAACCACTTAAATTTATTTTATAAATCTTGTTTTATAAACCGTTCGTTACGAAAATTTACGAAGAACCGACACCTTACGCGAAACCGAGCTAAACCGAGCGGGCCCGAACGTACCGGAAAGAACTGAGATATTAAATGGCATTAAATGCCATTTCCACCACTCACCAACTTCTTTCTCTCTCTCTAACCTCGTCACTCTCTCTCTAGAACCACTCAACTTCTCACTAAGATTTCGTGCTCATTTCTCGACGGATTCGCGAGTTTTTGGTGTCAAAACAATCCCCACGCAACGTAGATCAAGGAAGTACAAGTTATTCGAGCATTCATCCATAAAATTTGAGGTGAACCTTGATTTTTATTTTGGTTTTTGTGTGTATCGCGACTCCTTCGACATATTATGGTGATAACCGGTTCCAAACACTTAGAAAATACGTAGATACACTCATAGAAACAACAAGAATATGTTGGAAACTGATTTGTAACAGATTAGAGTTGTAGAAGGAGATGTTGATGATGGTTCGCGACTTGAAAGGATCAGCCGAACCTGTTAGGCGCCAACATGAAGGTCACGAACCTTCATGTCTGAAACGAACCTGCACCGAACCTGATGCTATCGTGCGCCGAACCTGTTGGCACCCTGCACCGAACCTGTTGTCGCCCACCTACCATACAGGGCTGAACCTTTCCCCTACCGACGAACCTTCCTTAGTTGGGCGAACCTTTGGTTGCAAACGAACCTAAGGTTTCTTCTCAGTTGAACCATGGTCGTGCAAGCAATAGGAGCTACGAACCTTTGCAAAGTTGGCCGAATCTAATACCTGCGAACCTAAGTAATCACGAACCTAATGATGGAGCGAACCTTGCTTCCTTTATCAGTCGAACCTTAAAGGTTCGCCGAGCTAGTTTCACTACCGAACCTATGTGTAGGACCAGGAGGTTCGCTGCTTCACATTAACCGAACCCTAGCCTAACCTCAACCTCATAAATTCTTAGAATGCAGCGAACCTAGGAGGCCTCTTTGACCTAGCCGAACCTCCTGATTCAATTCCCATGAGCAGCGAACCTGTTCTTCTATTATCATACTTAGGACCATGATCGAACCATTGGACATCCTAGACTTGAACTTGGTTAATTTGGACTCGAAATTTGATATATTTATGCATACTTATGAATTTTGGAGATTTGTCACCATTCTACATAATAAACACAAATTGTATGAGAATGGGTGGGTGTGAGTGCATGGGACATTAGGGTTTATAGTAAATGACCCATGATGGATAAATTATGGATCAAAACAACCCGATCTTCTGCTTCAACACAGGTTATTTATTAACTTTATTCGTAATATAGCATACCTAGAATTTATTAACATAACTTGTTTATTTCTTTAACACAAGTGGTTGTTAATCTATTTTTTAATGATGTCATGGATATTGACAAACACTTAAGAAGCTTGAAAGATGTAAGTGACCCCGAAGTTAGATATATGAGTAACATGATGCGGGAAAAATTTGACAAGTATTGGAGGGACTTCAAAATTTTTAATAAGTTTTTGTACTTTGCAGCAATTTTAGATCCTCGTTTGAAGATGGATGTTATCGAATTTGGATTTAAAAGAGTACTAATGGGAGAACAAAAAGTCAATGATGAGAAGGAAGTTGACAAGAATGTTGACATATTTGTTAAATGCATAAAGGTTGAATAGGGATTACTTTTTGAGCAATATGTGACACCCATATCACTTTATGTCCCCTCCGGACATTTTAAAACATTATTTAACAAACTATGTTTAGGTCCCAACAAAAACTTTCGTGTTTTACACATATATAAACATACTAATTGCTAACACATGTTAAAAACAAAATTTAAGTATGTTTACAGACTCCATAAAACATTTATTACACAAAAGTTTCACAACTGTTTGATTATTAAGTTTAAAACCACCTCCGAGCCTTCACGTTCGATTCCGATCACCTTCACCGCTCACCCGACTCTTTAGTACCTGTAAACACCACATTTAATTTCATCATTAGTTCCTTAGAACTAAGTAAGATTACCCCATTATTTTCTCAAGTGTATTCCATAACACCATATGGATACACTAATGATTTTCCAAATATAATTTGGTAACATTATTCAATCGCATACAATACGATTTACTAACGGGTCGTTTTCACCCAACATCCCGTAAATCTCTCATTCATGCACAATCATTATAATTTAACACAACACATATGTGCACACAAAACTCCAGTTGTGCATCATATTTCCCAAAAGTCAAACTTAAACAATTTGACTCTTGAAATTAGATTTCTACACTCTTGTAGATCATCTTTTGTTCACATACCTTGTGAATCTATTACATTGGGTTTGCAAGTCTTATGTTCACACACCTTGTGAATCGAAGCATGCATATTACCAATTTAATGTCTACACTTTTGTAGATCATAACCTCCACATTATGATGGTTGTTTACACTCTTGTAAATAAAGTCAATGAGTATTACTAGTTGAATGTTCACACACCTTGTAAATCATTCAACTACAATAACCACACTAACCATAACCATTTATATCAAATTTAATCAAATCAACAAATCAGATATATGCTAAATGCACGAATACATGTAGTGTGGACTCACTCAATCCTACAACTACAAGTTCAATCAAATAGGTAACTTACCTTGATTTGGAGAGCTATCAACAATCTCCAATTCTTTTCCAGGCCATCTAGAACTAGATTTACCTCATTTTCCTATTATATATCCACATATAACAATAACATGAACACACAACTTGTGTTATTTATGTAATCTAATTAATTTAATCTGTTTTACTTTTCATACTTAATCAAAACCTCACTGAGGCTTTTTATCAGACAACTCATGTGCAGAAACTAATCTGCCCATGTTCTTAGCCATATTCAATTATCAAAATTCCATATTTTTGTAATATGTCGCTTGACTTCCACCACCAACACCTAGTTGCAAATCACGCGTATACAACTAGTTTTAATACACACAACACCCATACATACAGATTCAAACTCATTTGAATCTCATTCATTACTATGTGCATTTAGAAGTCAAGTCATCACTTATAATTAGCATATTTATGCCAAAATCATTAACTTTCAAATCTTAACATTTAATCAAACACTTGAATCCGATTAATCATTACAAAGAATGATCCAAAGTCATCATAATCATGATTTAATCATCCCACTAGTTATCAATCACAATGATATGGATTTCATGACAACCGGACATTATAACGGATCAAAATCAAGATTTCACCGTTAAAACATCTAGTTCTTCGTTTCTAATTATTCCTAGTCATCATCTAGGCAATAATCAACCGCAATAATCATTATTTAATGCTCAAAACTATATTTAATCCATATAATATCAAACCAGTAGGATAAAACGAATCGTTACCCTTTCGAATAGATTTCTGGTTGAAATACAACGATCCGGACTTGTAGAAACGATCCCTGGCTCAATCCGAACTATTGGATAGCTTCCAAACTGAGTTTAAGGATAGAAATTCGAATTGGGTGATTGTGGTGCAGCTGAGTTCGAAGAAAATAAAACAACAAAATTCTGGAATGAACTCCGATAAAATAAGAAATCTGCGAAACCGCCACACGCCAAGCACATCGCCCCACATGGGCGTTTGGGACGGGGTGTAGCGCGCGAGACTAAGGTCTCCCGATATTTTTTTGGGCCCCGCGTGTACCACCTAGCGTGGGCTCTTGGGGCTAGGCGTACGCCTGGCATCATGGATTTTGATATTTTTGTAATTTCTTGATTTTGCGATTCCGGAGAATCCAAAACTCCGTTTCGCGCACGGTTTTCTACCACATTCATGATTTCTCGCATATTTTCAATTTGTAACAATCACACTCATTTTATTAATGATTATTTCAAACATATTCGATTGTTAAAACCGGTTGTTACACAATATGAACAAAATAATGAAACCCAAAGTTCAAATAGCATTTGGGAAAGTCAAAGGACGTTGGAAATTCTTCATAGGGTGAGGATGATTTTTTTTTCCGAGTTTAAATCAGTTGGTGGTTCTAGCTTTTAAAACACTAAATCAGAACTTGACAAATATCTTGAGGATAAAACGGAAGATCATTACCTGGGATTTGATATTCTACAATGGTGGAAAGCTACTTATTCAAATTACCCAACATTAGCAAAAATGGCGAAAGGTATGCTTACTAGTTTAGTTATATTCTTTTTACTTTTTTTTTGTTTATTAAGTATGTTCTTATGCCATATTTTAATTACTGTAGATATAATGGCTATCCCAATTTCAAGTGTTGCTTCTGAGTCAGTTTTTAGTACAAGCGGAAGAATTGTGGATACATACAGAAGTTCTTTGTACCCTCCGATTGTTGAAGCATTAATATGCATGTAGGATTGGATTCGTATGTCAAGTAAAGTAATTAACGAGGATGAAGATTTGACAAACTTTGATGATCTTGGGAAAGGTAAAATAACATACTCAATTTCCCTTTTTATGTTATTTGTTTACATTGTCGTATTAATTTTTTTTTGTCTTGTAGAAATTTCGGATAAGCTTGAGGTTGATTAGGTGGTCATTGTGGGCCAATATGGACAACATGAAGACATTCAATTAATTTTGTACTTGCTTTATATTTGAATGATTTAATCTACTTTAGGGATTTTTTTTCTTAATGGTTTGAAGTTTAAGTGGTTCGTGTTTGTGAACAAATTATTTTATGGCTTTGTTTGATAATTTTTTGAGTTATGAAGTATGAACTTATTTATATTAAAATTGAAGATTCCAACCAGGTATTAAATTAGAATGTTGATCGTATTTATAACATGTGATAATTATTTCAGTCCTCTCCACAAATTAGCATTATAACGAAATTTTGTGAGGGTCAGTAGGTGATTGTATGGCTATTGGCTATAGGCATAAAGGAGGAAAACTTTGAACTTCCATGAAGCAGGTCAACAATCGGGCTTTTTAGAGAAACCAAAAACCCGGCCCGCTTAAGGACCGAAGCCCGGGTTTTCTCATTCGGTTCGGTCTCGGGCTTGAACATACCATGAAGTTGGTCTTTAACGGGCTCGGTTCGGGCTTTTTTATTTGCTCACCCCTAAGGCTACCTCTTCGTTAAGATCTTGCAATCTTAGTCGACTTGGAGTCTTAGACGAATGCACACGAGTCTCATCCTTAAAAACATTATGATTATTTTATTATTTGATTAACAATAAAACAAGGGTTGTTTTATTTGGACACCCCACTTTTATATTTTTACACCCCTGCGGGCCAATACGGGCCGTACTGGCCATTACGGCCCGGTATTGAGTACAGACAAATATTCCAGAGAATTCCTTGGAATCAGTGAAACATTCTGTGGGACGGGCCGTAATGGCCATTACGGCCCGTCTTGGCCCCAAGCTTATTTTTCCAAGTCATTTTGGGTGTCAACCAGTTTTTTTGTATGTTGGTACGGCCCGTACTGGCCATTACGGGCCATCTTGAGTTAATTTATTTTATTTAAACATAATTTACGTATTTAAATATTTTTAACAATGTACGTTTAATACGTGAATTATTTGAACGATATGTGCTATTTATTTTATTTAATCATAATTTACGTATTTAAATATTTTTTAACGATATACGTTTAATACGTGAATTATTTGAACGATATGTGTTATTTATTTTATTTAAACTTAATTTACGTATTTAAATTTAATTTTTAACGATATACATTTATTATGTAAGTTATTTGAACGATACACGGCTATTACGTTAATTAAACGTCATAATATCGTTTTAACTAAATATTTCATTTTCTAGTTTGTTTACGTTAATTAAAATAATTTAAACAATATAAAGTTTTTCGCGCAAATATTAAACAACACAAACAGAAACAATACAAATGCAGAAAAAAAAATACGTATATACACTGTACGGTTTTATATACAAGGAAACAAAATACAAAAATACAAAATGAACTACGATCCGGATGGTCCAGCGTGTGATCCGTCGTCTGCGTAGACGCGTGGCTCCGGGAACGGTGGAAGCTGTGTCCCGTCCCGTCGCGCATGCTCTGACGCGACTGTCCACTGGACCAAATCCTCATACCGATCGAGCCGTCGCTCGATGCGTGCCATCTGCTGGGCCGTCTCGTCGCACCGGGCAGCAATCTGGTGCAACAACGCCTCGAGTGGCTCAGTCAGGCGCACCGCACTGTAAACGTGCGGTGGATGCTGCGGAGGCTCCTCCTCGCGCGGCGGTGACAGAACCGGCTCCTCCCGAATCGGCTCGGGCTCCGGCATCGGGCCACCGCCCTGCTGCTGCTGGTCTGGCAATACAATGACCTGGGCCGGCTGAAACGGGCGGCCATCCAGCCCAATAAACCGCAATCCCAGACCCGGGATCTCGGCGGCAAGTTTCATGCTGAGGACCGTCCGCCGATCGAGCTTACGAGGCTCGATCGCCGGCAGATCCTCAAGCATGTCAACCATGCCTCTGCTGCGGGCTAAGTGGGTGATAAAGGCGCCACCCCACAATGTACCGCGCTCCTGTCAGTGGTAGAAGGAGGCGTAGTACAACGCAAAACACCGTGCCAGGTTGCACGGCCTGCCAGCAATGAGTGAGTGCAGATAAAACAGATCTGTCGTCGTCACCCACTCCTGGCTCTGACCGCGACCTGAGATGGTCGTCACGATGCAGCGGTGGATGTAACGGATCAGTGGATCTCTGATCGCCGAGGCCCGTACCCGGGGGCCGGTGAAGGGCGTATCTGATACCTGGGACCACCAGGCCCTCATAACTCCCTCCTCCCCCTGCGTGGGGGCCTGTGCGAAGTCGTCACGAACGGTCTCCGGCTCGTAATAGATGCCTAAGTACACGGCGAACCGCTCGATCGACATCTCGAAGTGCTGGCCGCATAAGGAGAACTCGATATCCGGAGGAAGCTCCTCGTCATCTGCCTCCCGAACTGCGGCCTGGTGAGCTCGGTATCAAAATGTGGATAGAAACTCCACAGTGATCAACCGGTAGGTGGGCAGGTCTGCGAGATCGAACAAGCGAGTCCACGGCGTGTCATCGCCGAGGATGGCTCTCGCACGAACCGCCTCCCCGGCATCAGCCAGAAGACCCCAATCTATACAACGGGGCGTCGGCACACTCATCCGAAGTATCCGACGACACCTCATAAACATCGCTGAATGCTCCTCGAACTGGAGCCACGCGTGCTGCGATAGCGCAAGCGACTCGGGATCTAACGGCGGCCCCTGCTGGGCAACCTGCTCCTGCTGTAGCATCTCGGCGTCCATCTCAGTAATAAATATATAAGCTGAAAAAACCGAAAAACGAATAAACGTTAAAAAAAATTTCTGGTCAAGACGGCCCGTAATGGGCATGACGGCCCGTCTTGACCATACCAGGCCAAAACTAGGCTGGTATGGCCAAGACGGCCCGTAATGTGCATGACGGGCCATCTTGGCCATACCAGGCCAAAACATAGGCTGGTATGGCCAAGACGGCCGTAATGGGCATGACGACCCGTCTTGGCCAAACCAGGCCAAAACTAGGCTGGTATGGCCAAGACGGCCCGTAATGGTCATGACGGCCCGTCTTGGCCATACCAGGCCAAAACTAGGCTTGTATGGCCAAGACGGCCCGTAATGGGCATGACGGCCCGTCTTGGCCATACCAGGCCAAAACTACCTTCTTCATTTGTTGAACAAGACGGCCCGTAATGGGCATGACGGCCCGTCTTGTTGTTAACTGATTCAAATTTTAAATGGCCAAGACGGGCCGTAATGGCCAAAACGGCCCGTCTTGTTCATTTTTCGAAAAGTTAAAAACGCCCTAAACAGGTCCTATTTCGATCAAAAACCTAATCTAAACACATATTCATGATCTACGAGCGAAAATACATACATGGTATCGAAAACTTGAAGCACCAAGACGGGGTGTATAGGCCAAGACGAGAGGAAATGTGGGTGTATGTGTGTGGTAAAGTAAAAAATGAAAAGTAAAAATGGATATTAATCTAGAACAGTACGGGCCGTACTGGCCATTACGGGCCGTACTGTTCTAAATTTTTTTTTTTTTAAATTCAAAAAAAATTCACTTTTATTATATTTCATTAAAGAATTTGTTTATTACATTTAAACGTCTATGTAGTCGACCAACTTATTTTCATCTAAAAATCTTTGGTATTCTTGCAGCCTGTCATGATATACGAACTCCCAGTCGGATGCGGCATCATTTCGGTAACGTTTCCGGATAGGATTTACCGTTGGCATTGGATAACATCCTTGTAAGGTAACATTAACGAAATGTTGGCCAAGATGAATTACTGATACGACGTTATGTCGCGGCAAACTATTAGCAGATGTCCACAAAGGAAAAATGGTTTGAGTACCTCCTCTGCTGAAAAGTTGAACGATTACGCCAAATCTTTGAGCGATTACTAAACCTGTGTGAGGCATAAACATCCAATGTTCGGCGGGAGCAGGTTTAATCTGTTGCTAATTTATTGTGTTGCGTAGTACATCATAAGAATCTGGGTCGTAGGAGTTAAACACATATCTGTACAGATCTGCGTTGAAATCCAATTCATGCAAGAGTTGTTGTCGAATAAATGCCCAATGACTTTCATCGAATCCTAAGCCCACGGCTACAGAACGAAAACCACAGTTACCATCTGGCAGGACATCTTGTATGTTTATCACGTAAGGTTGAATGAGAGGAAGGATGTGATGACCGAAGCGATAAACATTGTTTAATACTTCTGGTTTCATGTTACGTGGAAAACGAAATTCGTTTTGACTTATCGAGTCCGATGGTGGCATTGCTTTTGATACCAATGTGGAACGGCTGCGCCGAAATACGAGTTTCTGACTTATCTCGGTCACAGCTGTAAACGAACTATGCCTCGAAGGTTCAAATGTACTTTCTTGAGACGCTAAATTATCTTTAACAACGTCTTCCTCTTGCTCTTTTTGTTTCTGTGCCTTTAAAGTTGGACGACCACGTGTATCTTTTTGAACTGAAGGCGCCTTTTTGTCGCTTTTGTTTGGAAATACCTGCGCCAAGACCTTCTTTATTAGACTCTTTTTTATTTCAGGAGGTTTGGAATTTATTTCTTCTGTAACCAAACCCATTTGTCCTATAACATCTATTTCTTCTTCTTCTAACAGTGTTGGGTTAGCTGTGTTAAGTTTTGTCCAAAAAATATCTATATCTGAGAGTGGTAACTTTTTATCTGCATAATTTATAATTAGAATTAATATAGCAGTAACTACGTGCGAAACATCTAAGATTTACATTTAATATTACGAACCTGTGTTGTAATATTTTGATATATTACAAGCGCACGACAACCCACAACTCGTCCAAAGCTGGTGGCCACACGTCATATTTTTGTCACACATATAAAAACAATAATAAATACCTTAAATGGATAGCGATAATATACAATTATTAACATTTATGTTTCATTTAAGTTACCTCTTTGGTTTCCCAGTTAACGTTTGAAGCCCCCGGCTTTTCTTCATAACCCTCCTCCGTGTAACTTTGTTTACAGTCGTCATACACGAACCCATACGATGCTTGACTGTCAAAACCGACATCAGCGTTAGGTTCAACATTCAGATCTATCGTGCCGTATGAATACACGACAGGAGGCTCTTCGTTCAAATCTGGCACGGAATAGTTGAAAAAACTCCCGTCCCAAAACGACATCGTTACAGATATGAATTATCGTGAAATATATTTGAATTCGAAAGTTACACGTTCGTTTGAAACGATTCATGCTTATATACAAATTTGAAAATGTTCAAGACGGCCCGTAATGGCCTTTACGGCCCGTACTGGGTTAAATCAATGTCCTTCTGTCAGAATTGAAAAAGCAAGACGGGCCATACTGGCCAGTACGGGCCGTCTTGCTGTCAAATCATTGTACTAGGTTGCAGGGAATGTCTGTACGATGAATGAGACGGGCCGTCTTGGCCATTACGGCACGTCTTGCTCCCAATCATTGGCACAGGTTGTCAGGAGCGAATGTTTGACCGAGGGCTGAGACGGGCCGTAATGGCCATTACGGGCCGTCTCAGGGGTGTATTTTTAAAAAAAGTGGGTGTGAGAATAACAACACCCTAAAACAAACACGTTTACAGTTTTATAGGTGATAAGTTTCTGTCACTTGTGAAACATCTGAATATTGACCAGAAAAAAGTCTCCATCCCAACACATATTTTTCTAATTGAATGACTAGTAGCAAATAATAAATCTTATACCTTGAATTCGAACGGAACAAAGAAAAACTTGTTTCAAAATGAATCGTAAATGAACATGTATATTGATGATTTTAAATAGAAATAAAAGGTCGCGTCAAATAAGTCGCAACTTGGTTTACGCATTGAATTCATTGGGCACATTATAAACGTTAAATGTCAGAACCTTGTACAGATGCGCGACGTATAGATCACTACGTAGCGTATAGGTCAAATCAGTGTCCTCTCGTTTGGCAGAGGTTCGTACACATGTCTCGCATACGCCTAGTAGAGGCGTTTTCATGGTGTAAAAATATGTAATTTGGGTGTAATAATAGCATTACCCTTTTATTTTGATAAATCAATCATCTAGGCTTGGCAATTGACTTAAAATAACATAAACGAGTTGATTTAGGTATATATTTTTTATATTTTAGATTAAAATAAATAACATCATAAATAAACCGGCTTAATTAAAAACACTTAACACAATACAAGTAAAGATGATATGAATAAAATGTATTTTAACATGTAAGAAACTAAGAATAATAAAAACATATGGGATAAGTAAATCACAAAATAAAATATTTGTCTAGCCTTAAACTAAATCCGGTTTAACCGGTAGGGGTGTGCACGGTTCGGTTTTTGGCTAAAACCGAAACCAAATCCGACATAGTCGGTTTTTCGTTATTATTAACCTTCGGTTTTCCGTTTTTTTTGTCAGTTTCGGTTCGGTTTTCGGTTTTTTACTTTTTTTTTTGTTTTTTTTGTTATCTCTTGCGCCCAACAATGAAAATGCAAACAAGTTTAACAATTAATAATTAATAAATTAATTGATCGAACACCAACTAAATAAAATAAAACTATATAATTATCATCATATTCTTACATTTAAAAAAATCAAAAGTAAATAACTAAATATACAATAATTCCGAATTCTGTATTTTAAAATGTTATATTTCATCTAAAGTAGGGGTGAGCATAATTTAACAATAACCGAAAAATAACCGATGACCGCACCAAACCATAACCGATTTAACCGAAACCGAATTTAACCGACGGTTATGGTTATGGTTATGGTTAAGGCTAATCATTAACCGACTTTAACCGAACCGAACATAATAATGTATATTTGTTTTTTAATATTTATACGTTTGTATTTTTTTTTAAAAAGTTATGGTGCAATTCAAGTATAGAAGGTGAATATTCACTTTTTACTATATGCAAATATTATGAATTATATGTGAAACTTAATATAATAGAAAATGAATCCGAGTTTACGTCGTTTTACTTTTTTTTTTAACACATCTCAGTCACAAGAAAGTTTTACAAGCTTCACTAAGATTTTCATCATTAATATATCTATAATTCACAAACATATTTACAAGTTTTTCTTAGTTATTCAACAATTCCATTATTAACCGAATTTAACCGAAACCGAGCCGTAACCGGTGGTTAACCGATCAATTGGTTATGGTTATGGTTAATGGTTTAGAATTAACCGAGGCCATAACCGCACTGCACCGAACCGAACCACGCACACTGATCTAAAGTATGAATATTTTGCAAGGGTTGATTAGACTGTTATCCTGAAAGGCATCCTTCCTGGTTGGAAAACCGAGAATGATAAGCATATCGGCACCGGCAATTTGTTCGGTCCCGGGGGCTCACAGTAGACGGGATGCATTTGGTTGGTACCTCAAACCCAAACCTAAACCTAAACCCAAATCCCTGGTTAAGCCTTTGTGTTGCTCGGCGGAAATTGATTATCAGGTGCTTAGTGCCATCAACACTTCATACAACGACATACTCATCCTGGATACTGCTGAATCACGGATGCTCCTCCTTGACTCTACTCGTATGAACTCTATCTCTAATTATACTAATTAAGCAGCATTGCATTGCATTGCATTTCTGTTAATCATAACTTTTCATCACACTGCAGACAACATTCACAGCGTTTTCATCAAAGGACAAGTATGGACTGGTTCCTATTGGGTATGATTCATTTCTCTTTACATTCAATTCAAGTTGACGAAAATCACATCACAATCTGCTTCTGTTTGTTGGAATTCATTTTGTCCAAAACGAGTCTAAATTAATTTTTAATCATAATGTGCTAAAACAAAAGTCGAATAAACATGTTGGTTTGGATGGAGGCTCTCAAACAGATGAGATTTTTTTACACATTTTGAGTATGTTGACACAAATTTAACACGCAGATGGATAAATCAACCTGAGTTGCATCCATAATTGATAAAATACCTCCTTAGAAAGATGTTAAGAAAAATCTAAAACATTGTAAGGATGATAAGAATCTTCGACCTTCTAATTGAAGAACACTATTATTTGGATAACAATACAAACAAGAATACGCCTGAGGTTCATGTCATTGAGGAAGAGGGTGAAACTTCCAAAGCTAGTGAAGTGATCACCGTTAGCTTCTTATGATCAAGTAAGAACTTAGCAGATGCTTTAGCAAAAGGACTACCAACAAAAAAAATCATAAGCACTTGAAAAGGGACGACATAATCCACATACTAGTAGTCACCCATTACAAAACCTTGCCAATGAATCTTGCTATTTCACCAAGCTTCAAGATCAGATGAAAGTTCATTGTCCGAACGTGACTAAAGTTTTGCAAGATTTATAAAACCATCCAATGACTAGCAAAACTTTTAACCAAAATGATAAAGAAGGTTGAATACAATTCTTAATGGAATCATGATGCATATTGTGTTGGAGTGTTTTGTTATGCGAACACTCTTGACAAGGTTTTCCTATTTGAATTGTGGAATTGAGGCTGCTTCCTTAAGCTTAGAATGGATTGAATGAATGAGCAGATGGATATCCGTGAGGAATTTTTGTTTGACACATAAAGAAAGATGGTGATTTAACTTTAGTTCCATCCATCTTAGTGTAGTAAATCCTTGAGTATTTTCACTACCGTTCAAGGTGTAAGATTCCAATTTACTTATGCATAACACCCTAGGTTTTTCTCATTTGGACAAATGTTAAAGTTAAGCCTTGTTTGAAAATAGCGGGGAGTTGTTAGAATATTAGATAGTTTAATCTAGATTCATAATAGATTAATAGTAGAGGGATCTAAGTGTAATTATGTAATCTATATATTCTGTGTAATATCTTTGGTATTCATATACAAAATACAATTACGTTAATTATCTTGGTATCGCAGCCAGCTAACCTAATTTTGCCATCGCCCTACCCATGGTCAGCAACCCTAATCACCCACCTTACCCACGACAGCGTCCTTGTTACCATGGCAGCGATTACCCTGTTTTCTGTTAATGAGTAAACCACACATAATTCTCACAAGTTTGCTTTCAATCTTTCACCTACAAATTATGGTTATTGGAAAGCCATGATTCAGCCCTTTCTTATTACCGATGCTCTATTTGGTTATGTTGATGGTACTTTCCCATGCCCATCACCCATGATTCAGCCTCATCTACTCACTGACAACCTGACAGTTGTTCCCCCACCACAACCTAACCCAGATTTTGCTACGTGGGTTTCCAACGATGCCCATGTTCGGATGCTTATTATCTCCACTATTTATGAAGCTTCCCACGTTCAAGGTGACACATCACACGACCTCCTCCCGAGAATAGACCCTTAAAACACTACATAGAATCTCAATGAAAGGTGATGAAACCTCTTCTGCTTATTTTACCCAAGCCCAAGAATATGCAGATGCTTTGGCTAACAGTGGGCAGCCCCTTTCGGACAAAGACCTGGTTATGCTCGTTGTTGCTGGTCCGAGGAGTACAATGGTTTAAAAACAACAATCTTGACCCACGAGTTTCCTACTGCTTTTGTTGAAATACATGCTCTCTAGCTGATTATGATTATATGATTCAGAAAACAGTGTCTGATGTACCTCCTGCTCAGGTCTTCATGGTTGCCACCAACACCTGTAACCCTTATGCTGTTGTTTCCAGTCTCTCATCGATTCAACCAGCCACTTTGCATGCCCTTCAACAAGTTATAGATCAACTTGGACAACTTCAGCCTGCCACTTCACAAACACCATCAACCTCACAAGCTTTCTACACAAACATGTCAAACAATAACTTTGGCCGTGGAAGGGATAGCAATAGCTTCAACAACCGAACTCAAGTTGCTCGCCAACAAGAGGGTGGTAATCACAATCAATTTAGCTGGGCTTCCAATCAAAACACAGCATATGGTTCATGCAACAGGTGTGACATAGGCCACCTTCCTTCTCAATGCCCTTCTCATGATCCATCTACTATTCGGTGAAAACAACCGTCTGCCTTGTCACAACCATCCTCCTCGTGGCTTCTAGAAACGGGTTCCACGAATCATGTTGCCCCGGATATTTTACTCACTTTTCAATGCTTCAAGACGAACTACTTGCTCTTTTCCCCCCAACTACTAATTTCAAAGTTCAGGAGGAGCGTAATACCAGTCTCTCACCAAAATATGCTAGTGCTCGGCCACTGCTTCTTAGCAGCTCTGGCGCCATCTCTTTTGTGGCATCCCCTTATCATCTCTTACGAGAAATGTATGGCTTGGATGCACCTCCCACTGACGTCTCTGCCATACATCTACTGGTAAAAGAACAAGCAAAGAATGGGTATTGGACGAGTTGGTGGTGTCATTTGTCACTATTGCAAAGAACTTGGACACACGAAGTACAACTGACCAAACCATTAACCATCCTCCTGGATCCTAATCACTACCTCGTCCTAAAGCACGAATGGTCACTTCTGAAGAATGCCCTACTCAAATTTCTAATATTACCAATACTACACCTGCATACTCATTCAGCCAAGAACACATTACTCGTCTCCAACTACTTTCCTCTCAATCATTCACATCTACTACACGAGCCAATTCGGCCAATTCAGGTACATTTTTTAACCATAACTCATATTGGGTGGTTGACAGCGGCACTACTCATCTCATGATTGGGAATCAAGGTATATTATCTAACCTCCAACAGGTTTCTCACCTGATGGATCTTCATGCCTAGTTTGTGGTATTGGATCCATTGGCACTTCCAAGAACTTGAAGCTCTCCTTTGTACTTCTAGTTCCTAAATTCTGATGTAACGCTTGTTCAGTGAGTCAGCTCACTACACAAATTAATTGCTTTGCTCACTTTTATCCTACACATTGTTTCTTTCAGGACTTGAAGACGAACCAGTTGATTGGCACCGGTGTTGAATCAGAAGGCCTCTATCGTCTGTCCTTATCTTCAAAACATGCAACTAACTGATGTCGTTCGGGAGCTTAATTAAAACTAACTAAAAACCGACTCTAAAATAGACACAAAGTAATAAATCTAGACTCTCTAAAACCTAAGCTGCCGACACGCAAGTGTACCTATCGTGTGTAGCAGAGCAAAGCAAGTCCGGATATCGAACCCACAGACTTCTACAAATTACGCTAACTAGACTTGAGGACTTATCTATACAAATTTACTTGATTAAAAAGAACTGTTTAAAGGGGGGTTTTACTATCAACTAAAAATGAATTAAAATGAGGAAAAACTAAAACGAGAACAAACGATGGACAAAGAAGAGAATCAGGTGGACAAAACACTACCTAGGCTCGAATCCTATACAAGCTTGACAAGATTCTATCGGTAATGGAACTAATATACTACCGGGATCTTAAAATACTAAACTCAAAGGAAATTTAGAGCACCCTCGACCCTTCTCAAGGATAGTCAACTAAAGTTCCCAAAAGCCGTTAAACTACCGGTTAAATGGATTTCCTTCACAGGTCATCCAAATGTCTTATGAAATACCCGCTAGACAATCTACTTCACAGCATGATCGTCTCAATACATATAGGATAAAATCTGACAAAGTATCTACCTCATGGCGCGACAGTTTTAAGACACCTAAATGCACGAGGTAACTTGGAATTTCCTATTGGATTCAATAAACAAGGTTTGATAGACGAACTAGACCGATCTTCTCACGAAGCCTCTAACCCAGCAATCTAATAACCAAGACTTATTGACAACTTCTCACCTCACAGCTATTGAAGTTGGTTGCACATCTTAATCATCTAAATCATAATAAAACACTCCTATGAATTACCTGATCACAATAATTCATCTATTAATCAAAAACACGCAGTAATTGACCTAGCATGCGTCTATTATATGACAGACAATCATCAAGACTCATGAGGAGTGAGAAATCAATCATAAGACAATCAAAGATACACATACACATCCAATATTCCGAACCAAGTCTTTAAATCATAAATCAATCACATCAATATGTTCCAAAACCGAATTAAACCATTATTCAACACGCATAATCATCTAACCTAGGTAGCTTTACAAGTTTAGCCAAGAAACATCATATGAAAACAACCCATAATCTGTTTAAAGTAAAGGAGAAACATGGAAATCACATAGAAACAAAGAAACAAAGTGAACCGAATGAAGAACACCCGATATCTTCGATCCTAAGCCTTCGATCCTAAGCCTTAAATCCTCAATCCTTAGCTTTCCCAACCTTCTAATCCTCTTGAAACAGCCTCTTTTCGTCCTCCCTAGTCGCCTCCATCCGTCCAAAATCGTATCTCCCCTGGGTTTTTTCGACTTTTTGGCTTAAAACTGATTTTCTGCGATTTTAAGTCTGTCGCGTAGCGCGACAGATACCTCCAAATCTGTCGCGTAGCTCAAGGGGTTTAAGTGAGGGCATTTTTGTCTTTTCCACCTCTAGCATAGCGCGACAGGGTTCCAAATGGTTGTCGCGTAGCGTGACGGGTTTCAGATTTCAGTTTTTTGCCTTCTTTGATTCCAGGTCCGTCCTCGCCCAACCGTGAGCTCGTTTCTTTGTACTTTAGCACCAAATATGCATGTTTATTACCTGCAAACATCAAATTACAGAAATGTGAAGCACCAGCATAAATCGACTCTAAAACTGAATAAAACGGTACTGAAACTTAACAAAAACAAATGGAAAATTAGATGTGTTTTACAACACATCACTAACATATATGATTTCAGCATTAGAGAGGCTCACTGTCGGCTAGGCCATCCTTCTACAGCAATTCTGAAGCAAATGAGACCGGATTTTCCTGCTTCTTTTGATTTTCATTGCGAGCCATGTCAGCCTAGAAAACACACCAGGTGCCCTTTGACCGACGTCGAAGTACCGATCAAATAAGAGTTAAGAGAATGTGTTCCTAGCTACCTTAACTAGTAGGGTAAGTAGAGTGTCGAACCACGAAGAGTTTATGTGGAAGGTGTGATTGTTAATTAATTTATCACCTAAATTAACTAAAACTAGAAAATGTAAACTTATGATTGAGAATTGTTGATTTAAAATGGAAAAACCAATTGTGATTAAGAAAGCAACTAAAATCAAATGATTTGTAAGTCAAAAGTAAAAAGAATCACACCCAGGTTTTGGTTTAATAAGCAATTAGTTAATCTTATGTATTGATCCGTTAGGAAATCACATAGACATGATTTGTTTAGAATTCGCATGAACGGACAATTGCAACTTAAGATTCTGATTTTGTAAATTAATTGATCTAAACCAACTAATGATAAAACCTATATCCCCAATGACAATTACCAATTAGAATCATTAATCCAATCAATATCCAATGTTTAACAATATGAAACTAAATAATGATGAATCCTCAATTGAACTAATTAATACGAATGGTTCAATCCAATACGAAATCAAACATACAAACATATAAAGATCCACAAATCTATCAATGTTTGTATCCAATCACAATTAAAACAATAAGAAAACCTAACCCTAACTAACGTTCCTCGAGGGATGATTGCAGGGAGTTTAGCCTTGGATCTGCATTTTGGATCGATCTAATCTTGATTCGGGAATCTCTAATGCGATTGGAATGCTTAATTTCTGTTTTCCTAAGCTCTTGAACTCCCTCAATATCATCAAAAGTCGTCCCAAAGGTTGATAACACAAAACCCTAGGTTTTGGGGCTTAAATAAGTGCCTAAAATTGTAAAAACACTATTTTTTCCAGGCCCCTGGTGTACCATACGCCGATAACTGGCGTATCATACTCCATCATCAGCTTTTATGCCATTTTGGCTATGTTTTACGCTACCAATACGCCATATTGATATGCCACTTCCGGAAAAACTTTATTTTCTTCCATTTTAAGCTTCTAGACTTCCCTTTTCACGTATCCTTCGATCCTTGACGTTCCAATATATATAAACTTCATCCGAGCATCTGAAATTATATAACGTACAGCCAATCACCGTATTCCATGCACTTGTTTAATAAAAACGCGTACTTACGTACGTTAAACACATGAAAATACCCAAACCATCACCCCTATCCTCCAAAAGTGTCTAGTCGAGTTTGTCAAGTATTTTACTTTTGCATTGTGATGTTTGGAGACCTTCCCCTGCTTCATATACTTTGTTACCTTTATTGATGATTTTTCTCGTACTACATGGGTTTACTTATTGAAATCTCATTGTGAAATTCCTCAAAGATTTCGTGAATTTCACTCGTATGTTAAGACTCAATTGAATACATCAATTAAAACTCTCTGTACTCATAATGCAAAAGAATATTTAGCCATTGATTTCTCCAAGTATCTCAACTTGCATGGCATAATTCATGAGACCTCTTGTGCTTATACACCTCAACAAAACGGTGTTGCTGGACTTAAAAATTGCCATTTGTTAGATGTTACCCGCACACTCATGATTGACTCTCATATTCCTCATAATTTTTGGGGGGATGCAGTTCTTACTGCTGCCTATCTTATTACTCGCATGCCCTCATCTGTTATTAAGGGAAAAACCCATTTTCTGTTCTATTTCCGTTGGAACTCCCTTTCCTCTCTCACCTAGAATTTTCGACTGTGTTGCCTATCTTCATGATCATCGTCCAAGTACTACAAACCCCCCCCCCCAGCTATTTGCTGTGTCCTCCTTGGTTACTCTCGTGTTCAAAAGGGATATCGGTGCTACAGCCCCTCTTTTCACTGATATCTTACGAGTGCTGATGTTACCTTTCATGAGTCTTGTCCTCATTTTGTTGAGTCCTCATCCTTGCCCTTTCTTCTGTTTCCTGATTCTGATCCTTTTGACAACGAGTCTCTCATCGTTCCAACAATTCCTATCTAATATGTTCCAGTCTCAAACGTCACAGCTTTGGTTCCTGCTACAACTAGCCTTGCCAACAGCACCTCTGCCGTTGCTTTTCACATATGCCTGATGCAATAAGGATAACACAACAACTGCCCCTTATTCTTAACTGGACCATGTGCCGGGTAGGTCTTTAGTTTCCTCATTAACAGTTGACCCTGCTACACCATTACCAGATACTACCCATGTTGATGCCCCTGTTTATGACCCACTTGGTGCCCCATTGCTTGATATTTCGATTGCTTTCCGCAAAGAACCTCAACAGAACACCCGTCACCCCATTGCAGATTATGTCGCCTATACCTCTCTTTCCCCTGAGTCATATGCCTATGTTGCATCCATTGATTTCACCCCAGTACCCAAGAATGTGATGGACGCTCTTGCTCACCTAGGATGGCGTCTGGCAATGGAAGACGAATTAGCAGCTCTTCAGGAAAATCATACATGGTATCTTGTGCCACTTCCTCCGGATAAGCGTCTTGTTGGTTGTCGTTGGGTATTTACAGTCAAACTCAACCCTCATGGTTTTTTGCATCGCTTGAAGGCCCGACTGGTTGCTAAGTATTATTCTCAGGCTTATGCTATTTATTATGCTGAAACTCTCTCCGGTTGCCAAGATGCCATCAGTTCGCATTTGTATTGCTCTTGCCGCCATTAATCATTGGCCACTTTATTAGCTTGATGTCAAGAATGCCTTTCTCAATGGTATTCTTGAGGAGGAGGTTTATATAGAGCAGCCACCTGGTTTTACTATCAAGGAGGAGGCATCAAAAGCATGTAAACTACGTCGTTCCTTATATGGTCTTAAGCAGTCTCCCAGAGCATGGCTTGGTTGGTTCTCTTTTATGGGAGAATTTGGGATGATTCGTAGTACATATGATCACTCTGTATCCTTCCGACACCATCAGTGCAGAATTATTTTAGTTGTTTATGTGGATGACATCATTGTCACGGGGGATGATGAAGCCAAGATTATCAAGTCAAGCAATTTCTTTGGTGTAAGTTCAAGATCAATGACTTAGGTTGTCTTCGATACTTCCTTGGCATTGAAGTATCTCGATCTTCTCAAGGAATACTTCTCTCATAGCGGAAGTATGTTCTTGACATGTTGTCTGAGTGTGGGTTATTATGGTGTAAAACCGATTGATAGCCCAATGCTTTCTACAAGGAAACTCCTTCTAGAAGATGGAAGTCCGTTGAAGGATCCTGAGAAATATAAGAGGTTAGTTGGGAAACTTAATTATTTTAAAGTTACCCGACCTGATATTTCATTTGTGAGTGTTTGAGTCAATTCATGGCTACACCATATACTGGACATTGGGATGTTACCCTTTGTGTCGTAAGGTATCTCCGGACTAGACCTGGCCTAGGGATCTTGTATATAGATCAGTGCCACTGTCGTGTTGGTGCTTTTACAGAGGACGGAGATGGACGGATATCTGGATTCTGTGATGCTGATTGGGCCAGATCTCTTTTTTGATTCGTCGGGTATGCCGGCTAAGAGAATCGCTTCTCGCCTTGCTTGCAAGAATATAAGCAGTAGATTTTGGTGTCAAAGGGCGAGTTCCTTTCTTGTCTTGCCCAAAAACTTTCTTGATTCTCATTGGAGAAAGACTCTCCCTCTACTTTATTTGACAGGGCCAGATCTTCCAACCTTTTCACAATTACAGTTCACAACGCCCTTGACTAAACTAATCTAATAGAAAGTAAAGGGGCTTGAAAGCTTACCTGATTATTAGAGAAAGGCTTGGAACCCTAGTTTTGGAGTTTTCGCCTCAACCTAGGCTTCTGTCTCACTACGCTCTACGACCAGATAGTGTGTGTTTGTTGGTGGAAATCTTGTGTCATGGAAGAGTAAGAAGCAACACACAGTCTCTAGATGAAGTGCCGGATCATAATATAGAGCAATGGCAGATGTCACATCATAAATGATATGGGTTCGTCATCTTCTTTGAGAACTGGGAATTACTTCTAATGACATGATGCAATTATACTGTGATAATCAATCAGCCATACATATAGCCAAGAATCAAGTGTTTCATGAGAGGACGAAGCACATAGAAGTTGATTGTCATCTAATCAGAGATCGGACAGTAACCTTTACCATTTTGGCTGTTGTAGTCTGTAAGAATTGATATTTTCCTCTGTCCCTTTCTTCTCTCCCTTCACCGTATATATTTAAAAAATATATCTCAGTCTGAGATACCAACAATAATTGAGAATAATAAGGAAATTTATTCCTATTTTACATATTTACTATTATACCCTCGCAGTCGAAGCGGGAGGCAATCGAACGTTGAGACTGGACCCAGAGTCATTAAAAAGGACCCAGGGTAGACCTTTAGTGAAAATGTCGGCGAACTCGGACAATGAAGTAGGGAGCAATATGTCATCAACATAGATGAGTATATAAGCCGTCTCTGGACAATGATGATAGGTAAACAACGAGTTATTATACTGACTTTGAAGAAATCCAAGATTGGTGACAAAATCTGTAAACCGTTGGTACCATGCTCGTGGTGCCTGTTTGAGACCATAAAGTGATTTCTTTAGAAGACAAACGTGTTCCGGGTATTTGTGGTCCCGAAATCCCATTGTTTGGTACATGTAAACTGTCTCGTTGATGTTGCCATATAAGAATGCATTAGTAACATCCAGTTGATGAACCAACCAAGATTGGGAAAGAGCAATAGTCAAGACTGTTCGAATAGTTGCCGTTTCACGACTGGACTAAATTTGTCACCACAGTCTATGCCCACCTGTTGACTACAACCATCACATACTAACCGCGCTTTATAGCGCTCCAAGGTCCCATCTGATTTGTATTTGTGCCGAAAGAGCCACATGCTACGAATGATGTTCATGTAGGGTTGGCGTGGCACCAATTTCCACGTCTCATTTTTAATAAGAGCATTAAAGTCGTCTTTCATAGCGTTGTACCATTCCGGGTTGGACAAGCAAGGGTCGGGTTTTTGGGTATTGGTACGATGGTAGATGCATGGAGGTTATAAAGGGGCTTCGGTTTGGTGACGCCATCCATGGATCGGGTACAGATGGTGCGAGCTGGAGGATGTTGCGAAGCTGGTGGTGGGGGATTTATATGTGTTTTGGGTCGTCTGGAATAAGTTTGCAAGGGAGATGATTGGGTTGTGGTGGGATCTGAAGGTTGATTGTGGGTTGTAGTGGTATTGGTAGATGTGTGGGCTAGTGATTTTGGAGATTGGTCTGGAGTGGAGTGGGTAGGTGATTGGGGGCGATTGTGGGCTGGTGTGGAGTGGGTGGATGACGGTGTGGGAGTATGGGCTGGGGGTTGGGTTTGGATGATGCTGATGATGTTTGTTGTATAGAATTCCAATAAGCAGGATGTAGAGAATTGGTGAGAAAGTCATAGGAGTGAGAAACAGCAGGCTTAGGAGTAGTATTTGCAAATGGGAAAATTGTTTCATCAAAGAACACATGTCTAGATATGATAAGTTGGTGAGTTTTGAGGTCCAGACATTTGTACCCTCGATGATTGGAGGGATATCCGAGGAAGACAATATGTAATAACGGTGACCTCTGGTACTTACAATCGGTGATGTCCAAAAGTCACCATGAATGATATCAAATGGCATAAATGTAAAAGTACTAGAATTAACAAATGGAAGTTTAATACTTTTCCCAAACACACAAGGTTGACAAATGTTTTTGTTGAGTTTTTCATACTCAATAAACAAACAATTTTTAAGTGAATGCAATAAATTGGATCCGGGGTGCCCAAGTCGTTGATGCCACAATTGTTGAGATAGAACCATAAATGATGATGATGTGTTGATGTGAGAGGCTATTTGTGGCGTGAGTGGGTAAAGATCACCGGTACTGTTGCATCGGAGAAGTGGGGTCCAAGTTTTGAGATCCTTCACAAGAAAACCGAAGGGGTCAAATTCAATAAAAAGGAGATTGTAGGTTGTAAGGCGGCGGACAGATATAAGATTTTTGATTTGATTTGGTGCATAAAGAATTTGATTTAATTTTAAAGGAGGGTAGGGTGGACAAAGAGTTTGGTTGCTGATAGAGATTATAGTTATATTAAATATGTTGGTAATAGATAGTAGTAATGGTAGGATCTATAAGGGTAGTTTAGTAATATTGATATCTAGAAGTTTATAAATAAAGGGTAGGATGTGGAGTGAAGGTAGGAAGAGAATTGTTAGGGTTAATATTGGCTCCTGCTTGGAGAAGGGTTGTACCCTGGGACATCATCTTTGATGTAATCGCTGCTCAAGTATAATCTATAACCTAATTTTACATATTTGTCTGTGTAATACTCGTTTTCTATTCCATTATCGCAACATGGTGGTATCATCTCTCATCAGTTGCCATGTCCGTTAACCTGTATAGTAGTGCCATTTCTGACAATAATATTTCGTAAAATGCTGGTATTAAAAAAAGACGAGAAATTACCGGAATTATTAGTCATGTGGGTAGTGGCACCGGTGTCCATGTACCAGTGGTTGTTGGGTGGGTTGAGCGACATGGTGTAGAGTGCCTTTTCAATGTCAGTTGGGGAGTAACTTGCTGCATAAGCTTGTTTAGGACGGGCCTAAAGAATGCTTGCTTGGTGAACCCGTCATTGAAGTGGGCCTGTTGACAATGGGATATGGGCATGGTGGGTGGCCCACGGTTGCCATTGTGTCTGTTGTTGAGGTGTGGCCGTCCAAAATTGTAAAGGGAAGTCCACTGACCATTTTGAAAGCCGTATGTTGAAACAGCCGGATTATTGCCACGACCCTGTCTCGCTGACTGGCGACCTCTTCCCCTGCCACGGCCGCGACCGTGACTGCGCTCAGCAGTGGAGTCTAGTGCCCGATAGTCCTGCCTGGTTGTAGCTGTTGCAGTGGGCTGCTTGTTTTGCTGGGTGGTGACATAGAGTGTTGTACCCGCCTCTTGGGCAGCATTTAGTGCTTGGTTTGCCTTTCGTGATTCTTCGAGAATAAGTTTTGAACGAGCCGTGTGAAAATCAGGAAGCGGGGATGATTGTTGAAGAATGGTAGCAATTCCTTCGTGCTGCTCGTTGAGTCCGGAAATCATCTGTAACACTAACCGCTGGTTGGAGACAGGGGAGTCAACATTTGCCATTTGATCGGCAAGAGTCTTCAAGGCCTGGCAGTAAGAAGTTGCATTGCTGAAGTTGGCAAGACGAGTGGTTGCAAATTTCTGATCGAGATAAACAGCCCGGGATGTTTTATTATCCTGAAAAATGTTAGCTAAAGCAGTCCAAGCTTCATAGGCGGTAGTGTCGGGTTTAAGAATGGTGTGAAGAAGATCATTGGAGATTGTGCCATTGATCCATTGTAGGACTATGGCGTCAATACGATCCCATTGGGTGTCAACGTCTTGGGTAGCAACAACATCTGCGGTAGTGGTGGCTGCAGGTTTGGTTTTGGGCTGAAGATGATCAAACACTTGGTAGGCACGACAATGAATCTTAACCAACTCTAACCAGGAGGTGTATTGTCCAGATTCCATCTCAAGAGTGATGGGGATGAGATTTCTAATGTTAAAGACGGTGACAGCCGGGTGTAATTTGGAGTCCATGAGAACAAAGAAGAAATTTAGGGATTGTGGCAGCGAAAGAAAGTGGTGATCGGAGATTTTGGGGGGGGGGGGGAGCAGCCGGTGGGAGAATGGCGGCTTTTAGGTTAAACTCGTGATACCATGTAAACAACAACCTTACCCAGTATATTCCCACTTTTCAGTAGGGTCTGGGGGGGAGGGGAGGATAGATACAAACCTTACCCCTATCCCAATTGGGATAGAGAGGCTGCTCCGAAAGAGTCCGCAGCTCAAAGTTCTCGTTTGAAGTTGATCATCCCAATGATTTTGACGTTATTTTCACAAATAACTAAAATAAGGTTAAAATTAGTGCACTTTTACTTTTGCCCCTTAAGGGCCCACACATATATACATTAGTGCACTTTTACTAAAATAATGTGATACCATGTAAGAATTGATATTTTCCTCTGTCCCTTCTCTCCCTTCACCGTATATATTTACAAAATATATCTCAGTATGAGATATCAACAATAATTGATAATAATAAGGAAATCTATTCCTATTTTACATATTTACTATAATAGCCGAAATAGTGAACCTTAGACATGACTGTTCAAACTCACTGCAAAAAAATTGGAAATCAAACAATCATGCTGGTTCATGCAGATGTGCTCAATCAGATATGTCGATTCATTGCTTCGTGAATAAATCTAAGAGTGATGGCTAGGTTAGCATTTCCATTTGATTTTTTTTGAACAACAGCAATATATTTCCATTATGGCTAGCGGGCAAACTAGCAAAAAGAAACTACCCATATGTACACCATGTGTGATATCACCAAAGAAAAATAAGATAGACCGCAACTGCCGACCTATTACAACTTCATGATGCCCTCCGATGGGTGTCGCAGCCATTTGTCCCAGCACCTAAAAATCTTCTTCCCTCTGTTAACAGTCCACTCATAAGCTTGGCTTTTAGTTTCATCAACTAAGCAATCGACGGAGGTTTTTGACTTGTTAAATAGCTATCTATTTCGGTTTACCCACAAGGCCCAAAAGGTGGAATAAGTGATCAGAGTTCGTATTTTTACCCCCAATGCTCGATTATCGCCTCCATTAATAGCTTCTAGGATTCCTTCCAAGGAATCGTTTGAAAGATAATCATAGTTTAGCCACCATGATATTCTTCTCCATGTTTCTTGGGTTACCGGACATCTGTAAAAAAGGTACTCCACCGTCTCTTCTTCTAATCGACATAGAGAACAATATATTGACTGTAATTGGATTCTCCTAATCACAAGATTAGCTGCTGTTGGAACTCGATTTTGAGCCAGTCTCCATACAGAACAGAGGACCTTTGGTGGTGTCTAATTAAGCCATGTGATACGGCGATGCGGGGGGTCATCTTGCTTGTCAATCCATAATCGGCAAGATTTGGTCGAGAACTCGAGAAGATTCCTAAATTACTTCCATGCCGGATCCACTTATCAACACCCTCCTTAAAGTTGTACTCTTGAATCATACTTTCAAGATCATCCAGATCATGCAAGCAATCGGCATCATTAATATTCTTTTCCAATCCCATTCAAAAGTAGTTGATCCATCCAAATTTTTATGAATCCTTTGAGCCACTTTACAATTCCTAATGGATTCCAAAGCAAACAGGTTAGGAAATAAAATTTTAAAAGGTAAGAATCCGAACCAGGCGTGTTTCCAAAACATCGTGTTATTGCCGTCTCCCACTTGTTTTCTCAATAACGCCTCAATATTTTTTTCCTTCTCCCTTCCATTCCCTCCCAAGCTCGTGATGTTCGACCAGGTGCCTTTCATTGATTTTTTTACCCATATTATTTAAATCCGCGAAGGTGACATTATGTATAGCTTTAAGCACAGTCGCCCATAAACCATCCTCATTCATTAGTGCTCTCCACCAGACCACCACCATTTGGCAATTAACGCTTAGCCCACCCCCAAACTACCTTTTTTTTTTATTTTGGTGATTCTATTCCAAGTGACCCAATGGATCTTTTTCCTATTAGACTTACCACTCCATAGGAATTTTCTTCGAATGACCTCGAGTTCCTGTATCGTTTTTTCCCCATATTATTTCCATTTGATGACTGTACCAATGGTTCCAGGCAAAAATGTCACATGACTGAAAGGGTGTTTCAAGGCTTATAAATACAAAACCTCCCTTTCATTTACAAAAAATATACATGAACACTTGACAGATCTCCACACCTTTTGTACAGGAAACAAATGCATCCCGAAATTCTTGCAGCGGGCGCTAACTCATTCATCTCTTCTTTGAAGTTTAAGACTATGAATCGTTGCTTGTAAAAATAAAATGACATGTGTACTGTTATATTGTTGTATGTGTCTATTAGACTAAGGCTTAAGTTGTATACATTGGTATTATATATGGTGGTGAATTGTAAATATCTTGACGATAAATATGTACATATGTGAATGGGAAAAGACAAGAGTAATTTACTATTCTATATTTCATGGTATTAGAGTGCCAATCGATCGGGCCTCTGATCGTTACCGGATTCTTCATCTCCCCTGCTCTCCTAATCGACGCTCTCCGGCTACTATCCTCTGATCAACGCCTGCTCTTCGGATTCTTTTGCCTCGGCGGCCATATTCTCGCCTTCTCAGTCCCGATGTCTATTGCTTCCGCCTCTAGCAGCAGCTCTTCTGCGATCTCTGCTACAATCCACCCTGCTGTCACCGTCAACAACATCAAAAACTACATACCCATTGTTCTTGGAATGGAAGACGCATACTACACCTCGTGGGTAGAATTATTCAAGATCCATTGTCATGCTTATCAGGTGATTGATCATATTGTTCTACAACGGATTTATGGAACTATATCCAATGATCTTCTCACTATAATCACCCCTATCGGTATTGCTGGAGTTTCGCAGGCACTCGAACACTTATTGACAACAAACCCTCTTGTGCCTTGTACTTAAAAAATAAATTTTCTAACACCAAACTAGACTCGCTTCCAAATATTTCTGCATATTGTCAGGCACTCAAGATGATAGCTGATCAATTGGCAGATGTTGATGCACCAGTTACTAATCAACAATTGGTTCTACAACTTATTGGTGGTCTCAAATCTCAATGCTCAATACGAGGGAATTGCAACACTTCTTCAACAAACCACACCTCTACCTGACTTCTACTCAGCTTTGCTCTCAATTGATCTTAGAGGAAACTAGTAAACGTCATCAATCTACAGGCACTGCTCTTCTTGCCACCAACCCAAAACCCATGGAATCCCTTACTCCACCACCAATTCAGTCACAACCACAATATGATAACAATCAACAATGCCAATGGGGGAGACGCACAAACAATGATAAATTCTAACCGTGGTCGGGGTGGTCAGGGCCGGGGCCGTGGTCGGTCCCCTGGGCGTGGACATTATGGTCATTTTAGACCATGTTCTGAGTCATTTCCATATTCACAGCAGCCTCCTTAGGCCAATTCCCATCTATGGTCTTGGTTTGCACTGACATGGAATGCTCCACGATGTCCTTACCCAGCTGTTCCTACCACCCGGCCACCCTCACGCTCAACAGGCATCCTTGAGGCTGCTCCATCACAAGCATATACTTCATCTGAAGTTGCCTACATGCCCACCAACATTGAACAAACATTGTACATGATGACGCTTAATCCAGATCATTCTTGTTATGTTGACACCGGGCCCCTACCATATGTCTCCACGATAGGTAAGCTCACATTTTATGTCAATAATAGCAACTTGAACCACATAGTTGTTGGCAATGGTTTCAAAATTCCAATCCTTGGTACTAGAAACACCACCCTTAACCCCCTTCCCCCCCCCCCTCACCTTTACAACTTAACAACATTTTACTTGCTCCTCATCTTATTAAAAACTTATTGTTTGTGCGTTGTCTTACAACTAATAATATGATATCCATTGAATTTGACCCCTTTGGTTTTCTCGTGAAGGATTACCAGACTTGGATACCTATCCTCCGGTGACTTAGATCCACTCTCATTGCCAGCTGCTGAGTTTAGAGATGCACAAAAAAACCGGTTAACCGAACCGGTACCGGTTCGTAACCGGTTAGAAACCGGTTATTGAAATCGGTTTTAGGTTTTCAAAAAAATTGGCGGTTTTGGACCGGTTTGAGGTTTCAAGAGACCAAACCGGTTATTAACCGGTTTTTCAAACCGGTTAACCGGTCCTTCTCATAAAAAAATCGGTTATTTGGCGGTTAACCGGTTCGGTTAACCGGTTTCGGTTATATATCGGTTTCGGTTTTTGAGCTCGAAAAACCGGTTATTAACCGAACCGGTTATTGGTAAAAACCGGTTTCCAGACTTTGACCGGTTAACCGGTTCGGTTATTCCAAAACCGGTTTTCGACCGGTTAACCGATTTGTGCACCTCTAGCTGAGTCACTACACCAACCACTTTTGCTGCTCTATCCCAGTGCCTATGGCACCAACGCTTGGGACATCCGGGCTCGTCTTTACTTCGTGTATTTAATAAAGAACATTCTATTTCAGTTGCTAAATTGCTTGATAAACGTTAATCTAATCACATAAATTGATATTATTGAGTAAATGAGATAGAGTACAATAGTTTAAATAGACAAATAAATTACACTCTTGATCCCTCTATTATAAACTAATTATAACTTGATCATTAAGTCTAACATTCCCCCGCAAGTTGAGGGCGGTTGACGACCTGCAACTTGGACCGCAATTCCTTGAATCTTTGAGTAGGTAACGGTTTTGTAAAAACATCAGCAATTTGGTCATCAGTAGATATGAATTGCACATTTAGCCTTTGCTGAGCAACTTGTTCTCGGACAAAGTGATAATCAACTTCCACATGCTTTGTACGCGCATGAAACACAGGATTGGCTGAAAGATAAGTTGCTCCAAGGTTATCACACCAGAGTGTTGGAGATTGGTGAGATATTCCAAGTTCCTGAAGAAGGGATCTTAACCAGATAAGTTCAGCTACAGTGTCTGCAATGGCCTTGTATTCAGATTCTGTAGATGACCGAGAGACAGTTCGTTGTTTTCTAGCAGACCATGAGACCAGGTTTGATCCTAGGTAGATAGCAAATCCCCCCGTGGATCGACGGTCAATTGGGCAACCAGCCCAATCAGAATCTGAATATGCATGAATTTTGGGAAGCCAATCTGAATCAGAGAAGGCGTGTAAGCGGGAACCAGTATCATGACGAAAGAGTAAACCCAATTGAATGGTGCCTTGTAGATAACGAATGATACGTTTGACAGCCATCCAGTGATTTTCAGTAGGAGCATGCATAAACTGACATACTTTATTTACAGCAAAGGCGATGTCAGGGCGAGATAAGGTTGCATACTGAAGAGCACCAACGATTTGGCGATATTGAGTTGAATCCGCAAGTAAAGGACTAGCTGTAGTGAACAAATCATTTGAGGAGCTCATGGGGGATTCAACAGGTTTGCAAGTAGTCATACCAGCTCTATGGATGATATCCAGAACATACTTACGTTGAGACAAAAGGATATTTGAGCCAAGATGAACAACCTCAATGCCCAGAAAATAGTGCAAGTTTCCAAGATCCTTTACAGCAAACAATGAGCTTAGGCGACCAATGGTGTCCGCAACAATGCGAGGACAATTGCCAGTGATGATGATATCGTCAACATACACAAGTACATAGATGAGGGTATCCTTTGAGTTTAAAATAAATAGAGAGGGATCTGTTTTGGATCCAGAAAACCCAAGCTGCTGAAGGGCATTAGAGAGTTTGGTGAACCAAGCACGGGGAGCTTGTTTGAGACCATAGAGAGACTTGTGCAGCCGACACACATGATGCGGTTTATCAGGATCAACGAAGCCCGGGGGTTGTTTCATATAGACTGTTTCTTGAAGATCACCATGAAGGAAGGCATTTTGAACATCAAGCTGTTTGAGGGGCCATTTATTTGTGACAGCTAAGGAGAGAACAGTTCGAATTGTTGCAGGCTTAACAACTGGGCTGAAAGTCTCGTGATAGTCAACGCCAGCTTGCTGATGAAAACCCTTAGCCACGAGGCGAGCCTTGAAGCGGCTGATTTTGCCATTTTGATCAGTTTTTAACCTGTAAACCCACTTACAATCAACCACATTAGTGTTAGAAACTGGTGGAACTAGAGACCATGTGCCATTCTTATGAAGGGCGGACAATTCCTCTGCCATAGCATGGCGCCACTCCGGTGACCTGTTGGCAGCGGTAAAAGAGGTTGGCTCAGAGGGGTTAGTAGAAGTGATGGTATGATAGGCCGAAGGATTGTAACGGGTGGTTTGTTTGGGATTTGGGCGAAGATTGGAGGGGCGAGGTCTGATTGAGGAAGTTGGGAGGGGTGCTGGATTAGGAGGCTGGGAATTGATGGTGGTTGTGGTGGGAGAAATTGGGTTGGAAGTAGTGGTGTCTGGTGAGGAGGGTGTATCGAATGAAGTTGGCTGAGGTTGGAAGGATGACACAGGAGTGTCATCATGAAGAAAGGAAGGTGGTTCTGGAAAAATGGAAAAAGGTGACAGTTCGGGCGGAGACGGAGTGGATGTGGGAGGTGATTTGTGATAAGGAAAGATGTGTTCATTGAACCGAACATGACGAACGATATAGGTGCGTTCAGTATTCGGATCAAAACAGCGATAGCCATGGTGAGCAGGGCTATAGCCAAGAAATACACAGGGGGTAGATCTGAAATCAATCTTGTGACTGTTGTAGGGACGAAGATGGGGAAAACATTGACACCCAAAAACACGAAGAAAGGAGTAATCAGGCTGGCGTTTGAAAATGTTTTCAAAAGGAGATTTGTTCGAAGAAGCACGAGAAGGAAGCCTGTTAATGAGGTAGACGGCTGTTTCAAATGCAAAGTGCCAAAATCGGTGTGGTAGAAAGGACTAGGCTAGAAGTGTGAGGCCAGTTTCCACAACATGACGATGGCGACGCTCGACAGTGCCATTTTGTTCGCTTGTATGAGGACAAGAACGACGATGAACAATGCCAAGGCTGGTAAAAAATGGAGTGAGACTTCGAAACTCCCCACCCCAATCAGATTGAATACATTTAAGTTTAGTTTGAAATTGCCTTTCTGCCATATTGATGAAGTTAATTAAGGTGGAACGGACATCAGATTTATGTACCAAAGGGTAAAACCACATGTATTTAGAATGATGATCAACTCAAAGCAAAAAGAAACGATAACCATCAGTAGATAAAAGTGGGGCAGGACCCCAAACATCACAATACACCAAATCCAAAACATTATTGCTATGAAAGTGTGTATTAACTAAAGAAAGTTTTGAGGACTTGCCCAACGGACAAGAGGTACAAAAAGAAGTAGATAACTTATTTGAAACAGGTAATGAAAAATTGGAAATAATGGAACGAAAAACACGATCATGGGGATGTCCGAGGCGTTGGTGCCAGATGGTTGAAGAAGCTTTAACAGCAGTGAAGGCAGCTTTAGGAAGAGACTGGAGCTGAGGCAGGCGGATGGAGTAAAGACCTTGTTCACTTGGACCCGTTAGGAGGATTTTGTGTGTAGACTCGTCCTTCACAACAAAATAAGAAGAGTGAAATTCAAAGAACACAGAATTATCAAGACAAAATTGTTGAACAGATAACAGGTTCTTTTTAAGATCTGGAACATGAAGAATATTATTAAGATTGAATGTTTTATGTGGAGAATAGATTTTGGACGAGCCGATGTGAAAAATGGGAAGAGATTTACCGTTACCAACAAGTACGGAGTCATTACCATAATAGTTTTCAGGATTGTCAATGGCTCCAAAATCCTGAGCAGAGTGTCCATTGCATCCAGTGTCAGGGAACCAAGTGAATCCAGAAGAGCTGCTATTGTCGGAGTGAGCTGCAAAATTAGCCTGAGAGTTCCCTTTTGTGGAGGCTTGTTGAGTAGGACACTGAGATGGAATATGGCTTATGCCACACCGATTGCAATGACCATAAACAGTGTTTTGAGTGGATGCCCAATTAAATTGACGATGGCCAGAAGATGAAGAATCCCGCGATCGGTTAGAAGGGGGCCGAGAACCACCCCTGGAAGAGCCACGATTGCGATGGCCCCGATTGTTATTGGTAAAAGAGCGGGAAGTGTAATAGGCTTGAGGTTGGGATGGAAGATTGGAGGTAGGTTGTAGTTGATAACCCAATTGAGCAGCCATCAATTGAAGATGTTGGAGTTGAGTTTGGAGAGCATCTATGTTGGGTGATGTGGAGGAGGAGGGTACAGCCATAGGGATGTTGCCTGTGGCAGTGGCGACAAAGGCTTGAGGGCTGGGTGATGTGGCAGTGGGTAAACCATGAACCTTAGAAATCATGTAATCATGATCACTAAGAAGACCATGAAGTTCAGTAAAGGCAACAGGTGGATGGCGTGCAAGAAGATTGGCTTTGAGGCCATTGTATTCTTCACGAAGTCCAGAGAGAACAAGCATTACTAGATCTTTGTCTTTGAAAGGCTCTCCAATATTGGCAAGGGCAGTGGCATACTCCTGGGCTCGGCATAAGTAATCAGCAGGTTTTTCATCACCTTTCATGGTTATACGAAGAAGTTGACTTTTGAGAGTAAACTCATGTGATGCACTGGTGGGAGCATAAGCACGTTCCAAAGAGAGCCAAATGTCACGAGATGTCTGGCCCTGTACATGTTGGAAGGAGGATTCAGATATGCTAGATATAATGAGCATACGAATGTGCGCATCATTGGCGACCCATGGAGCATAGCTTGGATTGATAGCTGTGGCGTCACCGGTTGTTACATGCTGTCGTGGACATGGTATAGTACCATTGACATAGCCGATTAGGTTGTGAGAGATCAAGAATGGCTCAATCATAGAGCGCCAAAACCCATAATTGGTGGGTTTGAGAGCGAAAGCGAATTTGTGAGAAAAATGGATAGTCTTTTCGTGATTAGAGAAGATGTTGATAGCAGCCATTTGATTGAAGCGGCCGGAATATGCGACGGCAGGTGGTGGAGGATTGAATTTTTGCGACGGCCGACGATCGATCATTAGGGTTGGAGGCTAATTAGCCGAAATTTTTGGAGGAGATTGATTTGGCTCTGATACCAAATCAAATCACATAAATTGATATTATTGAGTAAATGAGATAGAGTACAATAGTTTAAATAGACAAATAAATTACACTCTTGATCCCTCTATTATAAACTAATTATAACTTGATCATTAAGTCTAACAACGTTTGTGCCAGTCGTGTTTTTGGCAAACATACTAAATTGTCATTTTATGATTATACGTCTACTATTTCGTTACCATTTGATAATTTGCATATTGATTTCTGGACTTCCCCGATACTTAGCTCAGGGGGTCGCCATTGTTGCATTTTATTTCTTGATGACTTTACCAATTTTCTATGGGCATACCATTGTCAAATAAATAAAATGTTTTTCAAATCTCTCTTGACTTCCAGGGGGTATATTAGACTAAGGATTGAGTTGTACACGTTAGTATTATATAAGGTGGTGAATTGTAAATATCTCGATGATAAATATTTACATGCGTGAATAGGAAAAGACAAGAGAGTAGATTACCATTCTATCTATCAGTTTCCATCAAAATTAATCATCATCCTCATTGCGTTTTATTCCACAGGATGAATTTGCCAGCTTGCCAGCTATTATTCCAGAAGGTCCGATTGCAATCTTTGGCTTGGTAACATATAATAGTATTGTGGTTTGCATGTGAATAATCTAGTAATCTACTTATTGAGCTATCAATAAAGTTGATACATATGTGAATTCAGGGTGGAGGAACAGCTGCACATTTGATGCTTACCTTGTGGCCTTCACTGCAGCTACATGGATGGGAGATTGATGAAATTGTAATGAATTCTTAAAAAGGATGGGATAATTCTGTTTTTCAATTTATGAAATTGTGATATTGAATATACTTTTCCTTTCCTGATATACTTCACAGTTGATTGATAAATCAAGAGAACATCTTGGGTTGTCTGATCTCGAGAAGCCTACTGAAGGTGGTGGCATTCTTAATGTCCATATTGGTGATGCACTTTCTTCATCAAGTACAGTTCCCGGAGGATATGCTGGTAAACTCATTGTTGTCAATCAATGAACTATCATATACCTTTTTTTTTTTAATTTTCTTATTTTGTTTCAGGTATTGTTGTTGACTTGTTTTCTGGTGGAGAAGTTTTGCCCCAGTTGCAAGAGGTGTTCTCACATACATGCATAGCCAATGTCATAAGCAAGTTGTTGAATTGATTTAACTTTCTATGGTGGACAGGTACAAACGTGGTTAGAACTTAATGGTAAGTTGATGACCAATGGCCGGCTCATGGTGAATTGTGGAGGCAGCACATGTGGTGGTGGCATCTGGGAAAAAAATTCCACACTGAAAACCTTGTGCAAAGCATTTCCTGGGCAAGTGGGTATCTTCTTTTGTGTTATTGCAAGTTTTAAAACAACACTTTATTACTAATTGATGATCTGGCAGGTGAATTGGAAAAAGATGCCAAAAAGTGATGGTGAAAATTATCTTGCCCTCACAGGACCTTTGCCAGATTTGACTTTATGGGCTGCTGCTCTCCCTCCTCGACTGGGCTCAAGTGTTGTGCAATGGGATTCTTGTTCCTCTTTATGATGTTTACTCTCAAATGTTAATTGAAAGATGTAATGGAATTGTCGCCTCCTTTGATTCATTCATTTACATATATAGGTACACAATCCAATCTCCTAATTAGAGAGAATGTTCTATTTACATTTAATGACATCTATTCTAAATATAAGTCTATTACACCCCCGCAGTCGAAGCGGGAGTAGAACGAATGCTTAGACTGTCCCGAAAGTCTTCAAATAGAACCCGAGGAAGACCCTTTGTAAAGATATCGGCAATTTGATGACGAGAAGGCACATGTAAGACACGGACTTGACCACTTTGAACTTGTTCCCGGACAAAATGTATGTCGAGCTCAATGTGTTTTGTGCGTTGGTGCTGGACTAGGTTACCGGAGAGAAAAATGGCACTAACATTGTCACAATAGACTAAAGTGGCCCTAGGAAGAGGGTGATGAAGCTCTAACAGTAAGTTGCGTAACCAACAAATTTCTGCAACGACGTTTGCTACACCGCGGTATTCAAACTATGCACTAGAGCGAGAGATTGTAGGTTGTCTCTTGGAAGACCAAGAGATTAGGTTGTCCTCGTAATATATGCAATAGCCGGATGTGGACCGACGTGTGTCCGGGTAGCCTCCCAATCAGCATCGGTATAGGCAAGAAGCGATGATTCGCGAGACGAGCTAAGGGTGAGTCCAAAAGTAGATGTCCCCTTAATATAACGAAGAATTCTTTTGAGGGCGTTCCAATGATTGATAGTCGGCGCATGCATGTGTATGCATATTTGCTGCACAGCATAACTTATGTCGGGCCTAGTGAACGTTAAATACTGCAATGCCCCCGCTAGGCTACGAAATAAGGTTGGGTTGTCAAAGCTTGTACCGGTTGAACTAAGTTTGGATTGAGTGTCAATAGGGGTGCCCACGGGATTGCATGATAACATGCCAGCACGCTTTATAATTTCCATTGCATATGCCTGTTGTGATAAAAACATGGTGTCTCCTTTTCTTGAGACATAAATTCCAAGGAAGAAACTAAGTTCCCTGAGATCCTTCATCGCAAATTCGGAAGCAAGATTGGCCATGAGTTGCATGCGTAAGTGGTCAGAAGATGTGATTAGAAGAATGTCGTCGATGTACAAAAGTAAATAGGCGATGTGAGTGGATCCATGCAAAATAAATAAGGAGTTATCACATCGACTTTGCTTGAAACCCAAAGTAAGGACGTAGTCCGTAAATCGTTGGTACCATGCACGTGGCGCTTGTTTAAGGCCGTAGAGAGATTTTCGGAGCCGACAGACATGATCGGGGTAATCTTTGTTACGGAACCCCATTGGCTGATACATGTAAACGGTTTCATGAAGATTGTCATGAAGAAAAGCATTCGTAACATCCAACCGGTGCACTGGCCAAGATCGAGATAGTGCAATTGAGAGAACCGTGCGTATGGTAGCTGGTTTTACCACGGGACTGAAAGTTTCACCGCAGTCAATACCTACTTGTTGTGACCGACCATCACAAACCAAACGAGCTTTATATCGTTCCAATGTGCCATCAGAACGAAACTTGTGTTTAAAGAGCCACATGCTACGAATGATATTCATTTGTGGTGACCGAGGTACGAGCTCCCAAGTATCATTTTTAATAAGAGAATTAAACTCATTGGTCATGGCGTAATGCCATTCGGGTATAGACAAGGCAATAGTAGGGTTTTTTGGTATAGGAACTATGATGGAGGAGTGAAGGTTAAAGAGCCGTTTGGGAACGACAATACCGTCCATGCCATGTGTGCGCATAGTGCGTGCTGGCTGGGTCGGCAAAGGATCGGTGGAGGAGTCAGAAGAGGTGGTTTGTTGATTAGGGAGAGGACTTGGAGTTGGTGTTGGGACGGTTGTAGGAGAAGGGTTCGGTGTGAGAAGGGGAGGTTGAGCCGGTTGTATTGGGGTGTGGGCCATTTGTTTTTGTGGTGTAGAAAATTGTGGTGAATATGATTGATCCGTAGGTGAGTGGACCATGGGGTGAGTGTTTGCACAAGATAGGGGACTAATATTTGATGGCCAAAAAATAGGGTGTGGAGTAGACAGGAAGTCATAATTAGGTGGGGAAGAATGCTGATTATGGTAGGGAAAAATAGTTTCGTCGAAGATGACGTGACGGGAAATGATAATTTGACATCTATTCTAAATATAAGTCTATTATTAATGTTATTTGCTACTTGCGTGATGTTATCACTATTAGGGGTTGGGTAAAACTGATGGTACATTCACAATCCACACTTGAAAAACACCAATGAAAGAGCAGTGGATATGTGACAAATCTAGAACAAGAGGCACACTTTGGGTCTGCACAGACGTGTGTTGCCAGGGATTGGACCAAATGCTGGGGGTATTTTCTAAATGACAAAATAAATATATATAATTTTTGGAAAATTAGAAAAAGAAACATAAATTGGTTCACAAATACTTGGTTGGTTCAAGGAGTTTTGAATACCAAACGGTTATGGTTCAAAGGGTTGTGACCTATTAAAGTAGAATATATGTTATTATATTAGTGGGTATATAATGTAATAATGTAAAATTGTAGTGTATATATAGTGACATATTGTAATATATTATGCACACTATTGATATGCATTACATTAAATTAAATGGCTTATCTTAGTATAAAAGTCAAGTAAACTTTAGCCGCCGCGTACGTGACAATCCAAATGCTGCTGCTACCACACACAAAAATCATCGCTACTGACTTCAATTGACAACAAATCACCTTCATCAACAATTATCAATCACAAAGGCTTTACTCACAATATTCATATCATCGCTAAAAAACACTCATAACTCTCACAAGTTTTGCTTTAGCTCTATCATCGACCAATTATGGGTACCAGAAAGGCATGATTCAACCCTTTCTTGTCATGAACATTTTTTTTTTGTTATATCGATGGATTATTTCTAATCCTAGAACTAAATCTTTACCACCTAAAAAGAAACATATACTAATAGACAACCCTAATTATCCTACGTGGATCTCTAAAGATGCCTGTGTTCACATGTTGGCCATTTGCACCATATCGGAAGTGTCATTTCATGTTCAAGGTACAACTACATGCGATCTTTGTACATCCCTCGACTGAGTTTATGCTTTTCACACATCATCTAGGGAATGCACATAAAAAGATTTAACTTTCAAAAATATAGATGAAAGGAGATATGAACCTGTGTAGCATTTGCTCAAGTCCGAGTATGTTGATGTTTAATACTAGTGAACCCTTTAAGGATAAAGATGTTGTTATGCTTTTCATGGTTTACATGAAGTATTCCAGAGTTTAAAATCCAGTTTTCTTGCATGTCAATTCCCTATTGCATTCAGTATACTTCATCACCTTTTTAGTGACAATGATTAATGATTATGACCATGATTACATGATCATCAAGCAGTGGCGCAGGTTAGAAGGGACGGGGGGGGGGGGGGGCGGCCACCCCCTCTGTTTTTTCGCTTAGTAGTGTACGTTTTCCGATCCGTAATGTAAAATTTTTAAAAAAATTTTATTTCGCCCCCTAGAAAAAAAATATATACCCTATGTTCGCCCCCCCTAAAAAAAATATTACAAAAATTTTAAATAATTCATAAACAATTAAACATATAAAATCAATTTAATTAATTAACTAATAACTATTAACAACTAAGTTAGTTTATTAATAAATACTCCATACAATATTTAAATTTAGCCCAACCGCCCCCCCTGTTTTTTCGCTTAGTAGTGTACGTTTTCCGATCCGTAATGTAAAATTTTTAAAAAAATTTTATTTCGCCCCCTAGAAAAAAAATATATACCCTATGTTCGCCCCCCCTAAAAAAAATATTACAAAAATTTTAAATAATTCATAAACAATTAAACATATAAAATCAATTTAATTAATTAACTAATAACTATTAACAACTAAGTTAGTTTATTAATAAATACTCCATACAATATTTAAATTTAGCCCAACCGCCCCCCCTGTTTTTTCGCTTAGTAGTGTACGTTTTCCGATCCGTAATGTAAAATTTTTAAAAAAATTTTATTTCGCCCCCTAGAAAAAAAATATATACCCTATGTTCGCCCCCCCTAAAAAAAATATTACAAAAATTTTAAATAATTCATAAACAATTAAACATATAAAATCAATTTAATTAATTAACTAATAACTATTAACAACTAAGTTAGTTTATTAATAAATACTCCATACAATATTTAAATTTAGCCCAACAGCCAACTAGCCCAACCCAATCTTGAAATCCAGCAAAAAAAAAAACCCCGCAAAAAAAACCCCCTCAATTCTGATTTCCCAATCTTGAAATCCAGCAAAAAAAAAAACCCCATCGGCCACTCTTCTTCAACAGAAACAGCGCCGAGCACTCGAGCAGCATCCAGCCAGCCAGCAGCAGCTAGCGCCCAGCCGCCCACGCCGCCCAGCAGCAGCATCGCCGACCACCGCCCTGCCTCCCTGCCCAGTGCCGACCTGCGCCAGCCGTGAGCCGCCTGCCCGCCAGTCCACCTGCCTTGTTCAGTTGTTCACTTGTTCGGTTGTTCCTTGCGTGAATTGGTAATAATTTCGACCTCTCACCTTGTTGTTACTTGCTTTGATTAAGTTTTTGAGTAGGTTAATTGTAGTTTATTGTTAATTTGTTAGTGAACGTAAACATTTAGATTTTAGGGTTTTGATTTGTGTTCAAATTTTTTAGGTATAAATTAAGACATTAAGTGTTGGATTCTTGGTGTATCATGGGGAAGGGGAAAACTATTGATTCATTTTTTAAGAAACAAGTTGTTGATGAGGAGAGTGATAAGGCACGTCAAGAGAAACATAAACGTCAAAGATGTTCAACTAGTGAGCCGGATCATCCGGTTAATGAAGTGAATGTTAACCATGGTATTCCAATTGGTAATGAAGTGGTTGATAACAACTTAGAAAGAGATCCGGCTAAACGAATGCAAATGTTTGATCGTCCGGTATCGACCTCGGAAAAAAGATCTTCATGTTACATTTGGACATTATTACCGAGTAGATTTGTTTAATGCCACATTAGACAAACAACTATATGAGTTGAATAGTAGATTTAACGAGGAAACGATCGAGTTGTTATCTCTTAGTTCAAGTTTATCTTCAAAAGAGATTAATATTGATGAGATTTGTCTTCTTGTTGAAAAGTATTATCCTCAAGATTTTACCGATCAAGAGAAGATTCAGTTACGATATCAGTTAGAAATTTTTAATATTGAGAAGTCAAAGAATATCAACTTAAGTGGTGCATCAACAATTTCTGATCTATGCAAAAGTCTTGTGGATACTAAGAAACGTGAAACATACTATTTGGTTGATAGAGTGATTCGGTTAATTCTGACACTTCCGGTTTCAACTGCAACAACAGAGAGAGGGTTTTCAGCAATGAAAATATTCAAGAATCGCCTTCGCAATAAGATGTCAGATGATTATCTTGCGAATAGCTTGGTGGTTTACATAGAGAAGGAAATTGCCGAAAACTTTGACTCGGAATCCATAATTGATGATTTTAAAAATCTTAAAGGTCGTCGCGCTGAGTTGTAATCTTCTTTAAGGTACTAAACTTTTTCAATTACATGATAATTATTTAAATGTTTGTTTGTTTTAAAAAAAATCTACTTTTTATTGTTTGACGGTTTGAGCCGACCCGACCTGAATCGCCAACCCGAACATTTAACTGTTAGCGTTAGGCCGTTAGGAAAAAAAATTTTATATGTGGCAAAGTTTCGCCCCCCTATGTTTTCGGTCAAGCTTCGCCACTGTCATCAAGTCCTCTTATGTCTCTTCTCCATTTATTGGTCAAGCTTTCATAGCCACCATCAGTAATCCCACTGCCAGTTTGTTATCTCACAAGTCCATAATCCTCACACTTCAACAACGGGTCTTCCTAACTTAGATTTCAATAAACACACATAGTGCATCATGTTATCAAGCTTTCTATAATTAGTGGTCATCAAACAAAAACAATCATGGTCGAGGCACCATAAAAAACTGTGGCCGCAAACAAGGTAAGAAAAACAAACACTTGATGTTGCTCTAAAGGTGGTTGTGATCAGTTTAGATAGGCATCCAATCAAAATACCATTTATCAATTTATGGTATGTGCAATCGATGTGATATATAGTCATATCCCATCTTAATGCCCAAGTTGTGACTCACATACTCTACCACCTATACCCACCACCAATCTTATAGAGAACCAATCAATCTCTACATGGTTTCCAGACACGAGAGCAAACAACCATGATATTTTGAGCCTAGATCTCTCTTAGACATATGATTGTGATGAGGCTTTCATATTGCTAATGCTATGGGTTTATCTTTTACATTGATTATACCAAAATTTTCTCACCCCTCCTTATATGATATTCTTCATGTACTATTTTCTGTTCAAAAATTTTGAAATGATATGTGTTTTTTGAACCTCATTCTTCTTTAATTGTTGTGAAGGATAAGTGCACACACACACACACACTAATAAGTCACAAGAAGTTAACGATGATTTTATGGTATGCTACCTTTTCTTCATTCAATTTATCCTAGTAGAAACGACATAGTTATATTCTCATCTTCTTTGACCCCTCAAATTCATGTCTTCCTTAAATTAACTTACTCAATGAACCAACCTTTGTCATTAGTGCATGTTCCACTGTCATAGACGACATAGTCATCTGCATCAATAACTTTAATAATCTATGTTTTTTAAACATTCACTTTTTGTTTCCTCTATGCTTTTATCACTTTCCTATACTTCATGTCAAATGAGGAAGTCTTTGAAAATTACTTTGTCTTTTTCTACTTTTAAAGTAATAAAATTTTAGAGCTGGTGTAGAGACCCATTTTGAAGCTGATAAATCAAACATATTATCAAGAATAGAATAAAAAGAGATTTTGTGGATACTCAAGTATTCGTATCAATACTAGAGTGTGCAAGTACTTATGGTTTGCGAATACTTCGATTTTGTGAGCAGTAAGTTGATTATTGTTAAGTGATAGGGGGTTTGGCTTTGTAATTCAAATGTTTAAATGGATGTTCTTATGAGTTTTTATACGTTTATTTATTCGAATAGAAACTGCCATGGTTTCTTGTGGCTTTACAGGTTAAACAAAGCAACATGATGGTTTTAGAATGAAACCGGACAACGGGATTCAAGAACTAACACATTTGGAAGGCAAAAACATGAAGTTTGGAAGTCAGGACCATAGCTTACGGTCAGGGGTGTTACCCCATAGTTGGCGCCGTAATACTGAGGCAAATGAGCATAAAAGGAAGTTTGGAGAGGCCTAGGGCATAGCTTACACTGTCATTGCATTTAATTAGTTAATTTAGTTGTTTTGAAAGTAGTTTCCACTTAACTCTTCGAGATAGAGTATAAATATTGGATATACAAGTATATGTGACTATGATATCATATTTATAATGTAAAAATCACAAATAATTTGGTATTTTTTATATTTTCATAAATATGATATGGTAGATTTTTTGGATAATAAGTTAACAAAAAAATCTAACGAACCAATAATATAGTGACACGTGGCAAATAAGATAAAGAAAAGTTTTTCAAATTTTAAAATAAAAATAAAAAGTTATTAAGAGAAAACTGAAGTAATTAGGAAATGACATGTTTTAAAATAAAAATAAAAATTAAATAAAATGATAGCCAATATGATTGCTACATGTGGACATGAATATATATTAAAAGATACCCCAACCTTGGGTTGGTGTATCCACCCAGTTATGAGCAAAATAAATATCTAAAGATTTTTTTAATGGGAATGTATAAGAGAAATGATGCACAATTGTGTTTTGTGTGCACACTTTTGTTTTGTTTAATGTATAATAATTAGAGCACGCTAATAATCCATATGATATGTATGTAGATGAGTTATATCAGTTCCAAAAGGTTTAGAGCGATGATATGTTTGTAGGGGAGAAATATTCTAAAAAGCAATGTTTTCATAACCGGACCGGACATCGAACCGGTCTCCTTACCGGTCAGAGGTCGGACCGGTCGGACCGGATTTAAGAACCGGATGATTTTATAAATATACATAATATAAATATATATTAAAAATATAAATATTTAGAAAAATGAATAATTTATACTTCAAAATAAATAATCCCACATCGGCTCCACTAAATTAGTTGGTATCAGCTCCAAAAATGAATATTTGCAGCATTGTTGGTAAAATTGTCCCACTAAATTATCCCACATCGGCTCTTTGAATAGTTTTTGAGGTTTGGCTCCACTATAAAATGGATCAAAGGCTACATCATTTCTTTGCCTGGGCCGTTTGCTGCAAAGTTGTGAAGCCCGACTACCGGTTCAACCTGGTTTAGAGCATAACCGCCCGGCTCATTTCAAAGCGGTTCGCTAGCCAATTTTTGACCGGGCACTTTACCGGTTCCCGGTTAAACCGGTTGGACCGGCCGGTCCGGTTTTTTAAACACTGCTAAAAAGGCTAAAAACTCTAAAAAGCCTAAAAAAAGATTCGTAAATCGTTCATAACCGACCCATACGAACTCTCATTCAACTCTTTAAATTTGCGTTAGAACCATCTTGCCTGTCACACCCCAAATTACCACTAACGGCATCAAGCCGTTGGCAGGATCAGTAGCTCTGGTCATATAGAACGACTCTATATGCTTTTAAAAATACATTGTTATAAAAATAGTAACCCAAATAGTTCAAATATTACGCAACGAAAATGTTAATGTTTAAGCAGCGAAATATAAATAAACGACACATCATTGTTCAAGAAATACAACATCACAAAATGTTTTCAAAATAAATGTTTGAATGCATGCAGACTCTCTTCCTGTGTTCCTTGTGCATCCTAGATCGTGCGCTCAATTACTTGAGAATACATGCTAAAACGTGTCAACATAAAGTTGGTGAGATCACAGGTTTAAGTAAATGTAAAACAGTTAACAAGATATATATATATATATATATATATATAGGGTATGTTAAGTTGTAGACCATAGGTCCCGAGTGTATGTAAAACAGTTAACGATATATATATATAGGGTATGTTAAGTTGTAGACCATAGGTCCCGAGCGTATGTGTTCACCTCTACCGAAACTAGACTGTTAGATGCCTTTGCCAAGTTTATCGTGAAACTATGGCTTAGGTCGATATTACGCTTGTCCTGAACGCCGGTTAGAGTTGTGTCGAGTTGGGTTTGTCCGACACAATAGTACTATCCAATAAGCCTCGTTCGTGTTTAACTAACGGTAAGGTTTTGTGAGGACTTTGTTACGATAATAGCACACTCAAAAAGTTGTTTACAACATACCAACCATACATCTAAAAGTTATTTGCAGTGTATTTTCACCCCAAGTTTAATGTTAAACAGTTAAGATAGAAAAGTGGGGCTGTAAACTCCCATGAGTTTTTAGTTCGTTGTTTGTGAACTATGAATCGGTTGTCTATAACTGTCACGTATATCACATATGTTTTGTGAGTTTGTGTTCACTGTCATGTTCGCGTTCGTGTTCGTGCTCGTGCTGGTCTCGTTAGACCATGTTTGCGTCCAACTAACTCTAAGTTGTCGTGTTTGACCATGTTTGACCGTGTTGACCGTGTTGATCATGTTTGACTCAAAGACCCGTTGGTGACTTGTTTGGTTCTTAGTGTTTGTTTAATATGTGTTAAGTGTCATGTATTGCATGTAAACACATAAGTTACGTTTGATGGATAACTTACTATTTATAGTAAGTTTCCATATTTGGCAGGTTTCTATTTTAAGCAAGGTTACATAAAATTGTTTTTCAACAATTCTAGCATGTTTGTTTATCTAAAGTGATCATGTTAGCACATTACACATTGTCACATAACATATAGTAAGTACCTAGTCCCATTTCAAGTAAATAAAGTTACTAAATATAGTAAGTTTCTATATTTAACATGTGTTGAATCATTCGAGCATGCAAACTTCTTCATTTCATCATAATATGCCACTTACAAGCATATTTTACCCTCTAATCATGTCAAAAGACCTTATTTTACAAAATTCTCAATTAAAGTTACTATTTATAGTAAGTTAATACATTTACCATGTTTTAATCAACAAAAATCATTCTTCATTTTGCACATCATCACAATATGATATTCCTAATCATTTTTAACCATTTAACAAGTTCCTATAATATTACAAGCAAAAGTCCCAAATACAAAGTTACTAATAATAGTAAGTTTGTTAATAAAATCATTTTAACCAAAATCAAATTATACATGTTCATGTGACCATTATTATCATAATAACATATTTAACATCATCATAATCAACATGCATGGCCATATTTGTTAAAAGTTTCTAAATATGGAAAGTCATAAACAATTCATCAACTTTCCCAAATCTAACAAATCTATTGTGTGAACAATCATCAAAGTTAACCATAAGCATCATTAAATCATACATCACCTCAAAATCATCATCTATTAACAACTTGTACTTTAAAAGTTACTATTATAGCAATATAGCAAGTTTACATAATCATCATTTTAAACCACATGCAAGGTCTAGGACATCATAAATCATTTTCTTGTAACATTAAAGTTACTATTAATAGTAATATCAACAAATAATCATCAAATGACATCAGATCAACAAATAGATCATTCTCATGCTTCAAATAAGCAAATCTTATCCATAAACACAGGTTTATTGAACTGAAATTTCATGCATGTGCCCTTAATGGAATTGCATGTATGTAAAAATGATTGCATGTGTGTTATTTGGTGTTTTTGGACTAAAATGGTTATGAATGACTACCTCAATGGGTTCTTAAAGCTTATATTCGAGCTAGATCAGTATGGTGGTAGCTCCAGAAGATGTTTGTGTTGATTCCCCAGCTGCTATTCAGGGAGGTTGGTAGTAGAAGGCTTCCTAAGTCTCCTTCAAGCTTCTATGGTCTCCAAGTCTTCAAGATAACTCTTGATAGCTCATGGTGGTGGTGAGTGACTTTTAACAGAGAGGTTGTGGTCGGAAGTATGGAGTTTAGTCGAGAGAAAAGTGTAGAGGATGTGTGAAATGAACTGGGGTGGTTTTTATGAAATTTTTGCGATCTGGAAGGTTTCGCGTACCGCCAAGAGTGCCCCCCATGGGGTCTCGGCATACCGCCAAGAATATTTTAATCGGTTTCTCCCCCGAGACACGTCGCGCACCACCGAGTGGAAGTTGATCGGTCGTGGTGTACCGCGAAGAATTCCGAAGAATTCAAATTCTGCCGCCCATCGCCGCGTACCGCCGAGGGTCTCGCCTAGCCCCTTGGCGTACCGCGATGGGTCTCAAGATGGCCCAAATGCCCCTTTTTATTTGTTTGGCTCGTTGTTCGTATGGTTTTCATCTGTTTTTCGTTATCATTTATTGTTTTTAACGTTTCTTTCAATTGTTAAATTTCATAATTTGTTTAATTGTTAAAAACTATCCCCTAATGAACTATACGCCAAGTGGCTTTATACCAATAAAGAAAAAAGAACAACTTAAATAATGAATTTAATTCAAAACACGTGTGTGTAAGTTCCGATAATTTACTGAATTACTGTCCTATTGTTTGTGTTTAGACTATTGTGCCACATGTCACACTAAATTAAACCAATTCTAATGTCACGTATGTAATAATAATTTAGATTATTGTTTAATTAATATAAATGCTGACATAGAAATTACAGGGTGTCACGTTGTCAAACCCAATCTAACCCCGCCCCATATTCACCCCCAACCCCCAAAAGCCTCAATTCCCACCCACCACCCAAAAACATACCCCCCCCCTCCAAAAAAAATTTTAAACCTAAAAGCTAAACCCTTAGGCTAAAAAATAAAACCCTAAAATCTAAACCCTAAAAGCTAAGAAAGTAGAGATTGACGAGACGGTTCTAACGCCCTGAAATGGGTATAATTGGAGTTCGTATGGGCCGGTTATTAACGTTTTAAGATCCGTTTTATACTTTTTACAGTTTTTGTCCTTTTTAGCCAAATTCAACACTACGTTTTTGTGCACATATATGTGTGGGGATATGATTATTATGTCTATATAATTTTTAATAAGTACATTTGTAGTTTTTTAGGTGAAAATGGAAACTAAGGAAAGGTCTGACATAAGCAAAGGTTGTATAACACTTAAAAATTTCAAAATTGTTAGGTCTAAAGTATTTTATTCCAGTTGAAGTAAAATATGACGGTTCGGGAGTTTATGTCAACCCCTTCTGTATACGATGGGGAGGGGCCGTATTATACGCTGGTTTGAGTAAAATATGCCGAGTAGTGTTTTTCCGACCCAAAATTTTTTCCCTGCTGGACTTTTTTTATCTAAATTGCGTACATGGTGATTTAAAAGTTCATAGAACTAATTAGGGGACTTAGTTCTAACAAAATAACGAGTGATAATTGTTTTGGTTTTGTAGGTACAAAATAATCGTGTGAGCAGTAAAGGTGATTGGAATCGATCATGAAGGCTCGGATGGTGCTTTTGAGATAGATGAAGATACATACATTTTTTATTTTCAAAACCTTTATCTTTATCAAACATTCGCCCTTAACATTAAAATAATATTGTCATTCATTTCTAAGTTAAAATCTTGCATTATTTTTTAGAAATACCTTCATACTAATAGTTTTTTTTATATATTGAATGGTTGAACTACTTCTAACACCATATTCTTCACAAACAAAAAAAGTAAAAAAAAAAATTGATTTATATCATTTAGAACAATATTTAGAAACAAACTAACATCACTGTCATTCAATATATCAATTGAATGAGTGTAAGTAGACATTTTGTAAGATAATCTTATAAAATTTTAAAAACAACTAGAAATAAGTTTTGCCAAATCATGAAAACTAACAACTGTAGGTAAAGATAATATGTGTCTTAGACATTTATCTTTAAAAGGAAAATATCATTCATCACTGTTGTTAAAACATTCATTTCATTCCCTAAAGATTACAATTGTAACAATCATTATCGTGTTTTTGTTGAACAAATATTATGACTAAGAAGATAGTTTGAAAGTCTAGTGTTTTGTGAAGTTTTACTTACACTACTAATTATACCCATGCCATCAATAAACATTTTTTTATTATTGGTATTATTTTTTTTTCGAAAAAAACTCACATTTCTTATAAAATTAATGTTTATATAATTGTTTAAAAATTAGTAAATTTTACAAACATATTTGAATATAATTATACTTAAAACCCATGAAATTTAAAAAATAGTAACAATCTAGTAAAACACTTCTTTATTATCAGTATTGTTTTTTTTAAAAAAAACACCTTTCTTGTAAAATTAATGCTTATATAATTGTTTAAATTAGTAAATTTTATAAACATATTAGAATAATAATAATATTTAAAAGCCATGAAATTCTAAAAAAATAGTAAAAGTTAATAAAAAAAACTTTTTTATTCGTTGTATTTTTTTAAAAGTCACATTTATTATAAAACTAACATTTATGTATTTGTTTAGAAATTATTAAATTTTATAAGCATATTTGAATAATAATAATATTTAAAAAACTCACCTTTATTATAAACAACATGTTTTTCAAAAGAGATCCATACAAATAACAACTTGTTTTTAAAAAAAGGATAGTTTAAATAAGGTTTTATAAAACTATAGTTTAAGAACATGCCTTTTAAGATAATTTTATAAACAAGTTATTTATAACTTTAAAAATAAAACTGTTAATAAAAATTCACTCTTCTTATAAAATTTTATATTTATAAACATATTTGAAGAATAATAACTAGGGTTTTGCCTACTGTGCGCTGCCGCGGCACACGGTGTAACATCAGTGCCTGAACAGTAGTTCGGAACCAAAGATTGTACAGTAGAGTCATGTACGGAACTATGTGTAATACTTGTTATTTGAATACAATACGAAACTATTCAGAAACATTGTGTGAAATTAGTGTTTAACAGTCAGAATTATATCTGACAACACGAATCAATAATGCGAATGTTAGTTGGGTTATTATTATGTATAAACGTATGTGAGAATGTATAAATCAAAACAATAACGAATGTCGTTATGTGAATATTAAACTGACGGTGTTTTCGTGTGGGTGACGATTCGCACGAATATATATGTGAGTTTAACGTTCTGAATGATCTCTAATAATTAGCAAATCAAATCGGAAAGTACAATTGTCGTCGTGTTCGTACGGTGATGATCTTTACGAATACGCGCGAAAACGATACGATACGATGAAACAGTTAAAAATAAACGTTTCGAAATTATAAAAATAATAAAAAAATATTTAATTAATTTATTAGGAATTACCACTTAAAATGATTTAAAAATGTCTATTTTCATAAAGTTACGTAACGTTACGCGATGGATTGGTTCAGACTTTCGTTAACTGGCCTAATTTCATCTCCATTAGTAGATTGGTTTTTGTCCTGTTATTGGAAGAAAGGATGAGTATAAGAGAAGACAATGCATTAATGAGTTGCATCTAAAGCATTCATAATGGTACAAAAGGAATAGTGAAATATGTGAGAGGAAGAAAAGTTGCTTTTTAATATATATATATAATTAGATAAAATCATATTAACATATTAGAAAAGTCATAGGACACATAGTTGCACACCGAGATCTAATCCTTATACCAAACAACTACAAGTACTTATAACATGAAAATCATAATAAATTAAATCAAGTCTTGAAGCTACATAGTCTACAACAAACGAGCGCGCGCATTCTTGGTTTGATTCACATACACAACAACACATGTGAGTTCATTTCCCATTTTCTAAACTTTTTGTTTTATAAATGCGGGGCTGAGAAGCATGTGTAAATATTTTCTTTTGATTGTCTTATACATAAATGCCTTACATTCTATATGTTATGTATGTATAAATGTTATCCTAGATGATCTCTAGGTAAATTTTATGCAGGTTTTCTTAAAAGATTATCCACTTATATTATAAGTGGATATATGTTTTCATTATGTAAGTTCATTTTTAACGAATCAAGTAAACATTTTCAACAGACCAAATGTTCATTTTTAACGAATCAAGAAAACATTTTCAAAGAATCAAATGTTCATTTTTCAACGAATCAAACATACATTTTCAACGAATCAAGTATTCAATGTTCAACAAATCAAGTGTTCATTGATCAACGACTCAAGTATTCATTGTTCAACGAATAAAGTACAAGTTTTCAATGAATCTAGTACGAAACAAGGAATCATTTTTGGTGGAATGTCTAGGAAATATCAAAGATAACATGTGCGAACGAATCAAGTACGAATCTAGACGAATCAAGAACGAAAAAAAAGTCATATATTTTAAGAAGTCCTATATTTACAAAATCCACCACCCCACTAAGAACCTTTCATTGATATACTAGTATACTCGAGTTGACCAATGCCCAATCATTAGGACTTAGTTTTATTTAAATGTTTATTTATTTAAGCATTTTAAATAATTTCTTCAACTTTTGTTGGAATATAAGGACTCATGAGCAAAACCACTGAAGCCAGACGCTCAAATAAAACTGCGGATAGACAAGCCGCGGATGCTACTCTTCCGATTGAAGAAATGCTTCAGTATCGGAAGGCTATCAGCGGAAGCTTCGCCAAAAAGAAGTGTCGCTGAACTTATTTCCCTCTGAAGACATTAGCCGATTTTGATATCATCGGAAGACAACCTCTTCATCGGAAGAAGTCAAATGACTCGGAAGACAATCTTCTCTTTCCTATTAACTGATTACTGAATCAGCTTCCGTTGAACAGCTTCCGATGAACAACTTCCGAAGGAATAAACACTGAACTCCAGCACATCTACATCAACATCGGAAGACTTGAAGACTACTGAAGACTCTTGTTTCCGTTATTGTTGACTTTGTATTTGTACTAGTCTGTTGTATTAGTGTCTGTAATAATGTCAGCTATTTGTCTTATTATTTCTTGTCTTGTATCACAGAATGTTTGGGTATTTAAGTCTCAACATTCTCTGAATAATCAAGGATTACTTCCCCCATATTTCCTTGTGCTTTCTATCTCTCATCTTCTCTTTTTCTAGGCAAGAAAACTAAAACAACTAAAAAAACTTGTACAAAACTTTAGAGGGAGTTGAAACCTAAGCTTTGACTAAGTGTCTATTGCATTGTTCCTGGTTAAACAGCTACTACTCGAGGTTCTTGTAGTTCAACAATTGGTATCAGAGCCTTGTCCTTAGTCTTGGTCTAACCATCAAGACTAAAACTCAAAGCTCTCTTTGATATCTTGTTATTTTAGTTTTCTACACTCTATCTATTCTGTCTTTCGTGTTTCTTTAAATATGTAGGAGTTTATTTTTGAACTAAACTGTGTTCAAAAGTCATTCTAAGAAATCACCTTGAGATCTCATCACTTGTTGATTTGCTCATAATTATATGTGAACCAATGGCAGAGAAATTCTCTATCGATCCCCATAACACCGGTTCTGCCACGAAGCCAACAATCTTGGTCAGGCATCAATATAATATTTGGCAGAGGTGGATGTTACACTTCCTGTCTAATAATCATACAGGATGTTGGAAGTCTGTCATGTTCGGACCGCACAAACCAACGACCCTGGACACGGAGACTGGAGATAATGTCCCGAAAGATCCTCGGAACTACACCGAAGAGGACTACCAGAAGTTGGAGCTTGATGCAAAGGCACATGCTCAGTTGGTGATGGCTCTTCCCAACAAAATATAATCTGGTCTTCTTCACCATGAGTCTGCTAAAGACTTGTGGGATGCTCTAAAAGAGCAATTCAGTGGTACCGAAGACGTTGTGGCTAATACCGGGGAGATATTAGCTCAACAATACGAGACATTCTCCCAACTAAATAATGAGTCACTGACTCAGCAGTTTGAACGATTCACTTCTCTCTTAAGTGAATTAAAACTTGCTGGTCAAGTGTACCCCTGTGTCTCGGTCTTGAACCGCTTCTTGAGATCTCTACCTGAAAAATGGGAGACCTATTCCATTGTCATGAGGCCTTCTCCAAACTTTGGCAAGCTCTCGCTCACTCAACTTCATGGTAAGTTGCTCACATTTGAGCGAGAGATTGACCAGAAGAGAAAACTCATAAAGTCTGGTAAATCAACGGAAGAGTATGTGCTAAGGAACACAGCTCTTCTGAGTCATAACTCTGAATCAAATGATCAGGGTTATCATGAATATATTGACATAACCACTGTCATCACTTCTTCTTCCTCCTGTGATGACCAGTCTCCCATCTCTGATCATCTGTGTTTTATCATGGATGATCTCCATCAAGTTCCAAGCGATGACTTGGAAGAGATGAATATTCTTCACCAACTGGCCCTCTTGAGCATTCAAAAACGAACAAGTTCTATAAGAGGACCGGAAGGAAATTCCCTGGTATTCAAGGGAAAACCAGGTTCAACCTAAATAAGGCTAAGGTCCAATGCTATAGATGCCAGGGCACTGGACACTTCGCCAGAGAGTGCAAAAATGCTCCCCACTCAAATTCTTCTCCGTATGTGACCTTTCCCAACTCACAATCACATACTTCTTCTGTGTCACACCGCCAAATTTCAACTAACGGAATCATATCGTTTGGGACGTGACAAACCAGGATCTCAGATCATTAGACATAGCAAAGACCTCTATATGCTTTTCAAACATAACTTTGGTCTAAAACTGTAATATCAAAGTTCTAACGTTGCGGAAGCGTTTTTAAAACAATAACAAACGTAACGGTTTGAAAACTGTAAATTACAAGTCAAAATCTTAAATGTCCAAATTCAAAACACAAGAATTAAAATATGCATGCGACTCCACATCCTAGTCCATGCTTGCTTGTTCTTGTACCTTAACGTCCTGAGAAAACATGTAAATCAAGTCAACACAAAGGTTGGTGCATACACAGGTTTGAAATAATCACAAATGTTTAAAACAACTGTTTGAATCGAAATGTTTACAGATAACATAATCACACATGCATAGTCATGATAGCTAGTCATTTGTACTATTTACATAAGCGGTCGACACCGAAGCTGACTGTTAGAATGTAATTTGCCTTTCCACTATTGTCTAGCACAAACAATAGTAATGTTTGAATTGGCTAGTCAAACACTTGCGTAGACCTACAATCTACCAAGTGAGGTTTGTCAAACCTAATATATCTATTTCCAACTACCACGCTTTGCACTACGGCAAACTAAACGGTTCGATATGTAAGGACTTGTAATGCTATGTTCGCACTTATTGTAAATAGCTAACTCATGCAAGTGATATGTATCTAAAATGTTTGTTGCACATGTTTTCTCCCCCAAAACAGTTAAAATAAGAAAAGGGGCCGTGTACGCACATTTGATAGCAAACAAAATGATCGATTACACTTGAAATCGCAGAAACAGTTTTCTACGAGGAATCTGTGTTTTAACAATAACGTTATGTTATTCGGGATGTTGTTTTGTGTTTGTAATCACATACGTGTCAACACACGTATGTTAGATTGTTAGAAATGTGCATACATAAGTACGCGTGTCTTTAAAATTGCTTAATTAAATCATATGGTCGTATATGATTTTATTTAAATAAGCGTAATTATACGCGATTACGTTTTCGGGTTAAAATATAAATTTTATTATTTTATCTTGTTCGGAATTCCGTTACGTTTCCAACGCAACTTGAACGACTCCAATCGGAGTTAGAACGAACGTTTTATGACAAAAATACTCTAAAATAGTGTTAAAACCCAAAAACAGTTGGAGCCCGGGTTCAAACCCGCGACCTGCATTCCACGCTACACACTCACTTACCATCTCAGCCAACTAAACATTTGCAACATAGTTTCTAATTTAATTGTTTTAATCTCTAATCAGCCGGTTCCCCTATGTTCCTTAACCGAACCACCAAGCCCAAATTGGTCCATAAATCGAACCCAATCGATATCAAAACCATGGGGGTTTTATCCCTGTGATCTAGCCGAATCTAGGGGTTGTCTTAATTCGATTATTAGACCACATAAAGTCCCAATTCGTGGTTTACATCGTTTCGAACTCGAGTACCAAAGTTTACAATTTGATTTAATCGATTTCGTTTAGATTGATCTGAAAAATCATATGGTTCTCATTCATAATGAAATTTCGAAAATTTCTGTGCTAATTAATTTGAATATCAAGTTCGTTTAGTTCGAAACCCCCAAAATGTTTTTCATAGAAAACCCTAGAACTAGAAGCCCTTCGATTCGTTATTATTTCATGAAATTCGCATATGAGTTTTGTAAATCGGGGGTTTATGAAACTATTGGTACTATTTGATTTAATTTTTAAACCCATATCGACCGAAACCCCCAAAACCGTTTGTTTCAAGAACCCTAGAATTGGAACACTATCAATTCGTTGTAATTAGTGAAGTTGACATGTGGTTTTCATTAAGAATGATATTTCGAATCTGCGTGTAGGTTTTAATTTGATTCTTGAACTCGTTTTAATAGAAAACCCCAAATCGTTCTTGTTCAAGAACCCTAGAAATCGAATTTGATCAATTCGATATTAGAACTTGAAATTATCTTGGGGTTACAACTACTCGGACCTTTTAGGATGTGTTGAATCAGATTCTTACCTGGTTTGGTTTCAATTTGTTGTAGTTCGACTTTGTGGCTTGAGTTTCGGCCTCTCCCGATCAATTCTTCTATCCGAGATCTCTGGAATCGAAATATATTATGCAAAGCCTTCTAATGATGCCGAATAAGGTCTAGGAAGTTCTGATTTGATGTATTTCAATTCAATTATACCGATTTGATAATGGTTAGAAGCGGTTTCGACTTTTAATTATCATTTTAGTTTAATTCGACGAGTTAATGGTTCCATAACCGATGATTATGGTTAATAATCATTATTGTGATAATTATTGAGGTTTAATTCGGATAATTACACTAATTTACTATAAATTTTGAGTTTGATTTCTCATATGGCCGAAATTTTGACTTCTAAAGTCAAAATTGATTAAATTTCCTACTTGTAAGTTTAATTCTAGTAAATTAAATGTTTTAGGAACAATTTTATTCATTTTCAGTCACTCTAGTTTGTTTTTGTATAATTTCGTATCGTTTCGGTTAGTTTTTGTTAACGGGGTTAACCCGGAAATGTCGGATTGTCATATTCTGCACCTTTTTCTTCTTCTTCTTCTTCCTTCAGAAGGCACAACAATCCCCAGGTAGCATGTACAAACCCCTCCTTCTAATGTACAATATGTACAAGCTGCCAACGGTAGCATGTATCAACTGACTCATGCACCTCTTCAAATTGTTGCACCATCCTCTTCTCAAATAAATATACCAGTCCTTGCTGCTCAATCTTCTTCCAGTCAACCAGCTCTCTTTACCCAAGAGTATGTCAACTGGAGCAGCTTGCCTGAAGATGTAGGCTATGCCCTCATCGCCTTCGAACCAACATATTTCGTTCTTATGGTTGTTGGTGATGACTCTTCTCCTTCTGAACAACCTGTTGCAGACACTCCTGATGCACAGGTATCTTCCTCCACTTTAAAAAAACTATGTACCGATGCGTGCATAGAGGCTTTTGCAAAAATAAAGAAAGCCAATGTGTTGCTTCAACAACAAAATCAGGAGTTGGAGCAACTACTTGACAATAAAAATTCTGAAATGGAAAAATTAATAAAGAATAAAGACTGTCAAAAATCTGTCCTAATGACTGAAAAGTCCAACCTACAAGCTTTATTTGATTTGCAAAATGAAAAATATGCAGCTTTTAGAGATGAATTGTCTCAAACTAAGGTTAGCTGTGACAAGTGGGTCGAATCCTACAAAGCGTTCAAAATGCTTTTAAGTAAGCAAGTTCACAACAAAGCCAAGTTTGGAATCAGGTTTAATCATACTAGTCCCCACTGAGGACTACACCCCGATTGACAATAAAATAAATGAGACTAATTCTGAGCCCATTTCCCCCACCTTTCTTCCGGATGAAATTCCATCCGTCACAATCACACATCCAAGAGTGTACCAACCTCCACAATTTCCCACGTTTGTTTATCCCACTGAAACTAACGTTGAGAGACAGGAGGAAACACCTTTGGAAAGTGATCAAAATAAAAATGCATTTAAACAAACTAAGATGGCTCCTACCATGAGCTCTACTCAAAGTTCGGAACGTACAAGTCTTCATAAGACTTCTGATAGTCATACTGCCCGCCTTGACAAAGGAAAGAGGCCCATGTTTGACATCAGATTTCCTCCTTCTCATCCTTATCCCCCTATCCAATAATGAAGGCAAATAAGCCTTTCATCCCCAACTACTCTGCTTTGTCTCCTGCTTGAATAAAATGTTTTAAGTATAATCATACTACTGAAAATTGTTGGACA